>CM060416.1:137502024-138094284 GCA_030545235.1 Helianthus tuberosus | reverse complement strand
AGACTTGTTATATCTCTATACAATAAAATAGTAAAAATAATTCCTGAAAATATGCTTACCAGACATGTTGGAACTCGATCTTTGACTTGAGCTTGTGAGTAGCAGGTTAAAGGTTCTTTCACCCTCTGGAAGCTTGTAGATCTCTTTTTATTCTTCCTTCCGATTCAGCATAGGGGGAGCTAGTTCTTTAAAGTTTGCTGCAAGAAAAGAAATAAACACATCAGGATGTCGGTTCAGGATGGAGGTTCGGGATATGATTGGGGATATTCCTAAAACCCTAAATCCTACCGGAAGTCAACCATCTTTTAGGAAGGTCGAAACCCTTATCAATGGAGTCTCTTTTCACAAAAAAGAATTTTCTTGTCCACTTATCCTCATTCTTGGTAGCCTTGAGGATGAGAGGGTCTTTGGAAATAGAGAATAGAAGGAATCGGCTGGAACAATGAGATCTTAAACGGTAAGCCATCGGCAAATCCTCGATGCACAGGTCGGGCATGTGATGAGCCTTAATTCCTTCCAAGGTGACTAATACGCGCCAAACCATGGGCATGATTTGGGCAAAGCTAAGGCCGGTAAGTTCGAAAAAAAACGAGAAATAAAAGGTGAAAACGGGTATTGGAGTCCTATGGAGAAAGGATAGGCAAAAAAAGCAGACCCATTCGTCGGAACAAAAGTCCGATCGGACCTCTCGTCGAATGGACGGAAGATTGTCCCGGCGGGGAAAGGCACCGGAAGCTCGTAGGGCCGCGATATCGGAATTGTCGAAAGAACACACTTCTTTTGAAGGTTTCTTAAGCAAATTTTGTTTATGGAAGGGGGAAACAGAGTCCGCCATTTGTGATCTGGTGCGGGGTCGCCATGAAGGATCACAATCCTAAAAGGAGATGTAAACAAGGAAAATAGAAAAGAGAGAGAGAAAGTACCTGATATTCAGTTGAAGATAAAGATAATCATAATGAGAAGTCCCTCGGTTAATATAGGCTGAATGTAGGGGGTAAAGAGTAAATAACGCTTTGGAAGTTGCACCACTGTCATTTCAAGGGTCTAGTCGTATTGATTGCCTTAAGTTACGGGATAAAACTTTTAAAATATATCCGTTGGATTGGTATACCAACCGATATATTTTGGGGACAATTGTTATGGGTTATTTTCTAAGCATACATATCTTGACCAATATCCTGCTTTTATTGTTTATTTGTGACTAGGATGCTGGACGAGGATATTGCTAACATCTTGGGCGATATCCTAAGGATTGATCGAATTAATCACGTGCAGGTTAAAGACTGGGACTTGCCAACAGTCAAATGGACTTCATCTCCTCAAGACTCGGGCGTATTTGTTATGGGAGAGACGTTGAACCCGAAAGACTTGGTCTACAACGTTCGACTGAGGAATATTCGCTGGATCCCGGTTATTTAGGATAGTTTGTTACATTTGTTTTACTATAAATAGATGGGGGCGGATCAGATTAATGCACAATGCAACTTTCACACACTCTCAAACACTTTTGCTTTCTAACTTTCAACATTCACTACACACAAACACTTGTAATCGAATTACATTGTAACACCTAGTTGATCCGCACCACATCCTGCACTGTATCCTGATATTTGAAGCAATAGAAGAACAAGGCAGCTGCGATTGTCAACTCCCGAGGTTTTGTGCCGGCGATCTAGATTGATCAAGGGCTTTCCTCATACATCACGTGTCAACCTTTACTTTTCTGCTCATTGTTTGATCATAGATACAGCTCTATATCTTGAGCCGTATCCTGAAACTGTTTTTATAACTAACTTGGTTAACATATTTCCCACACATAATTTTAGCACATTACCTCACTTAACTAATTTGATCACTAAATTCCTTCGGTAATTTTTGACCAAAACACTACCCCCCCCCCCCAAGCTAAATGCTAAAAACTAAAATCCCCAAAAAACCTAACCCCCCCCCCCCCCCCAAAAAAAAAAAAACCTAAACCCCCCTCCTCACCCCCCCAAAAACCTAACCCCCCCCCCCCCAAAGCTAAAATGCTAAAAACTACACCCCCAAAAAAACCTTAAAAAATCTAAAAAAATAAAAAAAAAATTCTAAATTTTTTTTTTAATATTTTTTATGTTAAAATCGCTACTTTCAGTAGCAAAAAAAAAAATTTTGAAAAAAAAAAATTTTAATTTTTTTTTTTTGCTTCGAAAAGTAGCGATTTTGTTGGGATTGAACCCTATCAGAGGAACAGATAATTAAAGCCAAAACTGGGTCAGGACAGTGGATCCAGAATAAGAAGATGTTACATACAAGTCTCTCCCCTTGAATGTGGTTTCAACATCTGCTGACCTCCTATCTACTGATCGTACAAGCTACTGACCGTCAAACTGCTGCTCAAGTGAAGACCTGATGAAAGACTAAAGCTCTGCTGTTCAATCTACTGACTTGAGTCAAGCACTGCTGATCCGGACAAGTACTGCTGGGTTCACAGCAGTGGAGGGATGCAGCAGTTGTTTATTCTGTCTTTATGTAATGTAATGTAATAAGCAGTAGTTAGTATAGCAGTGTTTGTATAGATCAGAGGTTAGAGATTGTTAGGAGGTTAGATGTCACTTTCATGGTGACGTCAGCTAAGATGCTCAATGGTTTGCTAGTGCCTATAAATAGAACAGTGCTCTGTACTGTTCTATTAGCTCTTTGCAACATCGTCTTCTCTGCACGAACAAACACTGAGCTCTGGCTGAGGGGGAGTTTGTATTCAATCATTGCAATTGTAATCGTAATTGAAATAAATTCAATCTTTCGGTTCATTGTGAAAAATGTTTGATTAAAGCAATACTCTCGCTTGATTGTATGCAAAGTTTGTTTCCATCTTAATTCCGCTGCACAACTCACTCATTTCCATCTTAATTTCAAACGTAAAATACAATCAAAACCAAACTCAGATCCAACAATTGGTATCAGAGCTAGGACAGTCAAATTTGATTTAACAATCATTTTGACATAAATAGTTCAACTCAAAATCGTTGATATCGATAGTTTGTTCGTTTTTGTTGAAAAACAGAGCAAGGTTTAATCACCATTAAAGTTGATTAATCAGTGTCTGTAAAACAACCAGGATGACGTCACAATCACAAGATGATAAGAATAATGTTGGCTCACTTTTTAAACCACCCATGCTTAAACGTAGTGAATACAACATCTGGGAGCGAAGGATGGGACACATCCTTGCTCAACAGAACACTGGATGTTGGAGGTCTGTTGTTTTTGGTCCCCATGTTCCTATGGTGCCAAGTGCTGAGGATCCAAAGAAGTTCGTACCAAAACCTTATGAAAACTATACTGAAACTGATTTTCAGAAGTTCGAACTCGATGCGAAAGCATTTAGCATCATAGCATCTGCATTACCAAATGAGATCTATGCTGGACTGTTACATTGTAACAGTGCCAAAGAGCTATAGGATGCATTGAAGGAACAGTTTGGGGGAACCAAAGAAGTTATTGAAAACAATAGGGAAATTCTGAATCAGCAGTATGAAACCTTCTGTCACATTATGGGTGAAACATTGACCCAACAGTTTGAACGTTTTAGTTGTCTCATCAGTGAGCTAAGGCTTGTTAAGGTTGAATTTCCAAAATCAACCCAAAATAGCAGGTTTCTTAGATCGCTACCTGATAAATGGGACACAATTGAATTTGTGACTAGAAACTCTGTTGAATTCAAAGATCTGACCCTGACCCAACTTCATGGTAGACTCCTGACCTATGAAAGGGAGTTAAACCAGAAAAAGAAGTTGCAAGAGTCTGGAAAAGCTACTGATGATTATTCATTCGGTAGTGTTGGACCGGTTTGCGACCCTGAAAAGTCAGTCAAGGCAGTTCATCTTTGTGTACAAAGGCAGAATCAGTGTATACAAAGTAACAACAACTTTTCCCTTTCAAATTCTTCTCTATTGATGCTTTCTGATTACAATTTGACAGAGTTTCATCACCACAAGCATGACTAGGTTCCGCTCCAATGGTTACAAATGAGACACACATCAGGGTATTTATAGCCCAACTGATTTCGCTTATATGTCATGACATATAAGCGAAACCCCATGTGTCTGAATAAGCGAAATCACCAGATAACCCTATGAGCGAAACCCCCTAATGTCCTAATAAGCGAAATCACTACCAACATGTACATATGAGCGAAATCTCAACATAAAACCCAAATTCTAACTATCAAGCTCCTATGTTAACCTATCTTGACCTAAGACTTAATGCAGACGTAGTCAACAGACATTCCGTGCACCAACAGACTCCCCCTTGGATGTTGACGAAGTCTTCAGCTCCGAGTCTTCAGTCTTGGTCATTTTACCTTCTCATTCAGATTGTAACATTGTAAGCATCCATCACTCTCTTGATCAGATTCACACTTTGACTCTTACACCAGGATCTCATCACTGGCTCTATCTTCACAAGTTCAGGATCTTATCCTAGCTCCATCTTCAAACTTCCCTTTGATTGTTGATCCAGACTCCCCCTTTCACATACTCCCCCTCTCAATATGCTAGAATCTGAGGTCTTAATCTGGTTCAAGCTTTGACATTTAGCTTCCGTGGGAATGATGAAGTCCAAAACCTGTTTAACCTGCACATCATCTACCTCAACATAAGTTTCACAAATTTATAACAATTGAATTTAATAAACTTACTGGTAGACATCATTTATTCAACAATCATACTAGTTATATCAAGTTCAAATGAATGACCTTGATTAAATAACCACACAATCTTTCAAAACATTTGTATATGACATTCAAAATTTTCAACATATTCTCCCAATCCAATGTAGTTCATCAAGTTTAGCACTTGGAATTTTGAAAATCAACTCTTCAACATCAGTTGTCGAAAATCTTTTTGAATTTTTCAAAATTTTATGCTAAAACACTCCGAAAATCTTTTTGGATTTTTGTTTTTGAATGAAATGCAGTAAACAAATATATACAAACAATATTTTGTGAGTTTGTGTAAGAGGATCATATCAGTTTATGAGACCAATCACTAGCACCGTTAAGCTTTAATCATTTTAAGTTCTAAACGATTCACCTTGATTGTCGATATACTGATCCATCTTAAATCTTCACACAAATTTCAATTTAATCAGGATACGATTTAGATGTATTATGAACTTAGCTCATTCATGTGTCCCACCTCTTGAATATACTCCCGTATCCAGAATCCCAATATTCAGTCTTACAGGTGAGTATACTACAATGATATCTGTACATAAATTAGGTAATGCGAGGGCCGAGGGATCTCAGGTTGATACTTCCGTATACGCAGAGAGATATCAGCTTCGACTTTACGGTATGTCCCCTTTAGAGGATCTTTTAGCTACAACAGCAGCGACTATCAATTTTATTGTTTCATCTGCATGCTGAGGGTTTATGCTATGTTTCAAGTATTTGTGAAAAGTATTATCCAAGGACTAGGTCAGAACTTCCATTCAGCAGAAGTCCCGGAATAATACCCCAGACGTCATTGAGTATAAAAACCTAGTATATCAGAATAAGAGACCTTTCAAACTAGATTTCAGGGGTTACCTATATATCAAAGTAGTGTTCCCCACGAATTTCACAAGTTTGAAATTTTAGGTTTATATCCCGAATAAATCTACTAAATGTGCGAAAACCTATCGACACATCATTAGTGAAGCCGTTTATCACATTTGACATTTCATATCTTTAGCATGCTGTGATAGTTCACTGATTTACTATCATTTCCTCTTTTTCACAACAAAACTCATTTTTGCTTTTTCAATGTTTTTGGCATTTTCAAATTTTCTATTTTTTTCAAAATTTTTCTCCCCCTAAAATCAAAATATGTTTCAATTTTGATTTTCAAGGAAAATTTGAAAACAAACTGACAACCGATATCGAATTACTTCAATTCGCCATCCATTTGGCATAAACAATCAGAACTCCCCCTGACAACAAACTATTTTCCCATTGTGATTTCAAAACACTTAAGTTTGTTTTAATCAAATGTTTCTTTCGGAAAATTAGTTTTGTTGAATTAACAAACCACTTGTTGGTTAGGGGATTACTTCATTACTTTGTTCTCCTTTAACCATTTTGAAACATTTAACAGTTCAAGATTCTATCAACACAAACACTTGTAGGAAATCAAGTACAACTTAATGTCCCTGATTTACCACATGTAAGGCGAAAAATCACTAGAGTGAAATTTCTCAAGAAATGTGCCGATTCATGTTCCACGCTTACCAACCTGGGAACTCCGGCAAGTCAGGTTTTTCTATTTGAATAGTTTCACCCAAGCTTGACTGTCCTTGGATGATTTTGAATTCTTGTTCAACAATGGTGGAAAATTTGCATCATCCATTGTTAAACCTGAATTCTCAGATTTTACCTCAACAACGGGCTCTTCTGGTTTTGACAAACCAGAATCATTGCCTGCACATGGCTTGTCTGACTTTGACCTGTCAGATTCATTGCCTGATTGTGGCTTGTCTGACTTTGATGAGCCATATTCATCGCCGACAACTTTCTTTTTCTCCTTTTTCTCTTTTGTCCTCAGATTTGCATCTGAAGAATTCAAGTTGCTTGGCTTTGCAGTCGAATGAGTTGATTCATCAGAACTTTTATTTAATCTGTCCGGTGAACCCGAGGACAAAATCTTCTCCAGATACTCTCTCGCCTTCTTCCTTTTCTTTCGCAGTCTGTCTTTCTACCCCTGTGAAAGTTTAACTTTCTTTTCTTGAATTATCTGATCTTGAACTTTAGGTTTTAGAACCTTCTGTTCATGGGGCTTGACGTTAACTGGTTTCTTTGTCAATTTCTGAGAATTAACCCTCAATCTTTCATTTGATCTCCTTGGGCAATCTCTGGCAATATGACCTCTGATTTGACAATTATAACATCTTCTTGTCTCATAACTCCAATTCTGGCAGTTAACAGCAATGTGTCCTCTCACACCACAGGTGTAGCACACTCTGTTATCGTACCATTCACCACTTTCACACCATATGCTTAGATCATAACATTGTCTGGCTTTGTGGTAATCATCACTCTTCTTGAAAACTGGTTTTGGCTTTGAAGCACTGTGGTCAAACCTGCACCACTTATTACCAACATTTTGTGAGTTTTTATTTTTAAATTTTTGTAATTTTTCATAATGATTGGATGACTTATCTGATGAGCTTTTATTTTCAATTTTGAAGTCTTTCAAATTTTTATCTTTTTGTTTCTGTTCTACATTCTTCTTAACAGGTTTTTGCTTTGAGCATTCACCTATTTCAGTAGATTGCAAAACATTATTTTGAAATTTTTCTTGTAAATCTAAAAATATTTTTCTTTTCTTTTTCTTTTTCATCATCAGATATTTCATCACAATTTTCAATTTTGACTTTGTCAAAATTTGTGACATTGTCACTTATTGGAATAGCATTGATTGGTTTTTGGACACACATATGGTGTAGAAGTCACAAAACCTTTCAATTTATTCTCAAGCTCGGTAATTTTATTTCGAGCAATTTCAGCTTCATTTTCAAGCCGAATGATTTTCTGAAGATGAGAGTTTATTTCAATATGTTTTTCAAGATTATTTTTAAAAATAAAAGATTTTTCATCTTCTAAAACCTTCATTTGACTTTGAAAAACTTTTTCAATTTTTAATTTTTCATTTTCAAAAACATTTTCTTTTTCTTTAAAATTTTTGTTTTCTAATGACAAACTCTCAATATTCTTCAAAAGTTTGTCGTTTTCAGATTTTAGTTTTTCGCATTTCAAGCGAAACTCCAAAATCTGTTCATCATCAGCTTTCTTTTCATCTTTCAAAGTTTGAATATCTTTAGTCTGTTTCTTCTCCTTCTGAACAATCTCAAAGACTGATGTATCTTCTGCAATCTCTTTCTTAATCACTGGTTCAGATTTCACAGATACAGACTTTTCAGATTCTTCTTTCTTTGAAATTACTTCTTCAAAAACCTGCTGTTTTTCAGTAACATCTTCTTTCTCTTTCTCAGTTTTTACTGTTTCCACTTTGACTTCCTCTAAAGCTATCTTCTTCAAATCTTCAACCACCTTTTTCAATTCTTCTTCTTTTCGCTTCTTCATTTCTACCACCTTCGGTAGACTTGCTTCACAAACCTCTCTTATCTTCTTCTCCAAATCAGGCAGATATGCTTTATCAGATAACCTTCGTGTGTTGAAAGTAGCTTGCCTTGGAATCAAATTTGTTACAGCTTCGAAATCCACTTTTGATGGGTCAACAACTGGATTACCCCGTGGATCCATGTAACATTCCAAATCATCATTCCATCGTTTTGCTCTTTGGGCTTCTTTGAATGGTTCTCTGAATTTTTCGATTTCCCATCTTGCATAATCATTTTTCCACCATCTATCCTGAGCACTATCTCTTGACATTTTAAATCTTCTTCTTGATATTTGCCCCTTGTAAAATACTTCAAATCTCCTGCAAACAAACAAACAACTAAGTATTAGTTTATGTGACTGATAAGCGAAATCAGTCTGAAAGTGACAAATAAGCGAAATATTAGTGTCACAAAAACGAAAACACCAATTTGTCACAATAAACGAAATCAGTCAATGACTGATAAGCGAAATCAATTATTGTGACTGATAAGCGAAATATTATGTTCAGATAAGCGAAATCACATTTGTCCAAATAAGCGAAATAGGCAATGTCCGAATAAGTGGAACTATCAGTGTACAAATAAGTGGAACTACAATGTACGAATGGTGGAACTACAATGTACGAATGAGTGGAACCACAATGTACGAATAAGTGGAACTAACTTGTTCGAATAAGCGAAACCTGGTTTTTACCCAATTTTTACCATTTTTAAGCCGTGTTTTAACCTGAATCTTTCTAGGGTTTGTTAATTGTATGTTTTACACGTTATACACGAAAATCAGGTCATTTCAACCGTAGAAACCAGTTCAAATCGAAAAAGTATGAGAGAAAGTGAGTAGAAATGAGAGAATTCTGTAGAATCAAGCTGTAGTAGTATGAACTCCTCGTCCTGAGCTCTGATACAATTTGAAGAGGCAGTTCATCTTTGTGTACAAAGGCGGAATCAACGTAAATGAAGTAACAACAACTTTTCTCTTTCAAATTCTTCTTTATTTATGCTTTCTGATTACAATTTGACAGAGTTTCATCACCACAAGCATGAATAGGTTCCGCTCCAATGGTTACAAATGAGACACACATCAGGGTATTTATAGCCCAACTAATTTCGCTTATATGTCATGACATATAAGCGAAACCCCATGTGTCTGAATAAGCGAAATCACCAGATAACCCTATGAGCGAAACCCCCTAATGTCCTAATAAGCGAAATCACTACCAACATGTACATATGAGCGAAATCTCAACATAAAACCCTAATTCTAACTATCAAGCTCCTATGTTGACCTATCTTGACCTAAGACTTAATGCAGACGTAGTCAACAGACATTCCGTGCACCAACAGGTAGCATAGCTCTTCTTGGTCAGGAAGAATCTTGTAGCAGTAGTAAGGAACAGGGTTATGATCATTTCATTGATATAACAGCTGGTGGTAACTTTACCAACCCTGATCCTCACTCTGCAAATTATGCTTTTACTGCAAACACTGAAAACCAGATGTCCGATAATTTGTGCTTTGAACTCAATGATTTACAACATTTTGATCCCACTGACTTAGAAGAAATGGACATCTTGCACCAATTGGCTTTGCTCAGTGTTAGAACTAGCAAATTCTACAAAAGAACAGGGCGAAAATTCCCAGGTTTACATGGGAATTTAAGGGTTGGGTTGGATAAATCGGAAATCAAGTGTTACAAGTGCAATAGGCTAGGTCATTTCACTAGGGAATGCAGGAGTCGAACTACTGCTCCTATAATCACTCATCCTAGCTCAAACCCTAGACCTCAAAATTAAAGCATAGTGCACTATACCCAATATACCCCTGTAGCTCATGTTAACACTGCTCATTATGCCTCTGCTCCTGTGCCTGTGCATTATGTCCAAACTACTGTTCCACAGATTCAGTATATTCAAACCCCTGTCCCCCAGGCACAAGTGCAATCTGTTGCACCTCAAACAGCTGCTCCAGCAGTGGTACAACCAGATCAGCAAAGCTTTTTCACTCAAGGCTTTGTTGACTGGAGCAGCATGCCTGATGAGCTTGGTGATGAAAATTTTGCACTCTATGCTTCTATTGAACCTTCTAATGATGAATTTTGTTTGATGGCATTAGAGTCAATACCAGAGGGGATTGAAACTGAAGGTGAACAGCTAAGTGATGAAACAGTGGATGAGGTGACTGAAGCAGTTGTTAATGCAGTTGCTGGTGAATTACTGCTGGGAGAAAATTCAGAAACCCTGATTGAACCATTGACAGACCCATGGTCCAAAGAGGACAAAGAAGAAGAGGAAGAAAAGAGAGCAGGTGAGAAGGAAGTAAGAACTGATGATGAAGAAAATCATCAATGTGACTGTGCAATGATGGCTGCTGCCAAGGTATCTCCTCAAGTTCTTGAAAAACTGTGTTCTGACAATTGCATTATTGTTTTTGCTAACATCAAAGAGGTAAATGAAAACCTTCGGAATAAAATCTTAACTGATGAAGTCAAATTTGAAAGTTCTTTAAAAGAACTTAAAAACAAATTGACTGAAAAAGAGAAAGAGATCAGCAGTCTTAAAGAAGAGCAAAGCATAACCATAACCAAAACTCAACTCCAAACTGTGGTAGAAAAATACCAAGTTTGCCAAAAGGAGTTGGAGTCCACCCAGATCACCTGTGAAAAATGGGTGGAATCATGCAAAGGGTATGAGGTTATGCTTGAAAAACAGATTAAAAGCAATGTAAAATTTGGTGTTGGTTATAGAAAACATGATGATGAAAACATTGCTTTTGAAAAATCTGTTCAAACCACTGATGTAACAACTGAGTTCATCCCCACAAACAAGAATGGCCAAGAAGTGAAAATCACTGATAAACTTGGTAACAAAATCACACTTGACAGACCAATGGGATCCTCTACTTTTGAGGAGCTTGAAAATTATCAGTTTAAACCAAAATGGTCTGATGAGTGTGATATTCTTGAAAATTTCAAGCCCATGGACTTTACATCAACTGATGGTGTCAAAGCTCCAAAAGCTAAAGTCATTCCTCTCAAGGACATCCCAACAGAGGTTAAAACCTCTGCTGCAAAGGAATCCGAAAAGAGAAAGAAGAAAGAAAAGATCAATAACCTGTTTTGTGAATTATGTGAGAAAAGGAATCATCTAACAAAAGACTGTTTCCATTTAAAAGCTTATGATTTGAACAAAACAAGTGTCATTGTTCCAGCTGAAAGCTGCATTGTTTGTGGTAAAACAAACCACAAAACTCAAGCATGTGTGTATCTCAAAAACTTTGATGTGAAAAAGAATGAGTACATTGCTAAAACATCCTTGAGTCCATCAACATCATCTGTCAAATTCACCAAAAACCAACCACTGTTTGAGCCAGTTCAAACAGCTGTCACAAAACAACTGAACCAAACATCTGTCAAAAGAGATGTTCAGGTTACTGATGCACCCCGTGCCAATCAGTTCAGAAAAGGCAAGGAAAAACAGTCTTACCAAAGGATTCCACACGTTTATGAGGCCTACAAAAGGCCCTCTAAACCTAAAGTGAACAGGCATCCTTTTAGATACCAACAGGTGATTGGTCAAGACCCCCAACAGTGGTTAGCAAGAAACAGTACTAAAACTGTCCAAACCCCTGACTTAACCACTGTCCATCAATGTGCATCCATCCCAGACACTGTTGAGACCCCATCCAAAGCCTTGTTGGCTTTGGAAACCCTAATGAACTAATCCTTTTACTTCATGTGCAGGGAGCTTCTGCCTGTTTAGATAGCCTTTGGTATGTTGATAGTGGTGGCTCCAGGCACATGACTGGATGTAAAGCCCTACTCAAAGATTTCAAAATATATGGAGGGGGTGATATATCCTTTGGGAATAAAAGAAAAGGGAAAGTTCTGGGGTCTGGTACAGTACAATCTGGAAATGTAAAATTTGAAAATGTCAATCTGATAGACAGTCTGAAATTCAACCTTCTGAGTGTTTCACAAATGAGTGACAAGGGGTATGGGTCAATCTTCACAAAGGAGTGTTGTAGGATTGTTGGACCAGAAATGCTCAAAAAGATTGAAGCAATAATAAAAACGGGTCAAACAAAACTTGTTGCTCAAAGAAGTGGCAATGTTTATGTTGTTGATATGTCAAAAGAGTGTCCCAGAGCTGATGCCTGTCTGTTCTCACCTGCCTCTAACAAAGAGACAGAACTTTGGCACAGAAGGCTGGGGCACACAAATCTTAAGATAATCACTGAAATATCAAAAAAATGGTTTGGTAAGAGGCCTACCACAAAAATTGTTTTCATGTCCTGAACATTGCATTTCCTATTTAAAAGGAAAACAACATAAAAGTTCTTATAAGTCCATTGAAGAGTCCAAAACAACCCAGTGTCTGCAAATGCTACACATGGATTTGTTTGGCCCAGTTCAAGTCATTAGTCTCAAAAAGAAAAGATATTGTCTGGTTATTGTTGATGACTTCTCTAGGTTTACATGGACTTTCTTTTTACACTCAAAAGATGAGACTGCAGGCATTTTACAAGACTTTGTGACACAGGTTGAAAAGCAATTTGACATTCCAGTAAAAGTCTTCAGGAGTGACAATGGCACAAAATTTAAAAATAAGGAGTTGGATGCCTTCTGTGTGAAGAAAGGGATTGTAAGGCAGTACAACATCCCTAGAACACCAGAGCAAAATGGGGTAGTTGAAAGAAAGAACAGAACTTTGATTGAGGCTGCCAGAACCATGCTTGCTGATTCAGGTTTGCCATTAACTTTCTGGGCAGAGGCAGTAAACACTGCTTGCTATGTACAGAACAGAGTTTTAAAAAACCCCAGGCACAAAAAGACTACTTATGAAATTCTGTATAAAATCAAACCACTGATCTCATACTTCAAGGTGTTTGGCTGCCCATGCTTTATTTTGAACTTAAAAGATTCCATTTCAAAATTTGCAGCCAAAATTGGTTGTGGTTATCATCTGGGATACTCAACCACTGCCAAGGCCTACAAAGTGTTTAATACACGGACCAAGGCAGTGGAGGAGACTTTGAATGTAAAGTTCAATGAACTTTCATCAATGAAAATTCCAGCAAATCCTGCAGATCTGTTTGATCTTGATAAATTCACTTTTGAAAATACTGTTGTCAAGACTAACAGTGCAGGTCCATCAGAGGACTCAACACCAGACTATGGGTATGAAATCATCATCCCTTAAAGGTCTGCTGTAACACCCTTAAATTTTTCACTTGAATTTAATAATATTACATACGATTTTATATAAAGATGTCTAAAGTTACGACAAAGTTTCCATAAGTGAGATTCAAAAGTATCAAGCCCTTAGTCAACTAAAGACTAATGAACACATTCAAAAGTTTCAAATCAAATTGTTTACAATCCATAAACATTGTCTATTAAAAGTTAAGATATTGCGGAAGCATTCAAAATGAGTGTTCGGTTCTTCAACATTAACTTGATTGCCATCCGGATAGTTCCCAAATTACCTAAGGTCAAAACCACCCAAAATATTAGTTTTGACAACAATTTGTATAGTATAAACAAGTCCTAGCATTAAAATATAATAAAAATAAACATTTTTCAAAAGTTACCCTGCCGCGTGTCGCGGAGTATGTCGGTGATCCTGTCGCGTGGCGCGGCAGGAACGGTTTTCCAGCAAGTTGTGTTTATTGAGCTGCATTTGCTGCCAGCTCCGGAATTTCCAGTTTTTAACTTCGTTTGGCCATATCTTTTGACTCGTAAGTCCGTTTTAAGTGATTTTTCTTCCTATATGTCTGTAAATTCATTACCGACATAATTATTATAAATACGATAAC
This sequence comes from Helianthus tuberosus, assembly GCA_030545235.1. Taxonomy (NCBI): domain Eukaryota; kingdom Viridiplantae; phylum Streptophyta; class Magnoliopsida; order Asterales; family Asteraceae; genus Helianthus; species Helianthus tuberosus. Next base: position 138,080,328 of record CM060416.1, on the reverse strand, counting down.
CAAAATTTAATTTACGGACCGAAAGACCATATGTCTCTATGTAATTATTCGACCCATTCTAACCTTACACATTTTACTACCATTTAACTAATAAACCTATGGCGCCTTATGCCAACATCCGAGGCTTGTCATCACCCACATTTCTTACCAATTTCATGGTTTAATGCCTTTGTGATTATTATCGCCATTATCGACTACTAGAACGCTTAAAACTACAATTTTCACAACTAATAGATCCGTTGGCTCATCTTGTGGAACCATCCACTTATGATGACTACCAATTGGTTCATTGACTACACTAAGTCTATTGATTCACACTCCAACCATAATCAATATGAATTCAACGCAAATTTCGATTCAGCAATAAGATTTACTAAACTTATCAACAACTCGCTTAATGTAACCAATCAAGTTACGTACCTTCAAAGTAGGCCTTTTAAACGTGGTTCGCCACCCGCTTGTCCGCTTGACGCTCCTGCGCCCGTTCCTATAGAGTTCATTTATCATATGTTTAGAACTCTCTTCAAATCATAATTCGCATAATACACCAAACATCATGATTATGCGTTTAAACATGGAAATTTCAATTTTAAGCCTTCATAGAGGCATTTCAACAAACACTTCATGAGCAGATTTTTACATGATTAAACATCACATCTCTAGTTTATCATTTAGCCCTAATTTCACATAAATCAAACATTTTACATGATTGTTAGCTTCTAATTTCTGAAATCACTTCAAAATTGTCAAATTACACTAGAAAAACACCCAATATCCTAGTGTTCATCAATTTACACATAACCCGTTAATCACCTACAATGGTGTTCACAATCTTCACTAAAATTTAACATGATTTCAACTTGTATTTGTCTAGGGTTTGTCCTTAGACACTATAGTTGTTCCTAGATCATCATAAGACACACATGTAACTAACAATTCAGATTTTCCCAATTACATGAGAAATTCAAGTTGACGGTTTTCATGAAATTTTACATACCTTGTAATCCTCTTGTGATGAGGATCGGTAATCTATGCTTTAATTTCGATTTCAACTTGGATTAAGCCTTCAATTTGCAACTTTAGTGAAGTTTAGGGTTTTGGAAGAGTGGGGATCGCCCCCCTGTTCTGCTTGTGCGACCAGACCTCCCCTTTTGGGGGTGTTTGGTTTGTTTTATTGTTTAATTAAAATCAAGTTTCAATTCTTACAATTTAAGCCCCTCAACCTTGTTCAACATATTGTTTAGTAGCTTTTAACCCTATCAAGCTATTTCTAGTCTTGTAACTAACTAGGTTAAATAATCCTAGTTAGTAAATTCTCGTTTATTTATACTTTATAATCCTAATATAAAGTTATATATTTTTTTTTTCGGGGTGTTACATCTGCCAAAATGGGAAGAGCATCAGATGTTCAAAACAGCTGTCAAAGCTCAACCACTGCTACCTCAACAGTTGTTGACCAAAGTAGCCCATCAACCACTGCTTCCACATCCTCAAACACTGCTGACAAAAGTCCCCAAACAGTGGATAAAAGTCAGCATGTGTCCACTTCATTACCTCCCATTCCACCACCTTTTGAAGCCACTGCTGGATCATCAAAGTCCCCAGCAGTGGTTAGCTCAGATGATACACATTTGCAGCCTTCACCAACAAATGCCATCATACCATACCAAGGATATTTTATCTTCTTGAGATCTCATCCACCTGATCAAATCATTGGCAACATAAATGAAGGGGTGCTCACAAGAAGCCAAACCCAAAACATTTGTCTTTTTGCTGCTTTTCTATCACTCCATCAACCAGTCAAGTACCAAGAGGCACTGAAAGACAACAGCTGGGTAGAAGCCATGTAAGAGGAGCTCCAACAGTTTAAAAGACAACAAGTATGGGAGCTTGTACCACTGCCAGAAGAGGTTAGTCCCATTGGCACAAAGTGGGTCTTCAAGAACTAAACTGACGAAAGGGGTATTGTTGTCAAGAATAAAGCCAGGCTTGTGGTTCAAGGTTACAGACAGGAAGAGGGGATTGACTATGATGAAACTTTTGCCCCTGTAGCAAGATTGGAAGCTATAAGACTGTTCCTGGCCTTTGCTGTCAACCACAACACGAAGTTGTTCCAAATGGATATCAAAAGTGCTTTCCTCTATGGTACAATTCAAGAAGAGGTGTATGTATGTCAACCTCCAGGTTTTGAGGATCCATTTTACCCAGATCATGTCTACAGGCTGAACAAAGCCCTGTATGGCCTGAAACAAGCACCAAGGGCCTGGTATGAAACTATTTCCACCTTTTTACTCTCAAATGGTTTCAAAAGAGGTACCATTGATAAAACACTGTTTCTAAAATGGAGAGGAAAGGATTTAATGATTGTCCAAATTTATGTGGATGACATTATTTTTGGAAGCACATGCAACAAAATGTGTGAAGAGTTTAGGGAACTCATGACAACTGAGTTTGAAATGTGTGCAATGGGTGAGCTGCAATGCTTTCTTGGTCTCCAAGTTCAGCAAATGCAAAATGGAACTTTCATTCATCAAAGCAAATATGCAAAAGAACTTTTAAACAAATTTGATATGAATGATTGTAAACCATGCAGCACACCCATGGCAACAAATAAGCTGGTCATGTCTGATGAAAAGGATGAGCTGATTGACCAAACTCTTTATAGAAGCACGATTGGGTCTCTTTTGTACCTAACTGCATCTAGGCCAGACATCATGTTTGCAACATGTGTTTGTGCAAGAAGTCAATCAGCCCCTAGAAAATCCAATCTTATTGCTGTAAAAAGGATATTCAGATACCTAAAAAGTGCTCCCACACTTGGTATCTGGTATCCAGCTAATGGGAATATCAAGCTTTCAGGATTTTCAGACAGTGACTTTGCTGGATGTAACACCACAAGGAAGTCCACATAAGGAGGGTGCCAGTTTCTAGGTGATTGCTTAGTTTCATGGCAAAGCAAAAAGCAAGCAGTTGTTTCAACATCCACTGCTGAAGCTGAATACATTGCTGCTGCAAGCTGTACAGCCCAACTCCTGTGGCTTCAAAATCAGTTACTGGATTTTGGTATCACTGCCTTAAAGACACCACTCATGTTGGATAGCCAGGCAGCAGAAAATATCATCAAAAATCCAGTTTCCCATTCAACCACCAAACACATCGACATCAGACATCACTTTGTGAGGGATTGCTATGAAAAAGGTTTGATTTCTCTGCATCATGTTCCAACTAAAGACCGGCTGGCAGATGTGCTCACAAAAGCATTAGATACTGCCACCTTTGAAAGCTTGGTCTCTAGAATTGGCATGCTAAACATGGAATAACAAGCAAAATCTTGTTTTTCTGTGAATAAAAGCATTAAAATGTTTTCAGAAAATCAAAAATCCATCCTTAAAAATAGCTAAAAATGAAATTTTCATTAAAATCCTTAAAAGTCTGCCATAACCATTGATTGTTCAAAAGTCTGCTCTACTTCAAAGTTTGTCCACTGCTGAAAGCCATCCTCTGTCCACTTATTTCCTTGATAAACTTTGTTGTTCAAAAGCAGTGTCTTATCCACTGATATGCTATCCACTGGTAGTGAAAATCATCCACTGCTTTCAGTATACCGTTGTAACCACTTCCTTCATCAGTAACTTTCATAAAAGTACTGTCCTCCATTTCTTCAGAGTTTGGCATGTGGGCAGTACATAGTGGTCAGTACTTTTGTAACCGCTGCCACATCAGCCTTCACTTTTTCCTCCATAAAACCCCCACTTCACATCAAAACAGGGTTTTATTGTCGAATTGAATTCTCAAAAATTCTCTTCTCAAAGCAGTTTTTCTTCACATTTCTTCACATATTTCTTCGATCATCATCTCAAAATGACAAAATCGAAGCCATCTGCAAAACCCACTTCCAAATCATCGTCGAAAGCGGCCTCTCAAAAGGTGAATACCACTGAAATCCCACACAAACCATCTCACAATCTTCTGGGTCTTCTCACAAAACCCGGCACCACAAATGCTTTCGACTCCATCATCGCCAAAATGGCTAAATCAAAGTACAAAACTTTGTTAACAGCCGATGCACCAATTTACTTAGCAACCCAACAAGAGTTTTGGAAAAACGCAACCCTTGACAAACAAGGTGAAACTGTGGTAGCCATTAACTCATCTTTAAAGGGTAAAGGTATTCAAATCACGCCACAATCTATATGAGAAGTCTTTAAACTCGAGGATCAGCAAGGTAAAACTTCTTTCCCTAAAAACGAGTTAAAAATTGATTTCATTGAGAGAGGGTATGCAGACACAATGATGAAGAAAGCTACCTTACAAAAAGGTTTCTTTCCTTCTGCAACAAGGTTTTTATTCCATACCCTCCTCATGTGTGTTTCAAACAAAACCACTTCTTTTAATGAAATACCATTAAAGATTCAAAATCTGGGATATGCTATTCTTCAAGAAGAAAATTTTAATTTTTCTCGGGAAATCTTTAATGATTTGGTTAACAATGTTGAAACAAAATCATTCTTACTGTTTCCAAGGTTTTTAAGTTATTATTTTGAAAATAAATCCAGTAAGGATGATATTGCTGCAATAAACCAAGGTGAATGTTTTCAAATGCACAGCTTAACTGCTGAAACTTTTACAAGAATGTTAACACCTTGCAAAACACAAGCAGAGGTGCCTGATGTAACATTCCTATTTTTATATAAGAATTATAGGTTTGGTTAAATTTATTAACCACTAGTAACTAGTAACTAGTTTATTTTTTTTAATATAAATATTCAACCCAAATAGATTTAAACACTATTTTATATAGTTGGTTGAAATATTATACTAATTAATTGGCTTGTATATGAGTGCCCTTTTTTAATAAAATAAAAGTCTATAAAAACTTATACTATTAGACAGGTAGCTTACTGGTAAGTTAACTGTAAGAAATATGAAGTACCTGGACGGGCCCAGGAACCATTTAATAATTAAACTATAAAAATACATTATACTTGGACCTATTCCATTTTTAATGAAACTTAGACCCAAATGTAGATATAAATATTCTCATTCTAAAAACATATTTATTATTTTCTAAAAAGTCATATTTTAGAAGTTATACGCGTCAAAGAAGTAAACCAATTGAATTAATTATAATATATAAATTAAAATAATAAAATCTAATTTTGAAATTATGATGGAAAGTTATCGAGATAGTCACAGTCAAATGTAATCAAAATAAAACAATAATATTAAAAATCAAATAAATAAAACAAATCAACATTTCATGTTGATTACGTGTCCCATGCATAGCAAATATGAAAATTCGGTGTAACCTATCAAATAGGAAATAGACATATATGTACTAGGTGTACAGGGTACGTGTATAAAATTTAGAGATTCCTTCATGACATGACCCTTTAGAAAAACCCACTATAAATAAGAACAATATTTCAAAAGATTAGAAATTGTCCAGCTCTCTCTCCCTATTCTTATTTTGTCTCGCCAAGCTCTCTCTATATTATTCTATTTTATTTTTATTTTCACTAATAATAATAATAAGGCTCTGCCCCGTTTTAAGTATTTTAATTCCCGATCACCGCTACCCTTTCCGATTGATCTGAGCCTCATAACATATGTCAGGGCTCTGCCCGACTAAGTTGTTGGGGTTCTGTCTCGTGACATAGGGACAAGGTTGAATGAGGGGTACTATACTTAACACAAGTGCATTATATATTTTTATATAGCTCAGAAATTATACCCAAAATTCTACCAGGAGGTTTTCTAATTGAACCCCTAAAGTTACAAAGTAGGTCCATTCTCTTTTCTCACCGTTTTATTCCCTTTTGTCCCAAACCATAACAACTCTCAAAACTATTATTTTCTTATTATATATATTATATTATATTTTGTACAAATAAGAAACCCTAATTGAGACACCCAAGTAATTCTGCATAAACCCTAAAAATTTCAGAACAATCAGAATCAGGATCCGGGCCCCTAAAACTCAGGGGGGGGTATTTCCTACTTGGTGATTATCCTAATAACTTGCTGTCTAATTCGAAATTTCTCGTTCCGTCGACTCAGCTAGGCTAGAAATACAGGTGGCAACCATATGAAGAAAGTGGACCTTCGCGTCACGCGAAGCCCTAGGGGTGACCCCTCGCATCACGCGAAGGGGTCAAATCTTCAGTATAAATAGAGGATGTTGGGACTTGAATTCTGGCATTTGAACGACGATAAAATTCGATTCATACACTAAGATATCGTCCAAATACTACAGAAACACACACAACACGAAACGCTGCCGCGATAACAGGGTATTAACTCGATCGCTGCTACGATTCAATGTCCGATTGATTTAAACTATCCGACCGGATGTTTAAGCGCTATCCTTTGTCATTAGTCGTGATTCCGGCAGGATGTTTGAGTACCACCCGAACTCGGGGAATACTCTATCATTCGTTGTGAATCCGATGGATGTTTTAGTGATTGCACTTTGTCATTCGTTGTGAGGGTTTTAATCTCGTGAGTTATCGTAATTGCTGTATTAAGTTACCTACCTAGTTCGTGTACACTAGGTTACAAGGCTAAATCAATAGGCTAAGCTCTGACTGTATAAATCTGCAATATATCAAGGCTTATCTATAGACTAAACTTTGGCCGTATGAATCTGCATGCTTATAATGTGAGTCATTATCTTTTTATCAAATTTGTTTACAAAATCATGTATATTTTCAAAGTTATAATTACAGTGATTAAGTTTATGTAATCACCAAATTACAGCCGGTGTGTGGGGTATTGTGCACATTACTACTGTTTTATCACTTTAGGTGAGCGAGCCTAAAATTAGTGATATACGTCACTATTGGGTGACAGGACCCAATAGTGGTATGAACGTCATCATTGGGGCAGCCAATGGTGATATGACCATAGTCACAGATCCGGTCGAGTGACAAATACCGTGGGTAGTTGGTTGATATCAGAAACATTGTAATCTCTCTTAATACTGTAAATTATAACAAACGTGTCATTTTAGTAAATAGAATGAACTCACCAGTATTTCCTGCTGACAAAACCTTTTTAAAACGCGTTTCAGGTAATTACAGTAGATTGGAGTAAGAGATGGATACGACACTAAAGGGTTTCAAGAAGTGGCTTATTTTATTAATTAAATTAAATTAAGAAATATTGTTTTGTGTAATCAAATTTATCCTTATTAAAGCTACCATTGTAAAACATGGGTTTATCCCATCTATTTAATAAATAAAATCCGGTGTTTTCTAAACTCTGATATTTTTCCTAACTCACGGTCCTGATGAAATTTCCGCTGCAACATTTTTAAAATAATCACCGGTACCACTGGGCTGTTCGCGGCTCCCGATTCCGTCCAGGGTGGGTCGGGGGCCGTGACAGAAGGTGGTATCAGAGCCACTGCTTTAAGCCTATAGGTGTTGTAATAAAATACCTAAATATAAACGAAGAGTTAGGAACTTGATATTTTATGGTAGCACTCAGGATAGTATTTAGACTTGAACTTAAGAAAATATGCCTTAGTATAAGATTCGAGATAAGCTAAAATACTTGTGTAAATAAAGTATGATGGATTTTGGTATGCCGTAAGAATGACGATTAGAACATCGCAGGCAATAGCACTTAATTGCTATTAACTCTTGCTTATTGATATTACTTGGTCTAGAATAAGATATGTTACGGGAATACAAATTTCCCTAATTCTGGATAAAAGCCTAATAAAAGAGGCACTTTTAAAAATACTATTTATGGGAAATATAAAATTTTCTCCGACAAGACTAGGTATGGTGTAGCAGACTCTCTAGCTTGTCCGGATATACTGAGGTTACCTCTCCGGTGAGAACCGGATAAGACGGGGTATATAATATGTCAAACAAGTGACAAGATTTACCTAAATAGTATTATGATCTGATATCTGATTTATTATTGGAATTAAGAATCTGTTAAATACATTGACCTTATAGATGGTATGTATATTACAACATGTGAAATATATAATTATATAGATATGTATATCTATAAGAAATTCCAAAAGTCAATTTGGAATAAAGCACAAGCATATGTGTCTAGAATTCTTTATCAGGAATCTCTTTTTCAATATCAAACATTATTTCGTTTGATCACCTACCTCGTAACTCGAGTGACAATAATAACAATGGAAACCCATTAAGTTAGGACACCACCAAAAGTATAAGAATTTCCAATATGTTACCATAAACTATTAACGCAAGTAAGAAACATGTAAAGTTGTGCTAGTGCACAAGAAAACACATAAAACTTAAATTATACTTCCACAGACATCAAAGTATATCACATATGACTTTCAAGGCAAGGCCTTTTTGGAAAATATAATTGGGCATGACAAATACCAACGCGAATTCTGTTAGTGGAAGAATTACTAATAAAAAAACAGCACTTTACCACGCGATCCTACAAACGACATGAATTTCGCTGAGGTACGTTGTAACAAGATTTCACAACCATCGGTGCACAGTATAATCAGAGTCATAATTATTATCACTGCAAAAGGAATCACATACCTTTGCAAATTTTCTATTTCATTTTATTTGACATTCCCTGGTAATGTCACTTAACAACAGTTATCACATGAAATTCCAGATAGAGTTCTTATTCTGACTTCTGCATATAAAAAGTTGACTTTCGTGTTTCTACTTCCCCTAATGGTCATCATACCATGAGGATTTCTTTCATAGTAGTGAATATTGATCTATTTCATTTCTTGGTAAATCCACACATTACACATGCATTGTTTGTTACGCATGTGATTCGTTTGATTTATGAAGACCACTGGAGGGCTTCATTCTAATTTGTTATTTTATCCAAACTCAAATATCATTCCGCTTTTTGCACTATGAACCGCATTATTGCAAAACAATGACTCTTTGATATCGAGTCAATAAATTTTGTTAAACCATTGAGGTGAAGAATTTATATTTTTATTTTGAGGTATACTCTCATTTAAATTTATGTTTAGTTATTTATTATTGGTAATTAATATTAATTTTATTATTAGTAGTGTTAGTATTATTTTCAGGTACTAGGGTTATTGAATAGCCTAGCCTTAGTTAGGCATGGACTGATCACCTACGCTTAAACAAGGCATCACTAACCAATATCCAACCATGATAATGACTAGTTAATGTATATGAATTAAGTCATCATACGTATTTAGTAAATTTTAATTCTATATAAAAATATTTTTATATATACTTTATACAGAAAGGAGAAGACATATTTTCATAAAACAATATAAGAATTAGAGGGACGAATAAAATTATATAAATAATTGTCTATCACATGTTTTGTGGTAACTATGTACCGTAACGCTTTGGTAAAAAAAATGACCATATAAGAATAATATGGTAGTCATTAACTACGTTGGGTTAGGGAAACATTGTAAAATATAAGAATAGTCCCCGTTTTCACTTATTTACAACATTTGTAAATACATTAACAACGTTATATGGTTTCAAAATGAAAATTAGTAATCACATAGAATCGACCCATTAAGTGTTATATATTTACAAAATATTTTACAAATACTTTTGTACAATAAATATTTTTACACCTTTATTTACAACTTTCATTTAACATTATAAATAATAGTGATTTCTTTTACAAAATAATAATACTAAAAATATTTTGTAATGTAATAACTTCATTGCGGTATTTTGTATTACATAGTAAATATAAGTTATTTTACATAGTATAGTAAAATACTAAAATAATATTTATTTAAAAGTGGTGACCATTTACGTATAGTAAAAAATGCGTAACAAATAATATATATTACATAGTATTTATATTTGATATGTAAGGTACGGTTCAGACATGGACACAAATAATATATATTACATTTGCCTTACAAATATAATATAATGGTTGGTCATGTCAAAACCACTTGTTCTTATTATATTTCGATCTCTAGGACATAGTATGAAAAATATGGTCACTAATAGTGTACTATCACATTGTTTCACAATTAAAACAACTTGGAACTCTAAACAATGATACACTAACTCTATTGTCTTTTGGTGTATCTTTACAATTCACTCATCTCAGCACATTGATTTTTCTCATATCATAATTCAATATTTAACAAATCATTTTCATGCTTTTATTTCATTTGGAACCTGTCAATTCTAAGTCTTCCTCAGTTGCTAATCAAAGTAAGCTTTCTTTTGACAAAGAATTTTATTGATTCTAAAAGTTCTTCACACTCATTTTAAATATCAATTGATCATATATCTTTTGGATTGAACCTAGTCACCTTGAAAATTATATCATTTCATCTCATTTGTTTGTCATCGATTTCTTGAACAAATTCAGTTGAACCATTGAATCCTATTTATGGTACAACTAGTATTCACAAAATTTGATATTTTAATTTTGTGTCATTTACCTTAATATTGTTTTTATTAACTAAAATATGACATAAGTCTAAAAGAAATATCGTAACCCAAATCTCGAGGACGAGATTTAAACAAGGTGGGGATGATGTAACATTCCTATTTTTATATAAGAATTAAAGGTTTGGTTAAATTTATTAACCACTAGTAACTAGTTTATTTTTTTTAATATAAATATTCAACCCAAATTGATTTAAACACTATTTTATATAGTTGGTTGAAATATTATGCTAATTAATTGGCTTGTATATGAGTGCCCTTTTCTAATAAAATAAAAGTCTATAAAAACTTATACTATTAGACAGGTAGCTTACGGGTAAGTTAACTGTAAGAACCATTTAATAATTAAACTATAAAAATACATTATACTTGGACCTATTCCATTTTTAATGAAACTTAGACCCAAATGTAGATATAAATATTCTCGTTCTAGTGACATATTTATTATTTTCTAAAAAGTCATATTTTAGAAGTTATACGCTCCAAAGAAGTAAACCAATTGAATTAATTATAATATATAAATTAAAATAATAAAATCTAATTTTGAAATTATGATGGAAAGTTATCGAGATAGTCACAGTCAAATGTAATCAAAATAAAACAATAATATTAAAAATCAAATTAATAAAACAAATCAACATTTCATGTTGATTACGTGTCCCATGCATAGCAAATATGAAAATTTGGTGTAACCTATCAAATAGGAAACATACATATATGTACTAGGTGTACAGGGTACGTGTATAAAATTTAGAGATTCCTTCATGACATGACCCTTTAGAAAAACCCACTATAAATAAGAACAATATTTCAAAAGATTAGAAATTGTCCAGCTCTCTCTCCCTATTCTTATTTTGTCTCGCCAAGCTCTCTCTATATTATTCTATTTTATTTTTATTTTCACTAATAATAATAATAAGGCTCTGCCCCGTTTTAAGTATTTTAATTCTCGATCACCGTTACCCTTTCCGATTGATCTGAGCCTCATAATATATGTCAGGGCTCTGCCCGACTAAGTTGTTGGGGTTCTGTCTCGTGAATAGGGACAAGGTTGAATGAGGGGTACTATACTTAACACAAGTGTATTATATATTTTTATATAGCTCAGAAATTATACCCAAAATTCTACCAGGAGGTTTTCTAATTGAACCCCTAAAGTTACAAAGTGGGTCCATTCTCTTTTCTCACCGTTTTATTCCCTTTTGTCCCAAACCATAACAACTCTCAAAACTATTATTTTCTTATTATATATATTATATTATATTTTGCACAAATAAGAAACCCTAATTGAGACACCCAAATAATTCTGCATAAACCCTAAAAATTTCAGAACAATCAGAATCAGGATCAGGGCCCCTAAAACTCAGGGGGGGGGGGGGGTATTTCCTACTTGACGATTATCCTAATAACTTGCTGTCTAATTCGAAATTTCTCGTTCCATCGACTCAGCTAGGCTAGAAATACATGTGGCAACCATATGAAGAAAGTGGACCTTCGCGTCACGCGAAGCCCAGGGGTGACCCCTCGCGTCACGCGAAGGGTTCAAATCTTCAGTATAAATAGAGGATGTTGGGACTTGAATTCTGGCATTTGAACGACGATAAAATTCTATTCATACACTAAGATATCGTCCAAATACTACAGAAACACACACAACACGAAACGCAGCCGCGATAACAGGGTATTAACTGGATCGCTGCTACGATTCAATGTCCGATTGATTTAAACTATCCGACCGGATGTTTAAGCACTATCCTTTGTCATTAGTCGTGATTCCGACAGGATGTTTGAGTACCACCCGAACTCGGGGAATACTCTGTCATTCGTTGTGAATCCGATGGATGTTTTAGTGATTGCACTTTGTCATTCGTTGTGAGGGTTTTAATCTCGTGAGTTATCGTAATTGCTGTATTAAGTTACCTGCCTAGTTCGTGTACACTAGGTTACAAGGCTAAATCAATAGGCTAAGCTCTGCCCGTATAAATCTGCAATATATCAAGGCTTATCTATAGACTAAACTTTGGCCGTATGAATTTGCATGCTTATAATGTGAGTCATTCTCTTTTTATCAAATTTATTTACAAAATCATGTATATTTTCAAAGTTATAATTACAGTGATTAAGTTTATGTAATCACCAAATTACAGCCGGTATGTGGGGTATTGTGCACATTACTACTGTTTTATCACTTTAGGAGAGCGAGCCTAAAATTAGTGATATACGTCACTATTGGGTGACAGGACCCAATAGTGGTATGAACGTCATCATTGGGGCAGCCAATGGTGATATGACCATAGTCACAGATCCGGTCGAGTGACAAATACCGTGGGTAGTTGGTTGATATCAGAAACATTGTAATCCCTCTTAATACTGTAAATTATAACAAACGTGTCATTTTAGTAAATAGAATGAACTCACCAGTATTTCCTGCTGACAAAACCTTTTTAAAACGCGTTTCAGGTAATTACAGTAGATTGGAGTAAGAGATGGATACGGCACTAAAGGGTTTCAAGAAGTGGCTTATTTTATTAATTAAATTAAATTAAGAAATATTGTTTTATGTAATCAAATTTATCCTTATTAAAGCTACCATTGTAAAACATGGGTTTATCCCATCTATTTAATAAATAAAATCCTGTGTTTTCTAAACTCTGATATTTTTCCTAACTCACGGTCCTGATGAAATTTCCGCTGCAACATTTTTAAAATAATCACCGGTACCACTGGGCTGTTCGCGGCTCCCGATTCCGTCCAGGGTGGGTCGGGGGCCGTGATACCTGAGCAGAATTTAGCAGCTAACACTGCTCCTTAGGTATCTGTTGCTGAGCCCACTGCTCAAGGTGATCAAAGTAGCAGCACAACTGCTTTGAAACCCACACCTAAAATTACCAAAAAGCCAACAAAAAGAAAAACACAAACCCCCCCCCCCCTAAACCCATCAAAAAAGCATCTCTGGAGGATGAGATACCAGAGCTACTGCCAGTGACAACACAAAAGTCACAAGAAACCACTGCTGCTACTTCCTCACAGCAGTTGGTACAAATATCTCTCAACCCATAGCCGAAACCCTCCTGCTTCTTCACAAAAAGAACAGGTTGTACAAATTGGGACACCACATCATGATGCTCTGGAAGCATTTGTTTCCATCATCCACAGCTCAATTCCCGGGGCAAATCCTCTTTCTACACCAAACATCACATCCACAATTCCCACACCCACTAAACTTCTGTTGGATGCAATTGATTTGAACCAGGCACTAACCAGTCCTTCTCAATCACCTATTAATGAGAACATACCTCAACAAATGACTGGGTCTGATGTATCAATCCTTGCTAACCCACCAACACAACCTGAGGAGGTTACACCCCTTGAGTTACAAGTAACTCTTGGTGGTAATCCAAGTGAAGCAGCCACTACAACTGTTGAACCCACTGGTTTACAGTTGGACAGTGGTTACATTAATAAGACTTCCTTGGAGGCAATTCCTTACATAGCACCTCTGCCAACCACCAGTGGATTTATTTTTCCCATTGGCAACATCAAACGGTTGTCAAGTGTTGAAGGAAAAAGACCCCAGTACCAAGAAAAAGGGGCATCAGTGGTTAGTGTTTAGAGTACACTCCCTACCACAACCACTGATAAAACCACTGGTAGTGGGAAATCAGATGATCCCATTAAATTGGGTGATGATTTAAAATATCAGGATTTGACGAAACTAGTTGACAAATTGGATACATCTGTTGCAGATATTAAAGACATGCTACAATAGGTGTTGAAAATACAAAAGATGCAATCCACTGTTGTTCCAGCTCAAGCATCTACTCCACCACAAGCATCTGCTACAAATGAGCTCTGGAACCTTTTCCAACCTTTTCTCCAACAACAAAAAGACATGGCTGATCAGCAACATGAACTACATGTCCAAAAGCTGAGAAACATAATGGAGTCCAGGTACAAGAACACTCAAGCAGATATTAAGGCAATCAAGGCCCATTTATTGGAAACCACTGGCACTGCTCCTCCAACAGTACTTTTCATTGATCAACTTCCCCCAGATAATGCCAAAAAGGGGGAGAAGATTCAGGAGTGGAAGAAGAAGGGAATAGATGATGGTCTTTACATTGAACCAGAAAGAGATGCTATGACCAGAAAAATTCATGTGCCAGATGGTAGTAAAAAGGTTGATGCAACCCAAGAAGCACTTGATGAAGGAGTAGCAAGTGTAAAAAGGGATAGAATGGAAAAAGATATTTCAAGGTGGAATGAGGAGAAAAGAGCTTTCATGGAGCTGTATACGTAGGGTTGTTCAGGGTCAAAGGATACTAAAAATCCTAAGCCAAAAAGGAAACCTAAGTCCATCCCATCCAGAATTCCAAAGCATATTCCAAAACCACCATCCAAAAGCCATCAGCATAAAACCTCCACTCAAACAGCTGTTGTAACTCCAGCTGTATCAACTACTGCTGGTACTTCAGAGGTTTCAACATCTGTTATCACTTCAACACACACCACTTCAACACACACCACAACCACTGCTTTACCACCACCATCACCTCCTACCAAAAGCAGAAGACAACAGATGTTACAACATCTGCTGTAATGACAACAGTGGTTGAAACACCAGTTGTTTCAACAACTGTTAGTCAATCACAAACCATTGCCTCTCAATCTACCACCACTGTTCCACCCAAAACATCATCAGTCCCTCCTCAACCAAAAAGGAGAAGGCTAATTCTAAAAGATGATGATACATCTTCACCACCAACATCCTCAAAATCTATGTCACTTGTCACCATTCCAAAACCCATGCCTCTCTCTTCAGCTCAAATTTTAAAGCCATTACCTCCTGCTGGTGTCTCATTCCCTCTGGAACTCATTGCAGTCAGGGAAGAAATCAAATCCTTTTACTATGAGGATGACCCAGCTAAAAGGAGTTTTCCATCAGTTGAAGGGTATCCCAGGCCTAACAATATTGAAGAATATTTGAAACTCAAGGCTAAGCAAGCAGATGATATCGCAATCAGAAATAGACAAGGGAAATCTGATAGAGAATTTCAGCAAAACTGTCAGTTTCTACTCACACAGGTCAGAGCTATGGAGCAATTTGCCAAAAATGTATGTCAGCAAATCTCAAAAAGGGCAGATGAGTCCTTGAGAAAAGACTACATTGAGAACATCATGACCTACAAGAAATACAAGGGGGAGAAACACATGTACAAAAACTGGACCATTCCTGAGCTTGAAAAAGAGGCAGCCAAGATTCAAGAAATGATCAAAAATAAGGTCAAGCAGACTCCTCCTGAAAAGTTCAAACAGTTTGAAGCTGATAAGGCATTAGAGTTGAAGAGAATGAAAGAGGAGCTGATAGCAGCTGATTATGGGTCAAAGAATTCAGTGACAAAGTGGGGAGAAGATAGGGTCAGGGCTACCTACAAAAGGTTAGAGGAACTAAGAAAGAAAGATCCAACAGTTCCACAAAAGTCTGACTACTCCAAAGCAAAGGTCTCAAAAAGACCACCAAAGCTGCGAAACAAAAGAACCACTGCTCCAGCTGGTGCTGCCATCTACAAAAGAAGGAGTCAAAACCAGTCAGGTGCTGAAACAATTCAAGATCTAAAAGCTGGAAATGTTGTTGTAAAAGAAGGCATTAAATTAATGATAAAAGAAGATCTTGAATTGGAACAATCTGCAAGTACTGCTCAGTCAGTCATGAATAGGCCAGCCTCACCAAACACCTCTGCAAATAAAAATCTCCCAAGAAACCCACCAGGCTCAAAAATACAAAAGTGGGAAACTGACAAACAGACCTACGTATTGACTTTGCTCAGGTCTGGTGGAGAAGTGAAGAAAATATCAAGGGAACAAGCTCTTGGCCTGAGTCTTGAAGATTTGCAGGATCTCCTTGATCTTCCACTTAGCAGGGATGATGATGACACAGACGCCCTAGACTTTGAACTACAATTTAAAGGTCAGATAAGGGAACTGCTGATGAGGCAATAAAAAATTTCCACAATAATGAAGAGTTTTGGCATTATCTGTTCCAGGGGGATATTGTTGGGATTGAACCCTATCAGAGGAACAGATAATTAAAGCCAAAACAGGGTCAGGACAGTGGATCCAGAATAAGCAGATGTTACATACAAGTCTCTCCCCTTGAAAGTGGTTTCAACATCAGCTGACCTCCTATCTACTGATCGTACAAGCTACTGACCGTCAAACTGCTGCTCAAGTGAAGACCTGATGAAAGACTAAAGCTCTGCTATTCAATCTACTGACTTGAGTCAAGCACTGCTGCTCAAGTGAAGACCTGATGAACGACTAAAGCTCTGCTATTCAAGCTACTGACTTGAGTCAAGCACTGCTGATCCGGACAAGTACTGCTGGGTTCACAGCAGTGGAGGGATGCAGCAGTTGTTTATTCTGTCTTTATGTAATGTAATGTAATAAGCAGTAGTTAGTATAGCGGTGTTTGTATAGATAAGAGGTTAGAGATTGTTAGGAGGTTAGATGTCACTTTCATGGTGACGTCAGCTAAGATGCTCAGTGGTTTGCTAGTGCCTATAAATAGAACAGTGCTCTGTACTGTTCTATTAGCTCTTTGCAACATCGTCTTCTCTGCACGAACAAACACTGAGCTCTGGCTGAGGGGGAGTTTGTATTCAATCATTGCAATTGTAATCGTAATTGAAATAAATTCAATCTTTCGGTTCATTGTGAAAAATGTTTGATTAAAGCAATACTCTCGTTTGATTGTATGCAAAGTTTGTTTCCATCTTAATTCCGCTGCACAACTCACTCAATTCCATCTTAATTTCAAACGTAAAATACAATCAAAACCAAACTCAGATCCAACAATTGGTATCAGAGCTAGGACAGTCAAATTTGATTTAACAATCATTTTGACATAAATAGTTCAGCTCAAAATCGTTGATATCGATAGTTTGTTCATTTTTGTTGAAAAACAGAGCAAGGTTTAATCACCATTAAAGTTGATTAATCAGTGTCTGTAAAACAACCAGGATGACGTCACAATCACAAGATGATAAGAATAATGTTGGCTCGCTTTTTAAACCACCCATGCTTAAACGTAATAAATACAACATCTGGGAGCGAAGGATGGGACACATCCTTGCTCATCAGAACACTGGATGTTGGAGGTCTGTTGTTTTTGGTCCCCATGTTCCTATGGTGCCAAGTGCTGAGGATCCAAAGAAGTTCGTACCAAAACCTTATGAAAACTATACTGAAACTGATTTTCAGAAGTTCGAACTCGATGCCAAAGCATTTAGCATCATAGCATCTGCATTACCAAATGAGATCTATGCTGGACTGTTACATTGTAACAGTGCCAAAGAGCTATGGGATGCATTGAAGGAACAGTTTGGGGGAACCAAAGAAGTTATTGAAAACAATAGGGAAATTCTGAATCAGCAGTATGAAACCTTCTGTCACATTAAGGGTGAAACATTGACCGAACAGTTTGAACGTTTTAGTTGTCTCATCAGTGAGCTAAGGCTTGTTAAGGTTGAATTTCCAAAATTAACCCAAAATAGCAGGTTTCTTAGATCGCTACCTGATAAATGGGACACAATTGAATTTGTGACTAGAAACTCTGTTGAATTCAAAGATCTGACCCTGACCCAACTTCATGGTAGACTCCTGACCTATGAAAGGGAGTTGAACCAGAAAAAGAAGTTGCAAGAGTCTGGAAAAGCTACTGATGATTATTCATTCGGTAGCACAGCTCTTCTTGGTCAGGAAGAATCTGGTAGCAGTAGTAAGGAACAGGGTTATGATCATTTCATTGATATAACAGCTGGTGGTAACTTTACCAACCCTGATCCTCACTCTGCAAATTATGCTTTTACTGCAAACACTGAAAACCAGATGTCAGATAATTTGTTCTTTGAACTCAATGATTTACAACATTTTGATCCCACTGACTTCGAAGAAATGGACATCTTGCACCAATTGGCTTTGCTCAGTGTTAGAACTAGCAAATTCTACAAAAGAACAGGGCGAAAATTCCTAGGTTTACATGGGAATTTAAGGGTTGGGTTGGATAAATCGAAAATCAAGTGTTACAAGTGCAATAGGCTAGGTCATTTCGCTAGGGAATGCAGGAGTCAAACTACTGGTCCTATAATCAATCATCCTATCTCAAACCCTAGACCTCAAAATCAAAGCACAGTGCACTATACCCAATATACCCCTGCAACTCATGTTAACACTGCTCATTATGCCGCTGCTCCTGTGCCTGTGCATTATGTCCAAACTACTGTTCCACAGATTCAGTATATTCAAACCCCTGTCCCCCAGGCACAAGTGCAGTCTGTTGCACCTCAAACAGCTTCTCCAGCAGTGGTACAACCAGATCAGCAAAGCTTTTTCACTCAAGGCTTTGTTGACTGGAGCAGCATGCTTGATGAGCTTGGTGATGAAAATTTTGCACTCTATGCTTCTATTGAACCTTCTAATGATGAATTTTGTTTGATGGCATTAGAGTCAATACCAGAGGGGATTGAAACTGAAGGTGAACAGCTAAGTGATGAAACAGTGGATGAGGTGACTAAAGCAGTTGTTAATGCAGTTGCTGGTGAATTACTGCTGGGAGAAAATTCAGAAACCCTGATTGAACCACTGACAGACCCATGGTCCAAAGAGGACAAAGAAGAAGAGGAAGAAAAGAGAGCAGGTGAGAAGGAAGTAAGAACTGATGATGAAGAAAATCATCAATGTGACTGTGCAATGATGGCTGCTGCCAAGGTATCTCCTCAAGTTCTTGAAAAACTGTGTTCTGACAATTGCATTATTGCTTTTGCTAACATCAAAGAGGTAAATGAAAACCTTCGGAATAAAATCTTAACTGATGAAGTCAAATTTGAAAGTTCTTTAAAAGAACTTAAAAACAAATTGACTGAAAAAGAGAAAGAGATCAGCAGTCTTAAAGAAGAGCAAAGCATAACCAAAACTCAACTCCAAACTGTGGTAGAAAAATACCAAGTTTGCAAAAAGGAGTTGGAGTCCACCCAGATCACCTGTGAAAAATGGGTGGAATCATGCAAAGGGTATGAGGTTATGCTTGAAAAACAGATTAAAAGCAATGTAAAATTTGGTGTTGGTTATAGAAAACATGATGATGAAAACATTGCTTTTTGAAAAATCTGTTCAAACCACTGATGTAACAACTGAGTTCATCCCCACAAACAAGAATGGCCAAGAAGTGAAAATCACTGATAAACTTGGTAACAAAATCACACTTGACAGACCAATGGGATCCTCTACTTTTGAGGAGCTTGAAAATTATCAGTTTAAACCAAAATGGTCTGATGAGTGTGATATTCTTGAAAATTTCAAGACCATGGACTTTACATCAACTGATGGTGTCAAAGCTCCAAAAGCTAAAGTCATTCCTCTCAAGGACATCCCAACAGAGGTTAAAACCTCTGCTGCAAAGGAATCCGAAAAGAGAAAGAAGAAAGAAAAGATCAATAACCTGTTTTGTGAATTCTGTGAGAAAATGAATCATCTAACAAAAGACTGTTTCCATTTAAAAGCTTATGATTTGAACAAAACAAGTGTCATTGTTCCAGCTGAAAGCTGCATTGTTTGTGGTAAAACATACCACAAAACTCAAGCATGTGTGTATCTCAAAAACTTTGATGTGAAAAAGAATGAGTACATTGCTAAAACATCCTTGAGTCCATCAACATCATCTGTCAAATTCACCAAAAACCAACCACTATTTGTGTCAGTTCAAACAGCTGTCATAAAA
Organism: Helianthus tuberosus; assembly: GCA_030545235.1. Lineage (NCBI taxonomy): Eukaryota > Viridiplantae > Streptophyta > Magnoliopsida > Asterales > Asteraceae > Helianthus > Helianthus tuberosus. The sequence goes on along the minus strand of CM060416.1, from coordinate 138,060,117 downwards.
CAGCTGAACCAAACATCTGTCAAAAGAGATGTTCAGGTTACTGATGCACCCCCTGCCAATCAGTTCAGAAAAGGCAAGGAAAAAAGTCTTACCAAAGGATTCCACACGTTTATGAGGCCTACAAAAGGCCCTCTAAACCTAAAGTGAACAGGCATCCTTTTAGATACCAACAGGTGATTGGTCAAGACCCCCAACAGTGGTTAGCAAGAAACAGTACTAAAACTATCCAAACCCCTGACTTAACCACTGTCCATCAATGTGCATCCATCCCAGACATTGTTGAGACCCCATCCAAAGCCTTATTGGCATTGGAAACCCTAATGAACTAATCCTTTTACTTCATGTACAGGGAGCTTCTGCCTGTTTAGATAGCCTTTGGTATGTTGATAGTGGAGGCTCCAGGCACATGACTGGATGTAAAGCCCTACTCAAAGATTTCAAAATACATGGAGGGGTTGATATATCCTTTGGGAATAACAGTAAAGGGAAAGTTCTGGGGTCTGGTACACTACAATCTGGAAATGTAAAATTTGAAAATGTCAATCTGATAGACAGTCTGAAATTCAACCTTCTGAGTGTTTTACAAATGAGTGACAAGGGGTATGGGTCATTCCTCACAAAGGAGTGTTGTAGGATTGTTGGACTAGAAATGGTCAAAAAGATTGAAGCAATAATAAAAACTGGTCAAACAAAACTTGTTGCTCAAAGAAGTGGCAATGTTTATGTTGTTGATATGTCAAAAGAGTGTCCCAGAGCTGATGCCTGTCTGTTCTCAGCTGCCTCTAACAAAGAGACAGAACTTTGGCACAGAAGGCTGGGGCACACAAATCTTAAGACAATCACTGAAATATCAAAAAAATGGTTTGGTAAGAGGCCTACCACAAAAATTGTTTTCATGTCCTGAACATTGCATTTCCTGTTTAAAAGGAAAACAGCATAAAAGTTCTTATAAGTCCATTGAAGAGTCCAAAACAACCCAGTGTTTGCAAATGCTACACATGGATTTGTTTGGCCCAGTTCAAGTCATGAGTCTCAAAAAGAAAAGATATTGTCTGGTTATTGTTGATGACTTCTCTAGGTTTACATGGACTTTCTTTTTACACTCAAAAGATGAGACTGCAGGCATTTTGCAAGACTTTGTGACACAGGTTGAAAAGCAATTTGACCTTCCAGTAAAAGTCTTCAGGAGTGACAATGGCACAGAATTTAAAAATAAGGAGTTGGATGCCTTCTGTGTGAAGAAAGGGATTGTAAGGCAGTTCAACATCCCTAGAACACCAGAGCAAAATGGGGTAGTTGAAAGAAAGAACAGAACTTTGATTGAGGCTGCCAGAACCATGCTTGCTGATTCAGGTTTGCCATTAACTTTCTGGGCAGAGGCAGTAAACACTGCTTGCTATGTCCAGAACAGAGTTTTAATAAACCTTAGGCACAAAAAGACTGCTTATGAAATTCTGTATAAAATCAAACCACTGATCTCATACTTCAAGGTGTTTGGCTGCCCATGCTTTATTTTGAACTTAAAAGATTCCATTTCAAAATTTGCAACCAAAATTGATTGTGGTTATCATCTGGGATACTCAACCACTGCCAAGGCCTACAAAGTGTTTAATACACGGACCAAGGCAGTGGAGGAGACTTTGAATGTAAAGTTCAATGAACTTTCATCAATGAAAATTCCAGCAAATCCTGCAGATCTGTTTGATCTTGATAAATTCACTTTTGAAAATACTGTTGTCAAGACTAACAGTGCAGGTCCATCAGAGGACTCAACACCAGACTATGGGTATGAAATCATCATCCCTCAAAGGTCTGCCAAAATGGGAAGAGCATCAGATGTTCAAAACAGCTGTCAAAGCTCAACCACTGCTACCTCAACAGTTGTTGACCAAAGTAGCCCATCAACCACTGCTTCCACATCCTCAAACACTGTTGACAAAAGTCCCCAAACAGTGGATAAAAGTCAGCATGTGTCCACTTCATTACCTCCCATTCCACCACCTTTTGAAGCCACTGCTGGATCATCAAAGTCCCCAGCAGTGGTTAGCTCAGATGATACACATTTGCAGCCTTCACCAACAAATGCCATCATACCATACCAAGGAGATTTAATCTTCTTGAGATCTCATCCACCTGATCAAATCACTGGCAACATAAATGAAGGGGTGCTCACAAGAAGCCAAACCCAAAACATTTGTCTTTTTGCTGGTTTTCTATCACTCCATCAGCCAGTCAAGTACCAAGAAGCACTGAAAGACAACAGCTAGGTAGAAGCCATGCAAGAGGAGCTCCAACAGTTTAAAAGACAACAAGTATGGGAGCTTGTACCACTGCCAGAAGAGGTTAGTCCCATTGGCACAAAGTGGGTCTTCAAGAACAAAACTGATGAAAGGGGTATTGTTTTCAAGAATAAAGCCAGGCTTGTGGTTCAAGGTTACAGACAGGAAGAGGGGATTGACTATGATGAAACTTTTGCCCCTGTAGCAAGATTGGAAGCTATAAGACTGTTCCTGGCCTTTGCTGTCAACCACAACATGAAGGTGTTCCAAATGGATATCAAAAGTGCTTTCCTCTATGGTACAATTCAAGAAGAGGTGTATGTATGTCAACCTCCAGGTTTTGAGGATCCATTTTATCCAGATCATGTCTACAGGCTGAACAAAGCCCTGTATGGCCTGAAACAAGCACCAAGGGCCTGGTATGAAACTCTTTCCACCTTTTTACTCTCAAATGGTTTCAAAAGAGGTACCATTGATAAAACACTGTTTCTAAAATGGAGAGGAAAGGATTTAATGATTGTCCAAATTTATGTGGATGACATTATTTTTGGAAGCACATGCAACAAAATGTGTGAAGAGTTTAGGGAACTCATGACAGCTGAGTTTGAAATGAGTGCAATGGGTGAGCTGCAATGCTTTCTTGGTCTCCAAGTTCAGCAAATGCAAAATGGAACTTTCATTCATCAAAGCAAATATGCAAAAGAACTTTTAAACAAATTTGATATGAATGATTGTAAACCATGCAGCACACCCATGACAACAAATAAGCTGGTCATGTCTGATGAAAAGGATGAGCTGATTGACCAAACTCTTTATAGAAGCATGATTGGGCCTCTTTTGTACCTAACTGCATCTAGGCCAGACATCATGTTTGCAACATGTGTTTGTGCAAGAAGTCAATCAGCCCCTAGAAAATCCAATCTTATTGCTGTAAAAAGGATATTCAGATACATAAAAAGTGCTCCCACACTTGGTATCTGGTATCCAGCTAATGGGAATATCAAGCTTTCAGGATTTTCAGACAGTGACTTTGCTGGATGTAACACCACAAGGAAGTCCACATCAGGAGGGTGCCAGTTTCTAGGTGATTGCTTAGTTTCATGGCAAAGCAAAAAGCAAGCAGCTGTTTCAACATCCACTGCTGAAGCTGAATACATTGCTGCTGCAAGCTGTACAGCCCAACTCCTGTGGCTTCAAAATCAGTTACTGGATTTTGGTATCACTGCCTTAAAGACACCACTCATGTTGGATAGCCAGGCAGTAGAAAATATCATCAAAAATCCAGTTTCCCATTCAACCACCAAACACATCGACATCAGACATCACTTTGTGAGGGATTGCTATGAAAAAGGTTTGATTTCTCTGCATCATGTTCCAACTAAAGACCAGCTGGCAGATGTGCTCACAAAAGCATTAGATACTGCCACCTTTGAAAGCTTGGTCTCTAGAATTGGCATGCTAAACATGGAATAACAAGCAAAATCTTGTTTTTCTATGAATAAAAGCATTAAAATGTTTTCAGAAAATAAAAAATCCTTCCTTAAAAATAGCTAAAAATGAAATTTTCATTAAAATCCTTAAAAGTCTGCTATAACCACTGATTGTTCAAAAGTCTTCTCTACTTCAAAGTCTGTCCACTGCTGAAAGCCATCCTCTGTCCACTTATTTCCTTGATAAACTCTGTTGTTCAAAAGCAGTGTCTTATCCACTGATATGCTATCCACTGATACTGAAAATCATCCACTGCTTTCAGTATACCGTTGTAACCACTGCCTTCATCAGTAACTTTCATAAAAGTATTGTCCTCCATTTCTTTAGAGTTTGGCATGTGGGCAGTACATAGTGGCCAGTACTTTTGTAACCGCTGCCACGTCAGCCTTCACTTTTTCCTCTATAAAACCCCCACTTCACATCAAAACAGGGTTTTACTGTCGAATTGAATTCTCAAAAATATTCTTCTCAAAGCAGTTTTTCTTCACATTTCTTCACATATTTCTTCGATCATCATCTCAAAATGACAAAATCGAAGCCATCTGCAAAACCCACTTCCAAATCATCGTCGAAAGCGGCCTCTCAAAAGGTCAATACCACTGAAATCCCACACAAACCATCTCACAATCTTCTGGGTCTTCTCACAAAACCCGGCACCACAAATGCTTTCGACTCCATCATCGCCAAAATGGCAAAATCAAAGTACAAAACTTTGTTAACAGCCGATGCACCAACTTACTTAGCAACCCAACAAGAATTTTGGAAAAACGCAACCCTTGACAAACAAGGTGAAACTGTGGTAGCCATTAACTCATCTTTAAAGGGTAAAGCTATTCAAATCATGCCACAATCTATATCAGAAGTCTTTAAACTCGAGGATCAGCAAGGTAAAACTTCTTTAATCACGCCACAATCTATATCAGAAGTCTTTAAACTCGAGGATCACGCCACAATTGATTTCATTGAGAGAGGGTATGCAGACACAATGATGAAGAAAACTACCTTACAAAAAGGTTTCTTTCCTTCTGCAACAAGGTTTTTATTCCATACCCTCCTCATGTGTGTTTCAAACAAAACCACTTCTTTTAATGAAATACCATTAAAGATTCAAAATCTGGGATATGCTATTCTTCAAGAAGAAAAATTTAATTTTTTCTCGGGAAATCTTTAATGATTTGGTTAACAATGTTGAAACAAAATCATTCTTACTGTTTCCAAGGTTTTTAAGTTATTATTTTGAAAAGAAATTCAGTAAGGATGATATTGCTGCAATAAACCAAGGTGAATGTTTTCAAATGCACAGCTTAACTGCTGAAACTTTTACAAGAATGTTAACACCTTGCAAAACACAAGCAGAGGTGCCTGATGTAACATTCCTATTTTTATATAAGAATTATAGGTTTGGTTAAATTTATTAACTACTAGTAACTAGTAACTAGTTTATTTTTTTTTTTAATATAAATATTCAACCCAAATAGATTTAAACACTATTTTATATAGTTGGTTGAAATATTATACTAATTAATTGGCTTGTATATGAGTGTCATTTCTAATAAAATAAAAGTCTATAAAAACTTATATTATTAGACAGGTAGCTTACCGGGTAAGTTAACTGTAAGAAATATGAAGTACCTGGACAGGCCCATGAACCATTTAATAATTAAACTATAAAAATACATTATACTTGGACCTATTCCATTTTTAATGAAACTTAGACCCAAATGTAGATATAAATATTCTCGTTCTAATAACATATTTATTATTTTCTAAAAAGTCATATTTTAGAAGTTATACGCGCCAAAGAAGTAAACCAATTGAATTAATTATAATATATAAATTAAAATAATAAAATCTAATTTTGAAATTATGATGGAAAGTTATCGAGATAGTCGCAGTCAAATGTAATCAAAATAAAACAATAATATTAAAAATCAAATAAATAAAACAAATCAACATTTCATGTTGATTACGTGTCCCATGCATAGCAAATATGAAAATTTGGTGTAACCTATCAAATAGGAAATAGACATATATGTACTAGGTGTACAGGGTACGTGTATAAAATTTAGAGATTCCTTCATGACATGACCCTTTAGAAAAACCCACTATAAATAAGAACAATATTTCAAAAGATTAGAAATTGTCCAGCTCTCTCTCCCTATTCTTATTTTGTCTCGCCAAGCTCTCTCTATATTATTCTATTTTATTTTTATTTTCACTAATAATAATAATAATAAGGCTCTGCCCCGTTTTAAGTATTTTAATTCCCGATCACCGCTACCCTTTCCGATTGATCTGAGCCTCATAACATATGTCAGGGCTCTGCCCGACTAAGTTGTTGGGGTTCTGTCTCGTGACATAGGGACAAGGTTGAATGAGGGGTACTATACTTAACACAAGTGCATTATATATTTTTATATAGCTCAGAAATTATACCCAAAATTCTACCAGGAGGTTTTCTAATTGAACCCCTAAAGTTACAAAGTGGGTCCATTCTCTTTTCTCACCGTTTTATTCCCTTTTGTCCCAAACCATAACAACTCTCAAAACTATTATTTTCTTATTATATATATTATATTATATTTTGTACAAATAAGAAATCGTAATTGAGACACCCAAGTAATTCTGCACAAACCCTAAAAATTTCAGAACAATCAGAATCAGGATCAGGGCACCTAAAACTCAGGGGGGTATTTCCTACTTGACGATTATCCTAATAACTTGTTGTCTAATTCGAAATTTCTCGTTCCGTCGAATCAGCTAGGCTAGAAATACACATGGCAACCATATGAAGAAAGTGGACCTTCGCGTCACGCGAAGCCCCAGGGGTGGCCCCTCGCGTCACGCGAAGGGGTCAAATCTTCAGTATAAATAGAGGATGTTGGGACTTGAATTCTGGCATTTGAATGACGATAAAATTCTATTCATACACTAAGATATCGTCCAAATACTACAGAAACACACACAACACGAAACGCTGCCGCGATAACAGGGTATTAACTCGATCGCTGCTACGATTCAATGTCCGATTGATTTAAACTATCCGACCGGATGTTTAAGCGCTATCCTTTGTCATTAGTCGTGATTCCGACAGGATGTTTGAGTACCACCCAAACTCGGGGAATACTCTGTCATTCGTTGTGAATCCGATGGATGTTTTAATGATTGCACTTTGTCATTCATTGTGAGGGTTTTAATCTCGTGAGTTATCGTAATTGCTGTATTAAGTTACCTACCTAGTTCGTGTACACTAGGTTACAAGGCTAAATCAATAGGCTAAGCTCTGCCTGTATAAATCTGCAATATATCAAGGTTTATCTATAGACTAAACTTTGGCCGTATGAATCTGCATGCTTATAATGTGAGTCATTCTCTTTTTATCAAATTTGTTTACAAAATCATGTATATTTTCAAAGTTATAATTACAGTGATTAAGTTTATGTATTCACAAAATTACAGCCGGTATGGGGGGTATTGTGCACATTACTACTGTTTTATCACTTTAGGTGAGTGAGCCTAAAATTAGTGATATACGTCACTATTGGGTGACAGGACCCAATAGTGGTATGAACGTCATCATTGGGGCAACCAATGGTGATATGACCATAGTCACAGATCCGGTCGAGTGACAAATACCGTGGGTAGTTGCTTGATATCAGAAACATTGTAATCTCTCTTAATACTGTAAATTGTAACAAACGTGTCATTTTAGTAAATAGAATGAACTCACCAGTATTTCCTGCTCACAAAACCTTTTTAAAACGCGTTTCAGGTAATTACAGTAGATTGGAGTAAGAGATGGATACGGCACTAAAGGGTTTCAAGAAGTGGCTTATTTTATTAATTAAATTAAATTAAGAAATATTGTTTTATGTAATCAAATTTATCCTTATTAAAGCTACCATTGTAAAACATGGGTTTATCCCATCTATTTAATAAATAAAATCCGGTGTTTTCTAAACTCTTATATTTTTCCTAACTCACGGTCCTGATGAAATTTCCGCTGCAACATTTTTAAAATAATCACCGGTACCACTGGGCTGTTCGCGGCTCCCGATTCCGTCCAGGGTGGGTCGGGGGCCGTGACAGAAGGTGTTGTAATAAAATACCTAAATATAAACGAAGAGTTAGGAACTTGATATTTTATGGTAGCACTCAGGATAGTATTTAGACTTGAACTTAAGAAAAGATGCCTTAGTATAAGCTTCGAGATAAGCTAAAATACTTGTGTAAATAAAGTATGATGGATTTTGGTATGCCGTAAGAATGACGATTAGAACATTGCAGGCAATAGCACTTAATTGCTATTAATTCTTGCTTATTGATATTACTTGGTCTAGAATAAGATATGTTACGGTAATACAAATTTCCCTAATTCTGGATAAAAGCCTAATAAAAGAGGCACTTTTAAAAATACTATTTATGGGAAATAGAAAACTTTCTCCGACAAGACTGGGTATGGTGTAGCAGACTCTCCAGCTTGTCCGGATATACTGAGGTTACCTCTCCGGCGAGAACCGGATAAGACGGGGTATATAATATGTCAAACAAGTGACAAGATTTCCCTAAATAGTATTATGATCTGATATCTGATTTATTATTGGAATTAAGAATCTGTTAAATACATTGACCTTATAGATGGTATGTATATTACAACATGTGAAATATATAATTATATAGATATGTATATCTATAAGAAATTCCAAAAGTCAATTTGGAATAAAGCACAAGCATATGTGTCTAGAATTCTTTATCAGGAATCTCTTTTTCAATATCAAACATTATTTCGTTTGATCATCTACCTCGTAACTCGAGTGACAATAATAACAATGGAAACCCATTAAGTTAGGACACCACCAAAAGTATAAGAATTTCCAATATGTTACCATAATCTATTAACGCAAGTAAGAAGCATGTAAAGTTGTGCTAGTGTACAAGAAAACACATAAAACTTAAATTATACTTCCACAGACATCAAAGTATATCACATATGACTTTCAAGGCAAGGCCTTTTTGGAAAATATAATTGGGCATGACAAATACCAACGCGAATTCCGTTAGTGGAAGAATTACTAATAAAAAAGCCGCACTTTACCACGCGATCCTACAAACGACATGAATTTCGCTGAGGTACGTTGTAACAAGATTTCACAACCATCGGTGCACAGTATAATCAGAGTCATAATTATTATCACTGCAAAAGGAATCACATACCTTTGCAAATTTTCTATTTCATTTTATTTGACATTCCCTGGTAATGTCACTTAACAACAGTTATCACATGAAATTCCAGATAGAGTTCTTATTCTGACTTCTGCATATAAAAAGTTGACTTTCGTGTTTCTACTTCCCCTAATGGTCATCATACCATGAGGATTTCTTTCATAGTAGTGAATATTGATCTATTTCATTTCTTGGTAAATCCACACATTACACATGCATTGTTTGTTACGCATGTGATTCGTTTGATTTATGAAGACCACTGGAGGGCTTCATTCTAATTTGTTATTTTATCCAAACTCAAATATCATTCCGCTTTTTGCACTATGAACCGCATTATTGCAAAACAATGACTCTTTGATATCGAGTCAATAAATTTTGTTAAACCATTGAGGTGAAGAATTTATATTTTTATTTTGAGGTATACTCTCATTTAAATTTATGTTTAGTTATTTATTATTGGTAATTAATATTAATTTTATTATTAGTAGTGTTAGTATTATTTTCAGGTACTAGGGTTATTGTCAAGGGCAGGTATTGAATAGCCTAGCTTTAGTTAGGCGTGGACTGATCACCTATGCTTAAACAAGGCAGCACTAACCAATATCCAACCATGATAATGACTAGTTAATGTATATAAATCAAGTCATCATACGTATTTAGTAAATTTTAATTCTATATAAAAATATTTTTATATATACTTTATACTGAAAGGAGAAGATATATTTTCATAAAACAATATAAGAATTAGAGGGACGAATAAAATTGTATAAATAATTGTCTATCACATGTTTTGTGGTAACTATGTACCGTAACGCTTTGGTAAAAAAAATGACCATATAAGAATAATATGGTAGTCATCAACTACGTTGGGTTAGGGAAACATTGTAAAATATAAGAATAGTCCCCGTTTTCACTTATTTACAACATTTGTAAATACATTCACAACGTTATATGGTTTCAAAATGAAAATAAGTAATCACATAGAATCGACCCATTAAGTGTTATATATTTACAAAATATTTTACAAATACTTTTGTACAATAAATATTTTTACACCTTTATTTACAACTTTCATTTAACATTATAAATAATAGTGATTTCTGTTACAAAATAATAATACTAAAAATATTTTGTAATGTAATAACTTCATTGCGGTATTTTGTATTACATAGTAAATATAAGTTATTTTACATAGTATAGTAAAATACTAAAATAATATTTATTTAAAAGTTGTGACCATTTACATATAGTAAAAATATGCGTAACAAATAATATATATTACATAGTATTTATATTTGATATGTAAGGTACGGTTCAGACAGGGACACAAATAATATATATTACATTTGCCTTACAAATATAATATAATGGTTGGTCATGTCAAAACAACTTGTTCTTATTATATTTCGATCTCTAGGACATAGTATGAAAAATATGGTCACTAATAGTGTACTATCACATTGTTTCACAATTAAAACAACTTGGAACTCTAAACAATGAGACACTAACTCTATTGTCTTTTGGTGTATCTTTACAATTCACTCATCTCAGCACATTGATTTTTCTCATATCATAATTCGATATTTAACAAATCATTTTCATGCTTTTATTTCATTTAGAACCTGTCAATTCTAAGTCTTCCTCAGTTGCCAATCAAAGTAAGCTTTCTTTTGACAAAGAATTTTATTGTCACATTCATTTTAAATATCAATTGATCATATATCTTTTGGATTGAACCTAGTCACCTTGAAAATTATATCATTTCATCTCATTCGTTTGTCATCGATTTCTTGAACTAATTCAGTTGAACCATTGAATCCTATTTATGGTACAACTAGTATTCACAAAATTTGATATTTTAATTTTGTGTCATCTACCTTAATATTGTTTTTATTAACTAAAATATGACATAAGTCTAAAAGAAATATCGTAATCCAAATCTCGAGGACGAGATTTTAAACAAGGTGGGGAGGATGTAACATTCCTATTTTTATATAAGAATTATAGGTTTTGTTAAATTTATTAACCACTAGTAACTAGTTTATTATTTTTTTTTAATATAAATATTCAACCCAAATCGATTTAAACACTATTTTATATAGTTGGTTGAAATATTATACTAATTAATTGGCTTGTATATGAGTTCCCTTTTCTAATAAAATAAAAGTCTATAAAAACTTATATTATTAGACAGGTAGCTTACGGGTAAGTTAACTGTAAGAAATATGAAGTACCTGGACGGGCCCAGGAACCATTTAATAATTAAACTATAAAAATACATTATACATGGACCTATTCCATTTTTAATGAAACTTAGACCCAAATGTAGATATAAATATTCTCGTTCTAATAACATATTTATTATTTTCTAAAATGTCATATTTTAGAAGTTATACGCGCCAAAGAAGTAAACCAATTGAATTAATTATAATATATAAATTAAAATAATAAAATCTAATTTTGAAATTATGATGGAAAGTTATCGAGATAGTCACAGTCAAATGTAATCAAAACAAAACAATAATATTAAAAATCAAATAAATAAAACAAAACAACATTTCATGTTGATTACGTGTCCCATGCATAGCAAATATGAAAATTTGGTGTAACCTATCAAATAGGAAATAGACATATATGTACTAGGTGTACAGGGTACGTGTTACATAATATATGTCTATGGATTAGTTTGTACTTTATTGTAACCTTTAGGTTTTAAGTAAACTTGAATACCAACAAACTACAAGGAGTATGGGAACCACAAATAGAAAAGAAAGGAGAAGAAGCAGGACCGAAAAGATGAAGCAGAAAAGATTGGACAAAGAAGATAAGAAGAATCTGGAAACGGAAGGTAAGAAAGAAGAGGAAAGGAGGGGAAACTTAATTGCCTAGTTATTGGCTGATACCATGACACAATTGATATTCCTTGCATTATAAATGATATCAGATACATTATATAGACAATCTAATTTACACTAAACTACCTAAAGGTTACAATAAAGTACAAACTAATCCATAGACATATATTATGTAACAGTACGTGTATAAAATTTAGAGATTCCTTCATGACATGACCCTTTAGAAAAACCCACTATAAATAAGAACAATATTTCAAAATATTAGAAATTGTCCAGCTCTCTCTCCCTATTCTTATTTTGTCTCGCCAAGCTCTCTCTATATTATTCTATTTTATTTTTATTTTCACTAATAATAATAATAAGGCTCTGCCCCGTTTTAAGTATTTTAATTCCCGATCACCGCTACCCTTTCCGATTGATCTGAGCCTCATAACATATGTCAGGGCTCTGCCCGACTAAGTTGTTGTGGTTCTGTCTCGTGACATAGGGACAAGGTTGAATGAGGGGTACTATACTTAACACAAGTGCATTATATATTTTTATATAGCTCAGAAATTATACCCAAAATTCTAACAGGAGATTTTCTAATTGAACCCCTAAAGTTACAAAGTGGGTCCATTCTCTTTTCTCACCGTTTTATTCCCTTTTGTCCCAAACCATAACAACTCTCAAAACTATTATTTTCTTATTATATATATTATATTATATTTTGTACAAATAAGAAACCCTAATTGAGACACCCAAGTAATTCTGCATAAACCCTAAAAATTCCAGAACAATCAGAATCAGGATCAGGGCCCCTAAAACTCAGGGGGGTATTTCCTACTTGACGATTATCCTAATAACTTGCTGTCTAATTCAAAATTTCTCGTTCCGTCGACTCAGCTAGGCTAGAAATACACGTGGCAACCATATGAAGAAAGTGGACCTTCGCGTCACGCAAAGCCCTAGGGGTGACCCCTCGCGTCACGCGAAGGGGTCAAATCTTTAGTATAAATAGAGGATGTTGGGACTTGAATTCTGGCATTTGAACGACGATAAAATTCGATTCATACACTAAGATATCGTCCAAATACTACAGAAACACACACAACACGAAACGCTGCCGCGATAACAGGGTATTAACTCGATCGCTGCTACGATTCAATGTCCGATTGATTTAAACTATCCGACCGGATGTTTAAGCGCTATCCTTTGTCATTAGTCGTGATTCCGACAGGATGTTTGAGTACCACCCGAACTCGGGGAATACTCTGTCATTCGTTGTGAATCCGATGGATGTTTTAGTGATTGCACTTTGTCATTCGTTGTGAGGGTTTTAATCTCGTGAGTTATCGTAATTGCTGTATTAAGTTTCCTACCTAGTTCGTGTACACATTACTGCTGTTTATGTATTCACCAAATTACAGCCGGTATGTGGGGTATTGTGCACATTACTGCTGTTTTATCACTTTAGGTGAGCGAGCCTAAAATTAGTGATATACGTCACTATTGGGTGACAGGACCCAGTAGTGGTATGAACGTCATCATTGGGGCAGCCAATGGTGATATGACCATAGTCACAGATCCGATCGAGTGACAAATACCGTGGGTAGTTGGTTGATATCAGAAACATTGTAATCTTTCTTAATACTGTAAATTATAACAAACGTGTCATTTTAGTAAATAGAATGAACTCACCAGTATTTCCTGCTGACAAAACCTTTTTAAAACGCGTTTCAGGTAATTACAGTAGATTGGAGTAAGAGATGGATACGGCACTAAAGGGTTTCAAGAAGTGGCTTATTTTATTAATTAAATTAAATTAAGAAATATTGTTTTATGTAATCAAATTTATCCTTATTAAAGCTACCATTGTAAAACATGGGTTTATCCCATCTATTTAATAAATAAAATCCGGTGTTTTCTAAACTTCCGTTTGTTACCTCCTGATGACTCGACGTGAGTCTCTTTCTTCTTAAGCTCAGCATCATCAAACTTGTTCAGGCGAATGGCCTCCTCTATGAGAGCCACGCTCAAATCGGTCGCTTCAGTAATGGTCGTAGGCTTGGATGAGGTCACCATGCTTATGATTTGAGGAGCTAATCCCCAAATGAAACGTTCAATCCGCTTGAACTCCGGAGTGACCATGTAGGGTACCACATGCGATAAGTCATGGAACCTTTGAACGTATTCTGCGATCTTCGGACCGTCCATTTTCAAGTGCCAGAACTCGGTTTCCAATCTTTGGATTTCTGCGCGAGAGCAGTACTTCCTACGCATAAGTTCCTTCAGTTCGGTCCAGGTTAGCGCGTAGGCAGCAGCTTCACCAAGTGTCTGTACTTGCAGATTCCACCAAGAGAGGGCTCCATCCAAGAATAGCCCTGAGATATAGGTGACTTGCTGATCTAGTGCGCATTTACTCATGCGAAGAACAGATTCAGTTTTCTCGGCCCAACGAACAAAGGCGACAGCACCTCCTGTGCCATCAAAGTTGACCGGTTTGCAGTCTAGAAACTGCTTGTAGGTGCATCCATGAGGTGGATTATTGTTGTTGCCAGTGTTGCCAGAGTTGCTTCCACTAGTCCCTCCTTGAGAGGCGGCGTATTGTGCAATGGCAGCAGCGATAATTTGCTGGAGTTCCGCCTCATTGGTAGGCATGCGTGTCTCACGTCTCGGCGGCATCTTCTAAAAGATGTGTTTACGTCGGTCAGGCCATAGTTATAATACATACGCTTTATGATAGTAATAGTACATAACATCTCATGTTATAATCATATCAATCACACAACATCCCATCTCACAAACATCAATCACACAACATCCCATGTCACAAACATCAATCACACAACATCCCATGTCCTAGAATACAAATAACCAAATCAAGCATCAAATATGATGAGAATACTGCGATTGCCATATATCGAGACCACATAGTAAGCGTACAAGTACATCACAGTGTCATACAACATCAGTCGACTAAGGGCTACATCACCCTAGTCCAAAAACTATATCGAATCAGTGTCAATACATCAAATACATGTCAACAAAAGTCAGAATCAAAATGTAGTCTCCAAAAATGCTGTGCAGTCAAAAGCATTCGCCGTCTTCTCACCAATGTCTACCTATACGGTACTGAAGAGCTCTACACGGATGGTGGTGGAGGAGGGGGAAAGTGAGTGTAAAACAAGCGACGCAAATGGAGCCAGTCCTCCTCCATGGCTCTCTGGGTACGCAAGAATGAAGCAACCTGCTGCTCCAGGGCAAAAAGGCGTGCAGCATAGTCTGGTGGAACATGTCGAGAGGGCTGCAATGGAGAGTGGGTCTGACCCTGGCACTGACACGGCGGCGTCTGAGCTCTCTCAAGCTCCTGAATGCGCTGTGTGTGTGCCTCGTGCTGGGCGACAAAAGACATCAAAACGTCCTCAATAGTATACCCCATGTGGAAAGAATGGTAGGGGTCAGTCGGTGGCATAGCAGAAGGTAATGTCCAAAGAAACGGCTCACTGGTGGGATCAAAAGGTGCCACATGAAATTGAGAAACAAGGGGAAAAGTAGTAGACAGTGGTATAATAGGGATAGATACCGGTACATGTCCAAAGGGGTGAGCCGAAGAACCTTCTCCAGCTCGTGCTGGAGGTGTAAACCGAGGAAACGAAAAAGAGGTATCAATGTGACGGGTATCAGTGATCTGAGGGGGAATAGGTGGGACCTCGTCATCAGCCGGAATCCACCCACACTGGGCGTGCTCGTCTCGGGGGTCGATCCGTGCCTCAAAAAGCGCACGATCAAACTGGGCTGGCATAGGATCATGGTGAGGTACAACAAGAGGGTCAACGGGTGCATCAGCAATGAGTGGGGGATCAACATGATCAGCAGCAAAGACATGATCGCCCTCCAACAACGGAGCATCTATAGGGTGATCATCAATAGGTGGGTCAGCAATGACAGGCTCAAAAATAGGTGCGTCAGCATGAACTGGGTCATGCTCAAGTACTGGGTCAGGAGCAGCGTCTAGTGGCTGCTCGGGCTCATCAAAGGCCATCTCAAAATCAAACTCGGGATCGATGGGGTCAACTGGGTCGACTGGATCCTCCATAGGCTGATCCATGGGTATAAACTCTATATACTCATCTGGGTCGAATCCTGGGGGAAAGTCAGGATCGGAATCCTCCACATCATCATGGTCGAAAGCAAAGCTAGGAATAGGGGCAACAGAGGATGCCTGGTCGGGATCTGATCCATGAGAAAAGTGCTGCGCACTCTGAGTATGTGAAGGTGCGGAGGCCACAGACTCGAAAGAGTCTGTGACCGGAGAGTGAGCAGAAGAGTCACCTGCAATCAACAAAAGATCTCCAGCAGCAAGAAGGGCCTCGCCCTGAACCTCATCCTCCACGGGCTCGTCATCAAAAAGATCGACGTCGTCGTCAGCGTCGGCGTCGAGAAGCAAATCGTAAGCAGGATATGAAGCCAACGGTATGGGAGCAGGGATCTCCACTAACGGTAGGTCCCCGGCCAAAGGGCCATCAGCGAGCTCATCAGCACCATCAGGTAAAGCGAAGGGCTGGAAATCGTCCTCGTCCGTGCTCGTAACGTCAGAGGTGTGGACCTCATGCTCTGAAGGCTCTAGGTCATCTGAGACTATAGGTCTAGGTCTGGCGGTGTCTGAGTCACCTGTGCCAGAGGTGTCCATGGTGTCTGTAACATAAACACAAACATGCACAAACAGTCAATCATACAATCAGATAATCACATAAGTTACCAAGTAAGCAATCAAATAGTTCTCCTAGTCCCACTAGCCTCCCAGCCTCTTAGACTGCTCTTCCTAGTCCCACTAGTCAATTTCTCCTAGTCCCACTAGCCAATTCTCCCAGCCTCTCAGACTGCTCTTCCTAGTCCCACTAGCCAATTCTCCCAGCCTCTCAGACTGCTCTTCCTAGTCCCACTAGCCAATTCTACCTCGATCTCTCAGACCGAGCCTCGGCCTCTCAGACCGAGCCTCAGCCTTTCTAGACTGAGCCTATAATAAATAAATAAAATGTGCTCAACATTTGTTTGTAAAAAGTTTTGGATCTGGACTTAAGTGGTATGCAGTAAAAATGTTTTTGTGAGAGCCCTAGTGATCATAGTCTAGACTCGAGAAAGAATCCTAGTTCGCTATGATCAGAGCTCTGATACCAAGCTGTCACACCCTGGCTTTGCGGAAGCGTGGTTAATTTGGTGTGACTTCTTAATACCATAGCTTAACCATAACAAAGCTATATGAAATAAAATCATGCAAGATCATCCATTTGATTAAGTTTTAAAACCAGAGTAACATACCATTGTCTTAGAGACTTACAACATCGTAACATAAAACATTGTCTTTAAAAACATAACCATTAACATGAAATAAATGCAGTTTAAGATTTGTGACTCGTCCAGGAAGAAGTCACATTTCCTAAACCCGGATGACCTCGGAACCCATATGCAGCGGGATAACATAACATACCGCGCCAGATCTTTAATTTCCTGAAATACATGTAAGTTGAAAAATCAACAATAATGTTGAGCGAGTTCATGTGTAAGTGAGTAAGTAAACCTTTGTAATCAAAGTAACATGTATTTCACCCCCGCAGTTAAGAAAACTGAAAGCAGTTAGAGAAAAGGGGGACATGAACTCACAGTGGTGCGTCTCTACCAAGTATGCCTCCAAATCGATCAGCTGTATGACGACCTACACGTGCTAACTCTATTAGACGGACGGCCGTGCCTTAGCTTTATGGTTTAAGTTTTTGGGAAATAGTTAGGCAACTATTTCGTGTTTACGTTCTGTATATACTTGGTAGTTATTCTCCTTCCCAAGGATGGGGGATTTAATACATGTGTGTTCGTAACATTCAGATTTCACTATTAAGTCTCACTTAATATATTTTATTTCCTAACTCCAAAATATAAATATTCTTCCCAAAAATATTATATTTTAATACATGTGATTTTCCCAAAATAATACTTAGTAATATTATTTTTACTCTAAAAATAATATTTACGTAGTTCACAAAATAATCATAAACACTTATACAAGTGATGTTGTGAAAGAAGAATATATACTAAATATATATATGTATCACGTTTTATTTTGTGAAAATCCCACCTCCGATGTTTTGTAAATATAGTCGTGGCGAAACTTATATTTTGAAAACAAGTCAAAATGTATTTCTAACACTTATAGTGAAAATATTTCTAAGTGTTAGGCTTTTGGAAAAATTTCGCCAGAGTTTCCTCTGTAACTGGAGGTGGCCACGCTTTCAAGCGTATCATTTTCTTTTACAAATCAACCAACAATCTTCTCATTCAACCAAAACAATGTTCAAATCACAAACTAGTCAAAATATGTATATAAATCGCATAACTTTCATGAACTTGTGATTTATCCAAACTATGAAGTAAATCTCATTACTTTTAGTGGATCTTTATATAAAACAATCCGATTTTGTAAAGACCTCGTTTTTATGGAAGTTTCGTCTTTACAACTTCTCGTCATCTTTTTCAAAAATAGTTATTTTGTCGAAACTTTGTGTTACACATGTGTTTACACACTTGTGTGTTCTAAAAACCATTCGTGTTAGTGTAAGATCCGTCTTTAGAAAAACATGATTTCTTTGATACTCGGTCCTTTGAAAATACCACCTGTAGATCCGTAGATCTACTAGTTTTAATCACTATTTTACAAGCTAAAACACCTTTACACAAGTTCATGATTCTTGTGTGGTAGATTTTCATCTTCTAACCCTTGTTACACTTAAACAAGCTTTATGTCACAATCCAAGATCATGACTAAACCGGGTTAAATGATGATCCGAGCTACCACAACATAGATCGGGTCCGAATAATCACACAATTCAAATACTACAACATTTACACAACTTATAAGCTTTTAACCATCACTTATAGCATTTTTAGTAGACTTTTGTGTATCATCTTGCATGTTAACGAGTTTTAACCGTTACAAATCTTATTAACCACTTTAAAATAGTTCAAGAAGGTGATTTAAGCAACATACCACTAGCTCGAGGCTAGGGAAGAATCTATGCGAAAAATGCGTGGATAAAAGCAAAGTAGAGAGGTCCTTCGCCTTCCGTTTGCTCCAAGACTCCTTATCCGTGATCCTTAACACTTGTAGATGATTGGAACTTGCAAGATCAAAATCGAAAATGGGTGGATGGGGGTGGGTGCTCTCGGCCGTAAGCTAGAAGAGAGGGAGAGAGAGGTGTGGAGTGGTGTTGTGTTAAGTGAATGATCATATGGGTCTAAGCTTATACTTATAGACAATTAACAAGACTTTTAACCGTTGGATGCTATGTCTTCTAGATACTAAGCAAGAAGATTAAAATAATCAATACAAGGACAAGGGTGTCCCCTCTAGTTGGGGACGGTTAGTGAGGGGGGGGGGGGGTCCTAGTCCGATTCCAACTAGTTAGTTAGGATAATAGTTGGGTTAAGTAAGTTAGTTAAGTGCTTAACCCGGTTAGTGGTGTGTTACGCGTTACAATGGGTGTTAGGGTATTCAGGGACCCTAACTGGCTCAGAAAAAGATAAATAATGAAAATGACATTATTTTTAGGTTCCGGGTATAGTCCGGTTGTTCGGTTGGATAGTAATCCGTTAAAGTGCTTAACAAAACTTTAAAGTGTCGTTAATACCCCTTTTAGTGACACAACTCATTTCTGACACTTTGGAAAGTGTCTAGTAATATTTTTCTCATGTTTTGGCACTTTATTAGTTAGCTAAAAGCTGAATTATTATGTAAAGTGCTGAGTTTTGTACTTAGAGTACGTTTAAGGCACATCCAGTCATTGTGACTTATTCCTAGTGACGCAGTTCTACAACCCTTGTATCCCTACACTCACCACTAGTGTAGCAAAATATTTCTGGCTCATACAGGCCTTAGAGGCAGTGTTTGCCTGATGCTGGCTTTATCAGCATGTCAAATAGGTTATCCGTTTATTGTGCTACCGTGCTTTTGTGCATCATGTTTGTCACTAAGGTTCAGCATGTAAATAATGTAGTGACGGTAAGTAAAGTATGATGCAAATAAGTGCATGTATCAGTAATCAAGTAGCAGTTTATTCACAAGTTCAAGCAAGCACAGTAATTAAGCAGTAATTAATTATTAATTAAGTCGTACGGATACCTGGTTTAGTGAGGGTTGTCACATTCTCCCCCCGTTAGAAAAATTTCGTCCCGAAATTTTAAGTTCTGCTTGTAGATGCAGGGTTCTTAGGAAATCGGTGGGGGTATTTCTCTTTCATCCGGTCCTCACGCTCCCAGGTGTACTCAGGACCGTGTCTGGCATTCCAACGAACTTTGACGAGCTTGACACTGCTCCGGCGGGTCTTGTTTACTTTCCAATCCGTAACCTCCACCGGTTCTTCAACGAAATGGAGCGTGTCGTCAACATGGATCTCGTCGATGGGAATGGCAATGTCATCTTGAGTTAGACTTTTCTTCAGGTTGGATACATGAAATGTATCGTGAACAGAATGGAGTTCAGCAGGTAGGTCCAACTTGTATGCTACTAGTCCTATTCTTTCCAAAACTCTGAAAGGACCAATGTAGCGCGGATTTAACTTCCCACGCTTTCCGAAGCGTGCCACACCCTTCCAGGGTGAAACTTTCAATAACACCATTTCTCCAGCTTGGAATTCCACATGTTTCCGGTTTGGATCCGCATAGGCCTTCTGTCTGTGGCGAGCTGCTTCGATGCGTTTTAGAATCTGCGCAATCTTGTCTGTCGTCTCTTGGACGATTTCGGGACCAGCAAGCTGCCTATCACCTGCGTCAGCCCAACATAGGGGTGATCGGCACTTGCGTCCGTAAAGGGCTTCGAATGGCGCGACACCAATACTGGTGTGGTAGCTGTTGTTGTATGAAAATTCGACCAAAGGCAAATGCTTATCCCAGCTACCGCCCAAATCCATAACACATGCTCTCAGCATGTCTTCCAAAGTCTGTATCGTTCGCTCGCTTTGACCGTCAGTTTGCGGATGAAACGCAGTGCTCAGATTCAATTGCGATCCAAAATCTTCTTGGAAGGATTGCCATATCCTTGACACAAACCTTCCGTCTCTGTCAGAGATGATCGAGAGAGGCACTCCATGACGTGCGACGATCTCTCTCATGTAAATTTCAGCCAATTTGCTCATATTATCCTTCTCTCTGATAGGTAAGAAGTGTGCTGACTTCGTTAATCGGTCCACTATTACCCAAATAGTGTCGTGACCTCTTGGCGTTCTTGGCAGCTTTGTAATAAAATCCATGGATATTTGTTCCCATTTCCACTTGGGAATCTCAGGTTGTTGCAGAAGTCCTGAAGGCTTCTGGTATTCGGCTTTAGCCTTAGCACACGTTAAACATTTGCTCACATAAACAGCAACATCGCCTTTCATCCTAGGCCACCAATAATAATCTTTGAGATCTTGGTACATCTTATCCGCTCCAGGGTGGATAGAGTACCGCGACTTGTGAGCTTCATCAAAAATAACCTTCCTCAAACCTCCAAACAAAGGAACCCAAATCCTTTTCTCAAAACATAACGTTCCTTCCTCGTTTGGTACCAGTAGCTTCTCCATCCCACGGAGGTATTCTTCTTCAAGGTTTCCTTCCTTGAGGGCTTCTTTCTGTGCGACACGAATACGCAAGGAAAGTTCGGTTCGGATAATCATTTCTAAAGCCCTAACCCTTATGGGCTTGATCCTCTCCTTTCGACTTAGGGCATCGGCGACTACATTCGCCTTCCCTGGATGATACTTTATCTCGCAGTCGTAATCGTTCAGCAACTCAACCCATCGTCTTTGCCTCATATTCAGCTCCTTCTGGTTGAATATGTGTTGTAGGCTCTTGTGATCCGTAAAGACTGTACACTTTGTACCATAAAGGTAGTGTCTCCAGATCTTTAATGCAAATACCACTGCGCCAAGTTCCAAATCATGTGTGGTATAGTTCTTTTCGTGCACTTTCAGTTGACGTGATGCGTAAGCAATAACCTTTTAGCGTTGCATCAACACGCAACCCAATCCTTGACGTGAGGCGTCACAGTATACCACAAAATCATCTGTACCTTCCGGTAGTGCTAAGATTGGCGCGTTGCAGAGCTTATCCTTCAGTATCTGGAATGCTTCCTCCTGTTTGATTTCCCAATCAAACTTCTTATCTTTCTGCGTGAGGAGCGTCAATGGTTGAGCGATCTTCGAAAAATCCTCAATAAACCTTCGATAGTAGCCAGCCAAACCCAAGAATTGTCGAATCTCGGTTGGCGTCTTTAGCGTTTCCCAATTCTTGATCGCTTCGATCTTGGTTGGATCCACGTGGATTCCATCTCCATTTACCACGTGTCCAAGAAATTGGACTTCACGTAGCCAAAACTCGCACTTAGAGAATTTGGCGTACAGCTGTTCTTTCTTCAGCAACTCCAAAATAGCTCTTAGATGCTGTTCGTGCTCAGCCTTTGTTCTTGAATAAATCAAGATGTCGTCGATAAACACAATCACGAACTTGTCCAAGTAGGGCTTGCAAACTCTATTCATCAAATCCATAAAGACTGCAGGTGCGTTTGTCAAACCAAACGGCATAACAAGGAACTCGTAGTGTCCATAACGAGTTCTGAAGGCTGTCTTCGGGATACTCTCCTCTTGTATCCTTAACTGATGGTATCCAGATCGAAGATCGATCTTTGAATAAAAGCTTGAGCCTTGCAGTTGATCAAACAGATCATCAATTCTTGGCAGAGGATATCTATTCTGGATCGTCAGCTTGTTCAGCTCCCGGTAGTCGATGCACATACGAAAACTACCGTCCTTTTTCTTAACAAACAGGACCGGAGCTCCCCAAGGCGAGAAGCTTGGTCAGATAAATCCCTTGTCTAACAACTCTTGAAGTTGTGTCGACAGTTCCTGCATTTCAGCCGGAGCAAGTCTATAAGGTGCTTTAGCCACAGGTGCGGCGCCTGGAACTAAGTCAATGCGGAACTCTACTTGTCTCTGAGGTGGCAGTCCAGGTAAGTCCTCTGGGAAGACTTCTGGATATTCCCTCACGACAGGGATGTCTTCGATTCTTGGCTCAGCAGCCTTCTTATCCACAATGTGTGCCAGGAAGGCAACACATCCTTTCTGCAAACACTTTCGCGCTTTCAGGCAGCTGATAATTCTTAACGGCGTATCACGCTTCTCCCCGTGAACCACAATTGTTTCGCCATCTTCGGTTGGGATACGAACGACCTTCTCGTGACAAACTATCTCAGCCTTGTTGCCTGATAACCAATCCATTCCTACCACCACGTCGAAGCTTCCCAACTGGACTGGTAGTAGATCCAAAGCAAACTCGCGCTCTCCCAATTCGATCACACAGCCTCTGATAACTTCATTGGCTTCTACTAACTTCCCATTGGCCAATTCGATTGAGTAGGGAATATCAAACTTATTAGCGGCTAAACCAAGCATATTCTTAAACTCTAACGACACGAAGCTATAATCAGCACCAGTATCAAATAAAACGGATGCATAGCGTTGATTTACAGGGAACGTACCAGTAACGACATTGGGGTCCTGGCGTGCTTCCCTTGCTTCGATTTGGAACACTCTTCCACGGGCTTGGTTTAATTCTGGGCAGTTCTTCTTAAAATGCCCAATATCACCGCAGTTAAAGCATCCAAGTCTTTGCCCGTTTCCACCTCCATTTCCAGCTTGGTTGTTGTTTTGGTTCGCATTTCCCGCTTGATTCGCAATGTTGCCTCGATTCCCGTTTCCTCCATTGTTCCCCTGTGGGCGATTTCCAATACCACCACGATTATTATTTCTATTCCCAAATCCTCCTTGGCCTCCCCGGCCAGCACTAGCCCAACAAGAATCCTTCAAGTGGCCCGGCTTTCCGCATGCCTCGCATACTTTCACACTACAATGGCCAGTATGATGGCGTTGACAGGTATTACACTTGGGCTGGGTGCCCTGATATCCTTTTCCTTTCTTTCCACTACCAGCTGTAACCTGAGCTGGTGTGCCTGATCCTCCTTTCTTAACCGCCACACTGGCGCCTTGCTTGAAGTTTGAGAACTTCCGTTTGTTACCTCCTGATGACTCGACGTGAGTCTCTTTCTTCTTAAGCTCAGCATCATCAAACTTGTTCAGGCGAATGGCCTCCTCTATGAGAGCCACGCTCAAATCGGTCGCTTCAGTAATGGTCGTAGGCTTGGATGAGGTCACCATGCTTATGATTTGAGGAGCTAATCCCCAAATGAAACGTTCAATCCGCTTGAACTCCGGAGTGACCATGTAGGGTACCACATGCGATAAGTCATGGAACCTTTGAACGTATTCTGCGATCTTCGGACCGTCCATTTTCAAGTGCCAGAACTCGGTTTCCAATCTTTGGATTTCTGCGCGAGAGCAGTACTTCCTACGCATAAGTTCCTTCAGTTCGGTCCAGGTTAGCGCGTAGGCAGCAGCTTCACCAAGTGTCTGTACTTGCAGATTCCACCAAGAGAGGGCTCCATCCAAGAATAGCCCTGAGATATAGGTGACTTGCTGATCTAGTGCGCATTTACTCATGCGAAGAACAGATTCAGTTTTCTCGGCCCAACGAACAAAGGCGACAGCACCTCCTGTGCCATCAAAGTTGACCGGTTTGCAGTCTAGAAACTGCTTGTAGGTGCATCCATGAGGTGGATTATTGTTGTTGCCAGTGTTGCCAGAGTTGCTTCCACTAGTCCCTCCTTGAGAGGCGGCGTATTGTGCAATGGCAGCAGCGATAATTTGCTGGAGTTCCGCCTCATTGGTAGGCATGCGTGTCTCACGTCTCGGCGGCATCTTCTAAAAGATGTGTTTACGTCGGTCAGGCCATAGTTATAATACATACGCTTTATGATAGTAATAGTACATAACATCTCATGTTATAATCATATCAATCACACAACATCCCATCTCACAAACATCAATCACACAACATCCCATGTCACAAACATCAATCACACAACATCCCATGTCCTAGAATACAAATAACCAAATCAAGCATCAAATATGATGAGAATACTGCGATTGCCATATATCGAGACCACATAGTAAGCGTACAAGTACATCACAGTGTCATACAACATCAGTCGACTAAGGGCTACATCACCCTAGTCCAAAAACTATATCGAATCAGTGTCAATACATCAAATACATGTCAACAAAAGTCAGAATCAAAATGTAGTCTCCAAAAATGCTGTGCAGTCAAAAGCATTCGCCGTCTTCTCACCAATGTCTACCTATACGGTACTGAAGAGCTCTACACGGATGGTGGTGGAGGAGGGGGAAAGTGAGTGTAAAACAAGCGACGCAAATGGAGCCAGTCCTCCTCCATGGCTCTCTGGGTACGCAAGAATGAAGCAACCTGCTGCTCCAGGGCAAAAAGGCGTGCAGCATAGTCTGGTGGAACATGTCGAGAGGGCTGCAATGGAGAGTGGGTCTGACCCTGGCACTGACACGGCGGCGTCTGAGCTCTCTCAAGCTCCTGAATGCGCTGTGTGTGTGCCTCGTGCTGGGCGACAAAAGACATCAAAACGTCCTCAATAGTATACCCCATGTGGAAAGAATGGTAGGGGTCAGTCGGTGGCATAGCAGAAGGTAATGTCCAAAGAAACGGCTCACTGGTGGGATCAAAAGGTGCCACATGAAATTGAGAAACAAGGGGAAAAGTAGTAGACAGTGGTATAATAGGGATAGATACCGGTACATGTCCAAAGGGGTGAGCCGAAGAACCTTCTCCAGCTCGTGCTGGAGGTGTAAACCGAGGAAACGAAAAAGAGGTATCAATGTGACGGGTATCAGTGATCTGAGGGGGAATAGGTGGGACCTCGTCATCAGCCGGAATCCACCCACACTGGGCGTGCTCGTCTCGGGGGTCGATCCGTGCCTCAAAAAGCGCACGATCAAACTGGGCTGGCATAGGATCATGGTGAGGTACAACAAGAGGGTCAACGGGTGCATCAGCAATGAGTGGGGGATCAACATGATCAGCAGCAAAGACATGATCGCCCTCCAACAACGGAGCATCTATAGGGTGATCATCAATAGGTGGGTCAGCAATGACAGGCTCAAAAATAGGTGCGTCAGCATGAACTGGGTCATGCTCAAGTACTGGGTCAGGAGCAGCGTCTAGTGGCTGCTCGGGCTCATCAAAGGCCATCTCAAAATCAAACTCGGGATCGATGGGGTCAACTGGGTCGACTGGATCCTCCATAGGCTGATCCATGGGTATAAACTCTATATACTCATCTGGGTCGAATCCTGGGGGAAAGTCAGGATCGAAATCCTCCACATCATCATGGTCGAAAGCAAAGCTAGGAATAGGGGCAACAGAGGATGCCTGGTCGGGATCTGATCCATGAGAAAAGTGCTGCGCACTCTGAGTATGTGAAGGTGCGGAGGCCACAGACTCGAAAGAGTCTGTGACCGGAGAGTGAGCAGAAGAGTCACCTGCAATCAACAAAAGATCTCCAGCAGCAAGAAGGGCCTCGCCCTGAACCTCATCCTCCACGGGCTCGTCATCAAAAAGATCGACGTCGTCGTCAGCGTCGGCGTCGAGAAGCAAATCGTAAGCAGGATATGAAGCCAACGGTATGGGAGCAGGGATCTCCACTAACGGTAGGTCCCCGGCCAAAGGGCCATCAGCGAGCTCATCAGCACCATCAGGTAAAGCGAAGGGCTGGAAATCGTCCTCGTCCGTGCTCGTAACGTCAGAGGTGTGGACCTCATGCTCTGAAGGCTCTAGGTCATCTGAGACTATAGGTCTAGGTCTGGCGGTGTCTGAGTCACCTGTGCCAGAGGTGTCCATGGTGTCTGTAACATAAACACAAACATGCACAAACAGTCAATCATACAATCAGATAATCACATAAGTTACCAAGTAAGCAATCAAATAGTTCTCCTAGTCCCACTAGCCTCCCAGCCTCTTAGACTGCTCTTCCTAGTCCCACTAGTCAATTTCTCCTAGTCCCACTAGCCAATTCTCCCAGCCTCTCAGACTGCTCTTCCTAGTCCCACTAGCCAATTCTCCCAGCCTCTCAGACTGCTCTTCCTAGTCCCACTAGCCAATTCTACCTCGATCTCTCAGACCGAGCCTCGGCCTCTCAGACCGAGCCTCAGCCTTTCTAGACTGAGCCTATAATAAATAAATAAAATGTGCTCAACATTTGTTTGTAAAAAGTTTTGGATCTGGACTTAAGTGGTATGCAGTAAAAATGTTTTTGTGAGAGCCCTAGTGATCATAGTCTAGACTCGAGAAAGAATCCTAGTTCGCTATGATCAGAGCTCTGATACCAAGCTGTCACACCCTGGCTTTGCGGAAGCGTGGTTAATTTGGTGTGACTTCTTAATACCATAGCTTAACCATAACAAAGCTATATGAAATAAAATCATGCAAGATCATCCATTTGATTAAGTTTTAAAACCAGAGTAACATACCATTGTCTTAGAGACTTACAACATCGTAACATAAAACATTGTCTTTAAAAACATAACCATTAACATGAAATAAATGCAGTTTAAGATTTGTGACTCGTCCAGGAAGAAGTCACATTTCCTAAACCCGGATGACCTCGGAACCCATATGCAGCGGGATAACATAACATACCGCGCCAGATCTTTAATTTCCTGAAATACATGTAAGTTGAAAAATCAACAATAATGTTGAGCGAGTTCATGTGTAAGTGAGTAAGTAAACCTTTGTAATCAAAGTAACATGTATTTCACCCCCGCAGTTAAGAAAACTGAAAGCAGTTAGAGAAAAGGGGGACATGAACTCACAGTGGTGCGTCTCTACCAAGTATGCCTCCAAATCGATCAGCTGTATGACGACCTACACGTGCTAACTCTATTAGACGGACGGCCGTGCCTTAGCTTTATGGTTTAAGTTTTTGGGAAATAGTTAGGCAACTATTTCGTGTTTACGTTCTGTATATACTTGGTAGTTATTCTCCTTCCCAAGGATGGGGGATTTAATACATGTGTGTTCGTAACATTCAGATTTCACTATTAAGTCTCACTTAATATATTTTATTTCCTAACTCCAAAATATAAATATTCTTCCCAAAAATATTATATTTTAATACATGTGATTTTCCCAAAATAATACTTAGTAATATTATTTTTACTCTAAAAATAATATTTACGTAGTTCACAAAATAATCATAAACACTTATACAAGTGATGTTGTGAAAGAAGAATATATACTAAATATATATATGTATCACGTTTTATTTTGTGAAAATCCCACCTCCGATGTTTTGTAAATATAGTCGTGGCGAAACTTATATTTTGAAAACAAGTCAAAATGTATTTCTAACACTTATAGTGAAAATATTTCTAAGTGTTAGGCTTTTGGAAAAATTTCGCCAGAGTTTCCTCTGTAACTGGAGGTGGCCACGCTTTCAAGCGTATCATTTTCTTTTACAAATCAACCAACAATCTTCTCATTCAACCAAAACAATGTTCAAATCACAAACTAGTCAAAATATGTATATAAATCGCATAACTTTCATGAACTTGTGATTTATCCAAACTATGAAGTAAATCTCATTACTTTTAGTGGATCTTTATATAAAACAATCCGATTTTGTAAAGACCTCGTTTTTATGGAAGTTTCGTCTTTACAACTTCTCGTCATCTTTTTCAAAAATAGTTATTTTGTCGAAACTTTGTGTTACACATGTGTTTACACACTTGTGTGTTCTAAAAACCATTCGTGTTAGTGTAAGATCCGTCTTTAGAAAAACATGATTTCTTTGATACTCGGTCCTTTGAAAATACCACCTGTAGATCCGTAGATCTACTAGTTTTAATCACTATTTTACAAGCTAAAACACTTTTACACAAGTTCATGATTCTTGTGTGGTAGAGTTTCATCTTCTAACCCTTGTTACACTTAAACAAGCTTTATGTCACAATCCAAGATCATGACTAAACCGGGTTAAATGATGATCCGAGCTACCACAACATAGATCGGGTCCGAATAATCACACAATTCAAATACTACAACATTTACACAACTTATAAGCTTTTAACCATCACTTATAGCATTTTTAGTAGACTTTTGTGTATCATCTTGCATGTTAACGAGTTTTAACCGTTACAAATCTTATTAACCACTTTAAAATAGTTCAAGAATGTGATTTAAGCAACATACCACTAGCTCGAGGCTAGGGAAGAATCTATGCGAAAAATGTGGGGATAAAAGCAAAGTAGAGAGGTCCTTCGCCTTCCGTTTGCTCCAAGACTCCTTATCCGTGATCCTTAACACTTGTAGATGATTGGAACTTGCAAGATCAAAATCGATAATGGGTGGATGGGGGTGGGTGCTCTCGGCCGTAAGCTAGAAGAGAGGGAGAGAGAGGTGTGGAGTGGTGTTGTGTTAAGTGAATGATCATATGGGTCTAAGCTTATACTTATAGACAATTGACAAGCTTTTAACCATTGGATGCTATGTCTTCTAGATACTAAGCAAGAAGATTAAAATAATCAATACAAGGACAAGGGTGTCCCCTCTAGTTGGGGACGGTTAGTGAGGGGGGGGGGGGGTCCTAGTCCGATTCCAACTAGTTAGTTAGGATAATAGTTGGGTTAAGTAAGTTAGTTAAGTGCTTAACCCGGTTAGTGGTGTGTCACGCGTTACAATGGGTGTTAGGGTATTCAGGGACCCTAACTGGCTCAGAAAAAGATAAATAATGAAAATGACATTATTTTTAGGTTCCGGGTATAGTCCGGTTGTTCGGTTGGATAGTAATCCGTTAAAGTGCTTAACAAAACTTTAAAGTGTCGTTAATACCCCTTTTAGTGACACAACTCATTTCTGACACTTTGGAAAGTGTCTAGTAATATTTTTCTCATGTTTTGGCACTTTATTAGTTAGCTAAAAGCTGAATTATTATGTAAAGTGCTGAGTTTTGTACTTAGAGTACGTTTTAGGCACATCCAGTCATTGTGACTTATTCCTAGAGACGCAGTTCTACAACCCTTGTATCCCTACACTCACCACTAGTGTAGCAAAATATTTCTGGCTCATACAGGCCTTAGAGGCAGTGTTTGCCTGATGCTGGCTTTATCAGCATGTCAAATAGGTTATCCGTTTATTGTGCTACCGTGCTTTTGTGCATCATGTTTGTCACTAAGGTTCAGCATGTAAATAATGTAGTGACGGTAAGTAAAGTATGATGCAAATAAGTGCATGTATCAGTAATCAAGTAGCAGTTTATTCACAAGTTCAAGCAAGCACAGTAATTAAGCAGTAATTAATTATTAATTAAGTCGTACGGATACCTGGTTTAGTGAGGGTTGTCACACAATCCTTGCTAACCCACCAACACAACCTGAGGAGGTTACACCCCTTGAGTTACAAGTAACTCTTGGTGGTAATCCAAGTGAAGCAGCCACTACAACTGTTGAACCCACTAGTTTACAGTTGGACAGTGGTTACATTAATAAGACTTCCTTGGAGGCAATTCCTTACATAGCACCTCTGCCAACCACCAGTGGATTTATTTTTCCCACTGGCAACATCAAACGGTTGTCAAGTGTTGAAGGAAGAAGACTCCAATACCAAGAAAAAGGGGCATCAGTGGTTAGTGTTTGGAGTACACTCCCTACCACAACCACTGATAAAACCACTGGTAGTGGGAAATCAGATGATCCCATTAAATTGGGTGATGATTTAAAATATCCGGATTTGACGGAACGAGTTGACAAATTGGATACATCTGTTGCAGATATTAAAGACATGCTACAACAGGTGTTGAAAATACAAAAGATGCAATCCACTGTTGTTCCAGCTCAAGCATCTGCTCCACCACAAGCATCTGCTACAAATGAGCTCTGGAACCTTTTCCAACCTTTTCTCCAACAACAAAAAGACATGGCTGATCAGCAACATGAACTACATGTCCAAAAGCTGAGAAACATAATGGAGTCTAGGTACAAGAACACTCAAGCAGATATTAAAGCAATCAAGGCCCATTTATTGGAAACCACTGGCACTGTTCCTCCAACAGTACTTTTCATTGATCAACTTCCCCCAGATAATGCCAAAAAGGGGGAGAAAATTCAGGAGTGGAAGAAGAAGGGAATAGATGATGGTCTTTACATTGAACCAGAAAGGGATGATATGACCAGAAAAATTCCTGTGCCAGATGGTAGTAAAAAGGTTGATGCAACCCAAGAAGCACTTGATGAAGGAGTAGCAAGTGTAAAAAGGGATAGAATGGCAAAAGATATTTCAAGGTGGAATGAGGAGAAAAGAGATTTCATGGAGCTGTATGCCCAGGGTTGTTCTGGGTCAAAGGATACTAAAAATCTTAAGCCAAAAAGGAAACCTAAGTCCATCCCATCCAGAATTACAAAGCATATTCCAAAACCACCATCCAAAAGCCATCAGCATAAAACCTCCACTCAAACAGCTGTTGTAACTCCTGTTGTATCAACTACTGCTGGTACTTCAGAGGTTTCAACATCTGTTATCACTTCAACACACACCACAACCACTGCTTTACCACCACCATCACCTCCTGCCAAAAAGCAGAAGACAACAGATGTTACAACATCTGCTGTAATGACAACAGTGGTTGAAACACCAGTTGTTTCAACAACTGTTAGTCAATCACAAACCACTGCCTCTCAATCTACCACCATTGTTCCACCCATAATCAGCTGATAGAGAATTTCAGCAAAACTGTCAGTTTCTACTCACACAGGTTAGAGCTATGGAGCAATTTGCCAAAAATGTATGTCAGCAAATCTCAAAAAGGGCAGATGAGTCCTTGAGAAAAGACTACATTGAGAACATGATGACCTACAAGAAATACAAGGGGGAGAAACACATGTACAAAAACTGGACCATTCCTGAGCTTGAAAAAGAGGCAGCCAGGATTCAAGAAATGATCAAAAATAAGGTCAAGCAGACTCCTCCTGAAAAGTTCAAACAGTTTGAAGCTGATAAGGCATTAGAGTTGAAGAGAATGAAAGAGGAGCTGATAGCAGCTGATTATGGGTCAAAGAATTAAGTGACAAAGTGGGAAGAAGATAGGGTCAGGGCTACCTACAAAAGGTTAGAGGAACTAAGAAAGAAAGATCCAACAGTTCCACAAAAGCCTGACTACTCCAAAGCAGAGGTCTCAAAAAGACCACCAAAGCTGCGAATCAAAAGAACCACTGCTCCAGCTGGTGCTGCCATCTACAAAAGAAGCAGTCAAAACCAGTCAGGTGCTGAAACAATTCAAGATCTAAAAGCTGGAAATGTTGTTGTAAAAGAAGGCATTAAATTAATGATAAAAGAAGATCTTGAATTGGAACAATCTGCAAGTACTGCTCAGTCAGTCATGAATAGGCCAGCCTCACCAAACACCTCTGCAAATAAATATCTCCCAAGAAACCCACCAGGCTAAAAAATACAAAAGTGGGAAACTGACAAACAGAACTACGTATTGACTTTGCTCAGGTCTGGTGGAGAAGTGAAGAAAATATCAAGGGAACAAGCTCTTGGCCTGAGTCTTGAAGATTTACAGGATCTCCTTGATCTTCCACTTAGCAGGGATGATGATGACACAGACGCCCTAGACTTTGAACTACAATTTAAAGGCCAGATAAGGGAACTGCTAATGAGGCAATAAAAAATTTCCACAATAATGAAGAGTTTTGGCATTATCTGTTCCAGGGGGAGATTGTTGGGATTGAACCCTATCAGAGGAACAGATAATTAAAGCCAAAACTGGGTCAGGACAGTTGATCCAGAATAAGCAGATGTTACATACAAGTCTCTCCACTTGAAAGTGGTTTCAACATCTGCTGACCTCCTATCTACTGATCGTACAAGCTACTGACCGTCAAACTGTTGCTCAAGTGAAGACCTGATGAAAGACTAAAGCTCTGCTGTTCAATCTACAGACTTGAGTCAAGCACTGCTGATCCGGACAAGTACTACTGGGTTCACAGCAGTGGAGGGATGCAGCAGTTGTTTATTCTGTCTTTATGTAATGTAATGTAATAAGCAGTAGTTAGTATAGCAGTGTTTGTATAGATCAGAGGTTAGAGATTGTTAGGAGGTTAGATGTCACTTTCATGGTGACGTCAGCTAAGATGCTCAGTGGTTTGCTAGTACCTATAAATAGAACAGTGTACTGTTCTATTAGCTCTTTGCAACATCGTCTTCTCTGCATGAACAAACACTGAGCTCTGGCTGAGGGGGAGTTTGTATTCAATCATTGCAATTGTAAATAGTAATTGAAGTAAATTCAATCTTTCGGTTCATTGTGAAAAATGTTTGATTAAAGCAATACTCTCGTTTGATTGTATGCAAAGTTTGTTTCCATCTTAATTCCGCTGCACAACTCACTCATTTCCATCTTAATTTCAAACGTAAAATACAATCAAAACCAAACTCAGATCCAACAGATTTTTTTATAAAAAATATTAAAAAAAAAATTTGTGTGATTTTTATGCATTTTTGGTTGTGTTCACATTGGTTCTCGCAATAAGAGGTGGTTCCTAACGGATCTTTGTCCTATATATATATATATATATATAGGGGATGGTTCAAATGAAAACCACTTTTATTGTGAAAACTCGAAAACTAACTAAAAAAAGCCTAAAAAACACCCAAAAAATTTTTTTTTCAAATTTTTTTTATAAAAATCGCTGCTTTTTATGTATAAAAAAAACTTTTTTTCAAAAAAAAAAAAAAAAAAAATTTGTGTAGTGCACATGTGTAATACTACACATGTGCACTTCACAAAATTTTTTTATTTTTTTTTTGAAATATTTTTTTATATAATAAAACCTGCGAAAATTGGTTTGCAAAAAAAAAAATCGTATGTTTTTTTGGCTTTTTTTAATTAGTTTTCGAGTTTTCACAATAACTAGTGGTTTTCATTTGAACCTTCCCCTATATAGAAGGTTCAAATGAAAACCAATAGTTATTGTGAAAACTCGAAAACTAATTAAAAAAAGCCAAAAAAACATACAATTTTTTTTTCAAACCAAATTTCGCAGGCTTTTTTATATAAAAAAAAAATTTCAAAAAAAAAAAATTTTGTGTAGTGCACATGTGTAATACTACACATGTGTATGTGTACTACACATGTGTATTACATGTGTAGTATTACACATGTGCACTACACAAATTTTTTTTTTTTTGAAAAAAAAAAAAAATTTATATATGAAAACCAGTGATTTTTATTAAAAAATTGAAAAAAAAATTTGTGTTTTTTAGGCTTTTTTTAGTTAGTTTTTGAGTTTTCGCGTTAAAAGTGGTTTTCATTTGAACCATCCCCTATATATATATATACAAGGTATGGTTCATGTGAGAACCACCTTTATTGCGAGAACCGCGAAAACCATGGTGAACACAACAAAATAAACCCACTACACCTCCAAAAACCTAAAAAAACAAAAACAAAAAACTTAAACTCCCACCTCCACCCCCAAAAAAAAAACCTAAACCACCCTCCCACCCTCCTAAAAAAAAAAAAAACCTTAAAAAAACCTAACCCCGCACCACCACCCAAGCTAAATGCTAAAAACTAAACCATAAAGTTAAACCCCCCAAAAAATCTTAATAAATCTAAAAAAACACACAATTTTTTTTAATATTTTTTATTAAAATATCTATTTAAAAAAGTTCTTTAAATATTTTTTTATTTAACGAAAAGTAGCGATTTTAATTAAAAAAAATTGTGTGTCTTTTAAGTTTTATTTATTACACAAAAAGTCCCGGTAGTTGTAATTTACTAGTTTTAACTATTTTATAAAACAAAAAAACCTCAAGAGACTGTAATTTACTAGTTTTAAAATAGTTAAAACTAGTAAATTACAACTATAGGGACTGTTTGTGTAATAAATAAAACTTAAAAACTAACTTCAGTTAAAAAAAATTAACGGAAGTTCATTGAGTACCAACATGTTGATAGGTAGGATTATTGTATACCAATTACGTAGGTAAGATTATTATTTACCAACGGGACAAAAGTTGATTTATTAAAAACCAGTTTTCCTTAAATAAATAATTAAAAAGTAATAGTTTTTTGACAAGGAAAACTAATTAAAGAAGGTTATTATGCTAACTAAACAAGAGTTTTAAATTTATTGTAAGATGTTTTTCTGAAATTTAGAAAGTAAAAAAAACAAACTAATAATAATTTGAGAAAAAAAACGTTTTATTAAAATTTAAGATAAAAAGTCACATCTAACGTTAGAAAGTAAAGAAAAAAACTAACTACAATAATTGGAGAAAAAAACGTTTTATTGATATTTAAAATAAAAAGTTACATTTAACATATAATTGATGTGCATGTTCTTCAATTACATCCCAAAACTCCACACATTTTCGTGATCCACGTGAGAAGTAGGAAAAACCACTTGTCCACTTGTACTATACGATTTGGCAATTGCATGCAAAGATGTGACAAAACATAGTTGTAATGGTTTCCGGCCTAAGCCTGAAAGCCTAGTCTTGGATACAATCACACAAAGCCTAATAATTTTCCAAAATATCAGGATCCAAACTAAACAAGACAAATTAAAAAAAAATAAATAAATAAATAAAAATCAAATGGTGATAAGATAGCCAGCAGATGATGGCATGCCGGACGAGGCCAACAACTACGGAAGGTAGTGGTGCAAAAAAAAATTGGATCTAGACCTGACCCAGCGTACCTGACTCGGAACCAGAACTTAGGAACCGGTAGCAACCATACTTGGTTCTGAATTGTTTGTACCCGATAGTTTCGTACCCGGTTCCTACCCTACCCGGTTATACCCGCGTAGATACCGGTTAAAACGGAATAATCGATGTAGTCAGTTCTAGGCGTTACCAACACTATATAG
Organism: Helianthus tuberosus; assembly: GCA_030545235.1. Lineage (NCBI taxonomy): Eukaryota > Viridiplantae > Streptophyta > Magnoliopsida > Asterales > Asteraceae > Helianthus > Helianthus tuberosus. The sequence continues at coordinate 138,024,411 of CM060416.1, read as the reverse complement.
CCCTTTTTTTTTACTTTTTGACCGTTAGAACCAGTTCTAGAGAAATATCAGCATGGTAGATCAAAAAGTCAACAAAATGGACGAACTCGCTATTTTACCCCTTTTAGCCATTATTAACTTCCAATTAATTAAGAAATGACTTTGTTACGATAACTTTAGGGGGTGAGGATAAACCACATTGGGTCATAGTTGGAATTATGTTCCCAGCTAAGTAAATTTGACTTTGTTTGACCTACTTTGACTTCGTTTGACTTAGATTAACCAAGTTTGTCTTTAAAAGATTATAGTCGTTAGTTAGTAAAACTTGATAGATGGTTATTTATAATTATTAAATTAATGCCAACAAAAAATATGGTGACATATATATAATTTATGTTACTATTTCTTATTAATATTTTCTAATCAAAAATCATATTTATCTATTCATGTATGGATTTATTTATGTATTTATTTAAATATGTGTTTAGGAATTTGAATAATTAATTATTAGTTTTCTTCTTGAATTAATTATCAAAATTCAACATTTACACAAAAATATAGTAACATAATTAATTTTATGTTGAAAAGATAATTCCAATCAAGCTATATTATTATATAATCATTTAGATTATTTATATATTTTTGGATTAGGAAATAAATTATTTTTATATACACTTATATTTACTCACCAGCTCTTATAGTTAACCCAAATATTTTACACGTGGTACAGGAAATGAAGCTTGATGATGCAAGGATTGAAGTGACATAGGAAATAACTTAGAAATAAAATTAATGAAATTTCTATGTCTTTTATTTTGGATTATGTTGGACTATATGCAACTTGTTATGTTTTGATGTGACAATTTAATAATGTGACATTATTAGTTATGAAATATTAATTAGTGACACAAGCTTTGGACAGCCATCTCGCCCCGACCGATAATCACCACAAGTTGGGATGTGATACGTATAATGTATAATAATATACGACACGATATAATACAATATGATACGACACATAATCATACAATATAATACATATATATATGAAATCTTTAAAATAAATGATGAAAAAAATACGACAAGATATAATACGATACGTCACGACAAAATACAAAACATATAATATTAATATTAAAAAAATAAACACCCACATATGCCATCTTTTAACACCAATCATTTATATGGAATTCAACTCTGCCTTATTTGCGTCTTTCTATTTGTTGGCCAATCATTTATATGTTTTCATACGTAGACAGATCTTAAATCTTGATCTTCATCATTTCAGCATTTTAAACGCTATATTATGTACAAAAGTATAATGACGTCGATTTTGTTTCGATTCCATACACTTCCAGACATGATATAATTTATTAAGAGATCTTTATTTTCAGGTACTGGTTCTTCTAGAACCATCATGTCTAATGTCTCTTCAAGAGACCTTTTTACTATAACCTCGACTTGACCATCTTCTTCATTACTTGCTCCAATTTTTTCAAGGAATTTTATGTTTTGGAATCGACTAGTCTACCATGCTTCAGGCATGCAATAGACTCATTACCAATATATGGTTTGTCCTTCTAGAACAAATATCTTAATTGGAACATTAGCAGTTGACTATGTGACTTACTTAGTCGTTGTATTTAGGTCAGTGAACATGTATGGTAATTGATTCTTTAATCTCCATAAATGAATTATCTTTTGAACTTCTTGTTCACACAATTTAGTTTGAGGATCAATGGTAATTCATGCATACTCGTTCCTTTTCCAACTGCCATTAGTATCCCTTTAATGTTGGGAATGTTAATCCACTTAAATAGATTTAATTGATCCATAACCAAATATCTCATTAAAACTCTGTACATAAACATATATTCCCAAGCACCTTTTGAGGTCCTATCTTTGTGTATTTTGTTGTATCAATCTCAATATATGTCGCACAACCAAAATCTTTGATGAGACATCTTTGGTTCCTGACCAAAAACCAACTATATGGGGAGAAAGTATTATAATTTGTTGGCTTGATGTGAATAATGTTACATGTAAAATAACATATCCATAACATATGAACTTCTACTCTCATGATGATTGGCTTTGCAACCAATCGTAAACGTTTGGCGATCGTCTCAACAAAAACACTTATTACAATGATCATTAGTAACTTGGAAATCCAATTCATTGCTACAACCGAAATAAATATGTCAATCTGGAATAATATGCTTTTGATCACATTAGCTAAGCCATAATCACACAAACATCATGTGATGATTTTGATAACCATTTAGATCATGCATCGATTTAAAACACTAAATGGTATCATGTTTGGATATGCATATCTTTTAATCACTTCCAGAATATTTGGGATACATACCCACCTTTATTTGGAAAATATATAATTTCCATTGGGAGCAAACATTACATGCTAATTATCATCTTGAAGATTCTTCTGGTTCTTCAATATGTTTCACATCATCATTGACTCGGGATAGTCTGACCGGTCATGCCATTGAATTAAATAATCATGATCCATAAACCTCTTGGTTTATGATGATATATGTTTTATATACACTTTTAATTCATGAAAAAATGAAAGAGAATAATGTATTATAACATTTATCCTTTTCACATATTATTCTCATATATTCACTTACTCTATTTGTCATTTGTGGTGGTCTATCTCATTACTAACGCAGGATTTATTACAATTTCATCAACTATGTCCATGATCGCAACCTTTACAATGATCGGTATATAATAACATTTGCTTATCACATTTGCTTCAGGGAAAATATTAGAACTAAACAAGTTTCATTATTTATTGTTTTCATGGAAATGGAATAGAACCAAACAAGTTTCATATTCGTTGTTTTCATGGACACATAGATATGAATCATTTCATAATCTTTTAATGATATTACTACTTTAGAAGCGTATCCGAGGTTTAATAAATGGTAATTATTTTCTCCTGTTTTTCCTTATAAAATAACTATCTTCACATAGAATAAATCGAGAAATAGTTACATGACCAAGTCATGTGATACTTATAGGTCTTGAATCATATGACCTTTGTGAATTTATAATGAGATTTATGGAGTATAACACTTCGGGTGTCATAGATAAGTATATTTATACTCTTTCGTGAGAGTGATAATAAACCAACTAACCCTTTTTTTTCTTTTTCCAACAAATATTCAAAACATCTAAAAGATTTATATAGTTGCAATACTTGTGATAAACAATTTTGTCCAACTAATATTCAAAACATCTAAAAGATATATACAGTTGAAATGCAATACTGGTGATTAACAATAAAGTTAAATTATGCTATCATTGTAACGACCTTAATAAGATTGCAAGAGTATGATCTTTCAATGCAATGAAAAAACATTAGTCTCAGTTCTCTAATGTATTTTGAATCCATTAAAATTCATTAATGTCACGGCCCCCGTCACGGTTTGACCCGTTTCAGGAGCCGCGGAACAGAAAATCCTGTGGTATTTATTGAACAGCGGAAGTTTTCTTCAGGATCGTTTTAAAACTGCAATTTTTCCGATTATTTTATTTCACAACTCGGGATAAAATCCCGGTAATTTACAATCATATGATTTCACGGAGAAATCTTTATTTTACAAAATATGTTTCTTTATTTTATATTGAGCCACTTCCTTAAGCTTGTAGTGCTTCACGTCACTTTTCTTGGATCACAACAGATCCACCTGAAACATGTTTGAAAAAGGTTTTGTCGGCGGGAAATACTGGTGAATCATTCTTTTTATGAAAACGACGTGTTTATTATAATTTACAGTATTAAGAGCTATTACAATGTTTCCATATATCAACCAACTACCCACAATATTTGTCACTCGAACATCCATCGGTAGCCTCTTAGCCCGATGGTGTCTGTGACTATGGTCATATCACCCCTTGGCTAACACGTTGTCCAATGGTGAAGTTTATCAAGTAATGTATACAAAACCCACATACCGGCTGTAATTTGGTGATTACAAAGACTTAATCCCTGTAATTATAACTTTGAAAATAAACATGGTTTTGTAAAGTACTTTGATAAAAAGAGAATGACTCACATTACAGATTTAATTGAGTAGAGCCTAGCCTACTGATTAGCCTTTTAACCTAAATTAATAACATGCACACGAACTCGGTTAGTAACTAATACAGCATTTACGATAACTCACGAGATTAAAACCTTCACAACGAATGACAAAGTGCGATACTTAAACATCCATAGAATTAACGACGAATGACAAAGCATAAACCCTAATGTGGGCAGCACTTAAACATCCATTGGATAGTTTAATCGATCGGACATTGAATCGTAGCAGCGATCGAGTTAATACCCGGTATCGGAGCAGCGCCTCGCTAATATAATTGATATTTTCGACTTCAGAGTACTAAAACTTTGTTTTTGAAAGTTTTGATCGACACCAGTGGACTGTGCAAGTGACGGGCTATTTATAGGTGAAATTGAGACCTCACGCGGCCCGCGTAAGCCTTCGGCTTGCCTTTACCCGGCCCACGCAGCCGCCCAGTCTACGACTAGCCTTGACCAGTCACAAGTAGGTTAGCCAGGTGGTCGCTACGTGGATCCGGAACACTTATCCGGTCAACACAAGTTTTACGCGGCCCGCGTAAGGTATGCTTAACCTTTACGCGGCCCGCCTGAAGTCCATACTTCTTGTTTTCTTGGTTTTTCATGCACAGTATGGTTTCAGGGGTCCGGGTTTTCACTTGTGGGTTGATTTGTGACATTTTTTAGAGTCCTTACATCCTCCCCACCTTATTTAAAATCTCGTCCACGAGATTTATTGGAATAGGTGAGGATACTTTCGCTTCATTTCCGATTCCAGCTCCCAAGTGTATTCAGGTCCTCTTTTTGAATCCCACTTGACTTTAACTAGTACCTATCTTTTGTGTTTGAGAAATTTCACCTTTCTGTCTTCTATTTGATGAGGTTTCTCAACAAATTTGAACTTTTCGTTTACCTCTATATCTTGGAGAGGTACTACCAAAGATTCATCTGATAGGCATTTCTTGAGATTGGATACATGAAATACATCATGTACTCCAGCTAGTTCTTTTGGTAGTTGTAAGCGATAAGCAACCGGTCCTATACGTTGGATCACTGAAAATGGTCCGACGTAACGTGGACTTAGCTTTCCTTTCTTTCCGAATCGAACTACTCCTTTCCAAGGAGAAACTTTCAAAAGTACTTTATCTCCGATTTGAAATTCCAGTGGTTTGCGTCGATTGTTGGCATAACTCTTTTGACGATCTCGAGCCGTCTTCAGTCTTTCCTTGATTTGAGTGATCTTATCAGTGGTTTCTTGTACTATTTCAGGACCTGATAATTGACTTTCTCCTATTTCTGCCCAACAAACTGGAGTTCTGCACTTTCGTCCATATAGTGCCTCGAATGGGGCAGTTTCAATACTTGAATGATAACTATTGTTATAGGATATTTCAATTAAAGGTAAATGATCATCCTAATTTCCGCCAAAATCTATCACACATGCTCTGAGCATGTCTTCTAGAGTTTGTATCGTCCTTTCACTTTGCCTGTCTGTTTGTGGATGATATGCGGTACTCAGATTTAGTCGAGTTCCCATTGCTTGCTGAAAACTTGTCCAGAAGTGAGAAGTGAAACGACTATCCCTATCAGAAACAATGGAGAGTGGAACTCCATGTAGGGATACGACTTCATCTACATATAACTTTGCCAACCTTTCCATGCTAAAGGTTTCTTTCATAGGTAAAAAGTGAGCTGATTTGGTTAATCGATCCACAATTACCCAAATCGCATCATTACCTTTTCTGGTTTTGGGTAACTTAGTAACAAAATCCATTGTTATGAGTTCCCATTTCCATACAGGCATTTCTAATTGTTGTAGTAGACCTGAAGGTTTCTGATGTTCGGCCTTTACTTGTGAACAAGTAAGACACTTAGAAATATATGGAGCTATATCCTTTTTCATTCCTATCCACCAAAAGTTATTTCTTAAATCTTGGTACATTTTATTATTTCCAGGGTGCATGGTATACCTAGATTTATGAGCTTCTTCTAAAATTTTATTCCTGAATTCTCCGTGCTTAGGTACCCAGATTCTGCTTTTGTGGAATCTCCAAATTCCATCAGCTCCTTGCTCTAATTCTTTTATTCGTCCCTTCATTCCTTCAGCATCATCCTTGATTGCTGTTTCTTGAACATTCTTCAGTTGCTCTATTAAATCTAACTGTAGATTTAATCTAAGAGCACGAACCCGTCGTTGTTTCTCATGATACTTACGACTTAAGGCACCTGCAACTACATTTGCCTTTCCTTCGTGATACTGAATATCACAGTCGTAGTCACTTAGGATTTCCATCCATCTCCTTTGCCTCATGTTTAACTCTTTTTGCCCAAATATATATCTTAAACTCTTATGATCTGTATAGACAGTAAACTTACTTCCATACAGATAATGTCTCCAAATTTTAAGGGCAAAAATTATGGCTCCTAACTCTAAGTCATGAGTTGTATAATTTTCCTCGTACTTTTTCAATTGTCTTGAAGCATACACAATTACCTTTTTGCGTTGCATTAACACACATCCTAATCCTAATTTTGAAGCATCACAGTAAACTTCAAAATCTTCAGTTCCTTCTGGCAAGGCTAGGATTGGAGCATTTGTTAATTTCTGCTTCAAGATCCTAAAGGCTTCTTCTTGTTTAGGTCCCCATTCAAACTTAACTGATTTACAGGTTAGCTTAGTTAATGGTACAGCTATCTTGGAAAATCCTTAATAAACCTTCTATAGTATCCAGCTAAACCTATAAAACTTCTAATTTCCATTGCGGATTGTGGAACCTTCCATTTGGTAATTGCCTCGATCTTAGTAGGATCTACTTGAATGCCTTCGTGATTCACCATGTGACCTAGAAATTGTACTTCTTTTAGCCAAAATTCACATTTTGAGAATTTTACGTAAAGCTTTTCTTTTCTTAACAAAGTTAAGAGTGCATGCAAATGCTGACAATGTTCATCTTAACTTTTGGAATAAATAAGTATATCGTCTATGAAGAAAATTACGAATTTATCCAAATACGGTTTACAGATCCTATTAATCATGTCCATGAATGCAGCAGGTGCATTTGTTAGTCCAACGGGCATGACTGTAAACTCGTAATGACCATACCTAGTTCTGAAAGCAGTTTTAGGTATGTCCTCTTCTTGTACTTTCAATTGATGATATTCGGAGCGTAAATCTATCTTAGAAAAATATCTAGCTCCTTGAAGTTGATCGAATAGATCATCAATTCTAGGTAATGGGTATCGATTCTTAATTGTGACTTTATTCAATTCTCTATAATCAATACACATTCTCATCGAACCATCCTTTTTCTTTACAAACAACACTGGTGCTCCCCACGGGGATGAACTAGGTTGTATGAAACATTTGCTTATTAATTCATCTAATTGCTTTTTCAGTTCTAAAATTTCTGTAGGTGCTAACCGATAAGGTGCCTTAGCTATTTGTGTAGTTCCTGGAATTAGATGAATTCTAAATTCTACTTCCCTATCTAGTGGTAATCCTGGTAACTCTTCTGGGAATACATCCGGGTATTCAGAGACTACAGGAATCTCCTTAAGTTCTTTACCCTTAGTACTAATGATTACTGAAATCATATATACTATTCCTTTCTTTCGTTCATAACTAGCAACTTTCATTACTGATATGAATTTCATGGGTTTACTTGGTTTATCTCCTGTAATCATAATTACTTCCCCAGTAGGTGCCTGAATTTCTATAGAATTTTTATCACAAAGGATTCGAGCATGATTGGCTACTAACCAATCCATTCCTAACACAACATCGAATCCAGCTAAATTCATTGGTAATAGGTTTGCATAAAATTTATGACCTGGCAGTTTTATATTTTCTTTCTGCAAAACCTTATCTATTTTAATAAAATTCTCATCTGCTGTTTCAACTGTAAAAATCTGCCTAAGGTTGGTCAAAGGTAAATTAAGAGCTTGGCAGAATGAAGTATTGATAAAACTTTGGTTTGCACCAGAGTTAAATAATACTTTTGCATATACGTTGTGAACTAGGAACGTACCAGCTATCACGTCAGGAATCAGCTCGGCTTTCTGAGTAGTTAACTGGAAGGCTCGAACATTCTTCTTGGTAGCTCCGTCAGCTGGATTGACTTTGTTGTCTGCTGGTTTAACCAATTTAGAACATTCTATTTTGAAATGCCCATTTTCTCCACAGTTATAGCAGATCCTAGTTTTCTTTCTACAATCATCTTTGCGATGTCCTACAGTTTTGCAAAAGTTACAGATTACATTGCATCTTCCATAATGTTTCTTTTTGCAATTCCTGCAGAACGACGGAGTTGAAGATTGCCCGGTTCCTCTTCTCCTGAAGCTACTATTATTACCCGTACGAAATCCTTGGGTAATTTTCTGAGCCAGTTCCTTTTTCCTGTTATCATCTCCTGTGCGCACTAGTTCATCAGTTAGTGTGTTAGCTAATTCCACTGCATCGTCAATAGTGCGAGGTCTCGCAGATTTAACGATATTGCGGATTTCACCAATCAATCCCCAAATATAGCGAGAAATGAGTACCGGTTCTGGCGAAGCCAGTGTTGGTACCACTCTAGCATATTCAAAGAATGTCGAAGTATACCCTCGACAATCTACACCCGTCATACGATGATTTAGAAACTTATTTGCCATTTGATCTTTTTCGTATTCGGGACAGAATTTTCTTTCTACAAGACTCTTAAATTCTTCCCAGTTTATGGCATAAGCCATCATCCTTCCTTTTGCTTGTAGTACTATATTCCACCATTCTAGCGCCCCTTCTTTGAAAAGATTTGACGCGTACATGACCTGATCGTCCTTGGCACATTTACTTATTGTAATTACTGCCTCGGTTTTCTCTAACCAATGCAGTACCGCAGTCGCTCCTTCATTGCCTGCAAATTCAGCGGGTTTACAAGCCAGAAATTCTTTGTAAGTGCAACCAGGCGTTGCAGCTTTATTTTTCTTAGGGAGCGGAGCTTGTCGTGGATTATTATCGTGGTTAGTGTGATTACCGCCTCCATTTACGCTATTGCTGAAGTTATCTTCAGAAATACGTTTGCTAGGAATGATTTGTTGAGGTTCGATTGGATTTCTAACAGCAGCAACTATTGCTGGAATAGCATTGGCTATTCCCTGAGCAACGATATTTTCGATATCTTGCCTATTTAGAAATTGATCTTCCGGATGTTGCTCAGATTGATTAACCTCATTAACTGGTTCATTATTAGCGTTTTCCATCTGATATTTAATACATATAATTTATTAGTATCGAATAAATAACAATTATACACAAAACAATCATACCAATTTCACAACACATATATAGCCAAAACTATCGATTTCTCGATTCCCATTTTTATATATAATATGCGTCTATACATACCTTTATCTTACAAAGTTTTATTTTAGGTTATTTTACAAGATTATAATTTATTTTTATTATTATACAACCATATTTTCATAATCCTACTATCTTTCATCAGTTGGTATTTCAGTAATGACGTTCCCTCTCGTCGTATTTCCAGGAGATCTGTTCTCCTACTTCCCTGATCCTATTTCCGGCATCCACCAGCTCCTCGCCAAAGTGGCGGAGTTCAGCTAAATTCTCATTGCTCATAGGTGGGTTTGATATAGGTTCTGGGTCGAACTGAGGGAGAAAGGAATAAGGACTGTTGAGCAAGTTTTAGAATTGCCAATCATTAGTCCACCATTCATCCATTCCTAGAGGCTGGTGTGGATTATAGGTTATGGGATTGCTGGTTCCAAATTCATTGGAAGTTGAGTTTCAACAGGATGAGTAGAAACATTTTCATTGACGGACTTAATAGTATCACAGCTTGCCAATATAAAATCTAGCTCCTCCTGCAATGTCATTTCCTGGGTTTGTTTAGAACTTTCCCCATACTCCATTTCCATCTGCCTAGAATATTCTCCAAACTGTATTTCAATCTGCCTAGAATCTTCCCCGTCTTCAATCCCCTTCCCTTTGTCTAAGGGATTTTCTCTTTTAGGAATCTTCCTAGTTGCAGGTTTCCTCCTGCGCACACGCCTCCATCCTACAAATCTCCTCTTTTTCTTGGGCTTGGGTTTCTCTGGAGGTGGAGCATTGAATTCCATAGGTTCTTCTATATCTGGTATATACCTATTGAAATCTCTGGAAACCTCTATTTTTAACGGATAGAGATTTAAATTCTGAAGGGCTTCAGACAAGTCACTCATGCTGTTTAGCACATATGCAAAATACAAAAATTACTAAGTAAAAAAAAATTTATAACAAAATTTTCATAAATAACCTTTAAATATTATTGCATACCGGGTGACTACTTTAATACAAAAACAACTGAGAATTAAAATACACTAGGGTGTATTGTAAACTTATTTATTTTCTGGATAAGGTTTCTGGATTTGTAGGTGATAAGGGTGCTAATTACGGGGTCATAATATTCTAAAGATTTGCATTTACTGCTACAGTGGCTAGCATATAAAGATTCGCCCATTTTTCATCTAACTTGTCTTCCCATGGTGGATTACTGCCTATTTCTTGGTTTTTTCTGATTAACTTTCTTTTCTTTGGATTTCTTTAATTTCTCTTGACCTTTCCTAATAATCAGACTTCTTTTATCAGGAGAAAGTGGTTCCTCATATTGTGCCTTACGGACAAATATTCCTTCTTCAGGGTTTACATAGGGTTTTGAGGAAATTGTTTGGGATGAACTTCCCTTCTCGTTTGATGACCTATCTAATTTAAGATAGATGGTTGAAAACTTTTGCTTACCCATACTGTACACAAATATTCAAATAATAAACACATAATCATAGAATAGCAATTAGTAAAATTAAGTATTTTCTAAATACTTAATTGGCTTAACTCAGTGGCTTTGATACCACCTTTTTCTGTCACGGTCCCCGTCACGGTTTGACCCGTTTCAGGAGCCGCGGAACAGAAAATCCCGTGGTATTTATTTAACAGCGGAAGTTTTCTTCAGGATCGTTTTAAAACTGTAATTTTTCCGATTATTTTATTTCACAACTCGGGATAAAATCCCGGTAATTTACAATCATATGATTTCACGGAGAAATCTTTATTTTACAAAACATGTTTCTTTATTTTATATTGAGCCACTTCCTTAAGCTTGTAGTGCTTCACGGCACTTTTCCTGGATCACAACAGATCACCTGAAACATGTTTGAAAAAGGTTTTGTCAGCGGGAAATACTGGTGAATCATTCTTTTTATGAAAACGACGTGTTTATTATAATTTACAGTATTAAGAGCTATTACAATGTTTCCATATATCAACCAACTACCCACAGTATTTGTCACTCGAACATCCATCGGTAGCCTCTTAGCCCGATGGTGTCTGTGACTATGGTCATATCACCCCTTGGCTAACTCGTTGTCCAATGGTGAAGTTTATCAAGTAATGTATACAAAACCCCACATACCGGCTGTAATTTGGTGATTACAAAGACTTAATCTCTGTAATTATAACTTTGAAAATAAACATGGTTTTGTAAAATACTTTGATAAAAAGAGAATGACTCACATTGCAGATTTAATTGAGCAGAGCCTAGCCTACTGATTAGCCTTTTAACCTAAATTAATAACATGCACACGAACTCGGTTAGTAACTAATACAGCATTTACAATAACTCACGAGATTAAAACCTTCACAACGAATGACAAAGTGTGATACTTAAACATCCATCGAATTAACGACGAATGACAAAGCATAAACCCTAATGTGGGCAGCACTTAAACATCCATTGGATAGTTTAATCGATCGGACATTGAATCGTAGCAGCGATCGAGTTAATACCCGGTATCGAAGCAGCGCCTCGCTAATATAATTGATATTTTCGACTTCAGAGTACTAAAACTTTGTTTTTGAAAGTTTTGATCAACACCAGTGGACTGTGCAAGTGACGGGCTATTTATAGGTGAAATTGAGACCTCACGCGGCCCGCGTAAGCCTTCGGCTTGCCTTTACGCGGCTCGCGCAGCCGCCCAGTCTACGACTAGCCTTGACCAGTCACAAGTATGTTAGCCAGGTGGTCGCTACGTGGATCCGGAACACTTATCCGGTCAACACATGTTTGACGCGGCCCGCTTAAGGTATGCTTAACCTTTACGCGGCCCGCCTGAAGACCATACTTCTTGTTTTCTTGGTTTTTCATGCACAGTATGGTTTCAGGGGTCCGGGTTTTCACTTGTGGGTTGATTTATGACATTTTTGAGAGTCCTTACAATTAATTTATCCAATGTCATATTAAAACTTATCATAACAAATACCAAAGTTTTTTTAATATTCCTTATTTGACTATTTGAGAAACACTCGTTATCATCTAAAGTCTAAACATAAGGGGATACGGAGTGGTGCGGTAATGGTGTTCGGCAAGGGGGTTTGCTGCGCGGGAACACCGCCGCCGGCCCCCCTTTGGCGCTCGGTTTCATTAAACATCGGTGACCAAATGCCGCTCGGGAAAATCAATTCAAAAGGCTATAATGCCGTTGACATTAATAAAAAAAATCAAATTTTAACTTTACAAATTAAACAAATTCATTTCCATTTTCACCAAACAAACTCAACATCCATATTCACTACATTTCACACTAATTCTTTCAAATCTTTTCAAAAAATAGAAGGCTCAAACAAAGGTGAAGGCAAGAAAAAAATGTATGGTCCTGTTCGAAGGCGAGGGCATAAGATAAATGCGGTGGTTCGGGTGGTTCTAGTGTGCCGTTTCATCCCCAACTTGGGTTTGCGAATCAAACCCAACCTCCATTTTTTTAACCAACCCATGCATCCAAATTTCGGTTATGATAGCCAACCTCTCCAAAATTGGATGCAACACTGTCCGACGATGGTTCGACCCGGTTATTATGATTATTCCCTAGACGCCCAAAATGATTTTGACACGTTTGCTTTTCAAACCCCAAGCTCACAATCACTGAGAGCTTTTCAAACCCCAAGCTCACAATCATCGAGAGACATACAAGATGACTCCGATGAGGATGAAGATGTTGCGGTTCAAGAAAATCCCTTGAATTAAAATGAAGCCGCACCGGAAAGAAAAGGAAAAGCTAAACGGGAAAGTTGGACGCCTAAACAACAAGAGGCGTTGGCAAAGGCTTTTGTTCATTGCACTTTGAATAAAAAGAAAGGCAATCAACAAAAGGCGGATAGGTTTTGGAAGTAAGTTCTAAACCACTTCAATCAAACGGTCGGAGGAAGTAACCGAACCCACCACCAAGTTCGATCAAAATGGCTCACGATGCAAACAAAATTGAACACATTCAACGTTTTATATCATCAAGCGATATACTTTATTATTTATATACGGTATATTTTTTAATGAAGTATTTGGATTAAGTTGTTGATAATTTATTATTTTAGGATCGTTTACATCCTAGCGGGAGTGACGATGCTTTTGTAATGAAGCAAGCGCTAAAGGATTACAAAGGCAAAGAAAATTTTGATTTTGCTCATATTGCAGCTTGGGAGGTTGTTAGAACAAATCAAAAGTGGTCGCAGGTACCCTTGTTGGGTGAAGAAAGCTCCGGCTCGAGTCAAAAAAGAAAGTCTTCGGATTCAGGAAATTATAGAGCGGATACACCGAATGTCGAAGTCTCGAGCGGATTCAGTATTCCCGACATAAACGGGGATCCCTCGCCAAGACGACAAACGAGAAAGGAGAAAAAGGACAAAGGGTCGTCTTCAAGAAACGAAGATCCAAGAGATATAACCGGTAAATTCGAAGAATACAAGGCCATGAAAAAAGAGTTAATGGATATTAAACGTATACGAGAAGAAAAATATTTGACCTTGGCGGATGAGTAACGAGAGGCGTTGCGACAAACAATGTACGACAAGGACTTGGAGACGTTTAATCGGCCTACCGACAATGTGCACCCTGCGATGTTGGAAATCACACTCGCTAGAAAACGTGAGATTGCAAAAAAATATGGATGACCTTGTGATTTTTAGTTGTTTTTTAAACTTAGATTTTAATGTAATGCTTTGTTTTTATTTATAAAAGTTTGATGTTTTTCCATTTTATCTTAAATTAAAAAAATAAAAAATAAAAAAAAGTTTACCATTTCAGCAAGTGTCTAACCATTGCCAACACTTTTCAGCATAGTTTAAACATTTTTCACTAATTGACGTGGTGCACTCTGATTGGTTGATTTTTTAGTTTGTCACTCTCAAATGTCTAACCACTCCTTATACCTTAATGTCATGATATGTTTTAATAAATAAATTATATTAGTTATCAATTCAGCAACTTAAATATCATCATTATATATATATATTGTTGACGAGTGATGACGAATAGTAACTTTATTTTTATAATAATATATAGTATTTTATTAATTTATTATTTAATATATTATAATAGTTTATTATTATATTTACTTTAGTAACATATTTTTCTTTTTTTTAAAACATATATTTCCTTTACCTTTTTTTAATAATTGTTTTTAACATATATTAATTAATCGATTAATTTAATACTTCTTTAATAATTTACGTTTATATTTTTTTCTAAAAACTTAATAACGTAGTTGTGATTGATTTTTTTCTCTGGCATTCTGTTATAAGTTGTTAAAAACGAAGTTGTACTCAAAATAAAGTATTTATTTGGTATCATAAAAAGGATGACAAACTAAATCATTCTAATAGTTTGACTTTCTAAACAACATGCTTTATTTTCAAATCACGTTTGTTTTTCATTATCATTAATTTGCTAGTTTTCGCCGCAACGTGCGATATAAAAAAACTAGTTAATAATTAAATTATATTGAAGGGATCATATTCATTATATTATTTTCCATATTTGCACATTTCTAAAATTTAAGAGGATGTCTATTTGATCTCTAATATCAAGAAGGGGTTAAGTTCAAGCAGCTTGGAATAACTTTATATTGGTAATGGAAAGAGGAAAATAAATAAAACATTAGAGTAAGCTGTTAGTTTTGAACACACACCCACTTATTCATACTTTCCTCATCCTCGAGTTCATTTACCCGAGATTAGGCATAAACAAGGTAAAAACCAATTACCACTTACAAAGATTAAATAAACTATGCCCCAACTTACCCGACATGAAACAAAATAATATTAGAAACGAATAGTTGTCACTATATATATAAAACTTAATTTGATCAAACCGGAAGACCAACCCCATTTTTTCTTTCGTTATCACCGCGTGAAAAGGAACCCTAGAAAATATAGTTAGTTACCTTATTTACCTTCTGCAACAAACCACCAGACATCAAAGGATTCGAGTTCACGTTTCCCCCAGCACATCCCGGACCATTTTGTTTATATATTGTTTAAAGGATTAATATAAAACTACAATGCTTAGGATCATCTTCTTCCTTTTAGAATTAGGTTACAAGGTCCAATTGCCCGAGATGCTAACAACCGATTATACATACATGGTACATATAAGGGACATTGGCATCTAATAATCCCTACTAAATGTCATTGGCCATTGACAGAAACACCTTTTTTTATTCCCCCGTGACAATCCCACCTTTCAACTATTTTTTCCTCTACCGGTCCTTAGTTAAAAAAACTTAACGGAGTTAAGTTCTTTTTCTGAATTACAAACTCACGTTTTAGGGATTTTGATCAGAACGAGGATACGAGTCTATCGATGTAAAACTTACCTCGAAACGGTGCTCCAAACGACTTTAGTTTTGTTAATTGGAAGTTTAAACACCCAAATTGAAGCACCATTTTCGTCGTTTGGGGCAAAATTTCTAGGTAAGTTTTACATCATTCAACTCGTATCCTCGTTCTGATCAAAAGTTCTCAAACGTCAGTTTGTAGTTTGTAACTCGGAAAAAAACTTAACTTCATTAAGTTATTTTAACTGAGAACCGGTGAAGGAAAAATAGTTGAAGGATGGGACTGTCAGGGGGAATAAAAAAAAGTGGGACTGCCAATGGCCAATGACGTCTAGTAGAGATTACAAGAGTCCAATATCCCTTATATGTACCATGTATGTATAATCGGTTGTTAGCATCTCGGGCAACTATCTTAGCTCTAGAAAGAGTGGTGGATAAGTAGGGAATCAACTATCTTAGCTTATGAAAACGTTTATTAAAGGTCTAAGGGGCTATTTGGCAACATCTGAATGGTTAAATGCTGAATTAGTAAGAGATCGGAATCATTAAGTGCTGAACCAGTAAGAGGTCTGAACCATTAAGAGCATGTTTAATCCTTAAACATTCAGAGGCAAATGTTTGATCAATTCAGATTAGAGGTCTTAACCATTCAGACTCTGTATAAATCTTAACCATTCAGAGGCAAATGTCTGAACCATTCAGACATGTGCTCGTGAAACAAACAGTCTGAAACATTAAGTGCTGAACCAGTAAGAGGTCTGGTCTGAACCATTAAGAGCCTCATTAAGAGTTAAACAAACAGCCCCTAAGTGTTCCCCCACTGTCTTGCTTCAAATTCCAAAATTCATCTTCCAAATTTCTTAACCTCTCATTTCGCTGGGAAAGCGGGGAAAATTCCCTTGCATGTGACATATATGTTCTTACTATTTTAATTAGCCTTTGTTGATAGAGCTTTAAAAGATCAATAAAAAATTTAATGTTGAAAACCATTCTTCTTTTTGAGGTGTCAAAATGGGCGGTTTAACGGGGCAAAACAGGTTTGGGTTAAAGCATACGTTCAAGTATAATTTATGAACTGAAGTAAACCAAGTGAGACCCTTGAAACAATGCTAAGGAAGCTTGTAAAGGTTGAATATTCATGGATCGATCATATATCTCGACTCATCTTTTTGTTTCCAACACCTAAGAATCAAACTCGGACCGGACCAGCTATATCCACTACAAGAAATTCGACTTTAGCGACGACATTTATCGCCGCTATTACCTTTTTGTCGTCAAAGCTTGTGCATCAATAGCGACGACTTATGTTGTCGCTAAAACTCTTTATGGGCTTTTTTCCGGTTGTTTATATAAAAACCTGCGATTTCTGGTTCATGACACACAAAAACTAAATAAATATAATCATAAACTACATAAATGTCACAAACGTCACAATCCGGGTTCGTTAAGTCACAAACACGTCATAAAAGTGCAAGTATATGGTGACCTACTTATATACATTTAGCTAGCAAAACCCAACTGGAAAAAGTGCAAGTATAAGGTCCAAACCAAAACAAATGATGTATTGTAATGAGTGAATCACTTCTATACAAAAAAAGAGTTCGTGAAACAAACATGACACCTTTGAAAATCTGATACAGCAACACTTATCTCATCTTGAAGCTCCTTAAGTTTTTTCAACATCTTAGACTCTTCAGCCTACAGAAATTACCAACTTTCAACATTTTAAGGTAGTTTCCATCAAAATGGCACTTTGAACATTATTTACATACTAATGGCAAACCGATCGAAAAAGAACTAAGCAATATCACAAGAGAAAAAGGAAAGTATATTATCAAAATTATACAAAGCCAAACCTATAATTTATACTTGTCATTTCCAGAATGCAAAAAACTATTCTCTTTTCTGATGTTATTACAATACCCATTGTCCGGTTTGATTCTTGGTTCTAAAGTTTCTAAGAAAATGGTTTCTGATTATCACATCTTATTTTTTAAACTTAAACTAATATCATTTTATACTTTTTAATTTTCAAACTTAAAACCTCAAATTTAGTTGAAGTCCAGTTTGACACCAAACAGGTAGAATAGGCAATCTTGATCACATGGATTCTTACTTTTCTAGTTATTAATAACCTTCAGCATATGTAACTTCGAATTTTAAACATTTCTTGATTATTTAGAAATAAGACCATGCAATACACTTATACACCAACAATTATTTGGTTCATACGTATAAACATCTAACATTTTTATTATAAAAAAGCGCATCTTAAAAGTTCATCGCATGATCACCTATCGAACCATAACAAGGAAACTATAGTTTGGAATGAGCGAGTACGTGTTTGTGGTTAACATGATCATCGTTATCGTCTCGCGCCAACATTATATCTAGCTCTTTGACGAATCTCTTCATTGCAACACACGGCAACCATATGGGTACCACGATTCCAGACTCACCCTTATGATTTATATGACTTGTATAGAAACCAGCAACATGGTAATCAGTCCCGGCGTAGACCGCTTTTCCCCACCCGAAATCAATTTCAAGAAATCCAGAACGTGTCACGTCTGAAACGATATAGCTTCCAACAGTTGTGAAGTTGGGTCGTCCTTTGATTACCATCAGATCTGCGACGGATTTCAGGTACTCTTCGGTGACTTCAGATTTGGCTTTCATCACAAGCTCCAAAGCGTGTCCTAGCGGTTTGTTCCATAGGTCTCGTGCTTTGGAAATGGCAGCCGGGTAGGCGAAAACATTTCCATAGTATCCTATGGGGATCCGAGGGTTGAACTTTAAACGTGCGTTGACAATGGTCATCATGCGCATTTCATCATCAGGGTTTGGTTGGAGTGCGATTGTACGACAACGCCAAAGACAAGCTGTTAGGACCTCAAATGTGGTACAATGTTTCAGGTGTGTTGGAACTAACCTACGAATGGCGGAAATCTCAGTTGGTCCAAAGAAAAATGACCTAGTTTCCATGTTTTCCAATGGGATGGTTATACCATCGGTGTCTGCCACTTCGTCATACTCGTGATGAATGCATGTTACGCGCGGCGGGTATCTTGCACAAAGCAACTCTCTTTGCCAAACAGGCAAAGTCGATGGTGTGGATGCGCCTTTTGCCATTTCACTCAATGCTGTGAGAAATTGTACATATCCGAACGCATCGCACATGGTATGACTAACTCGTACAGCGAGGATGAAAGCTCCACATAAGAGTCGTGTCACCTATCAATTGAAAAATGATATAAATAAGTCATTTTAGTGGATTTTTAACCAATTTATCATTTAATACATATCACATGTTCACTTGTATGCTTTTATGTGCGTGTTCCCATGTGTATGGCCATTTTAGGTACGTGTTCATGTGTACGTGTCCATACGTAGTCACATTTATATATTTTTGAAAAGTGAATTCCTTTAATCTTATCGTGAGTGAGAATTGAATCTAAGGATTCCAAACCTAAGTGTTCTAAAAGCTTTTGAATTTGGCAATGAGCCACCAACCCTATTGGTCATAATCATCTGCATATGTTTGTGTATGCTTATACAAACATTAACTTTTTATATGACATTTTTAACAATAAGGGGAGTGTGGGTGGTCAATAGTGATAGAATTCCATCACTCATAAGTATTCAATCAACTCCTGCCATGTCATCAGCCACTATTGTATCACTTACAAGCATTTTGTAATGGCGGTGGTCACTAGTGATAGAGTGGGGGAATAATTTGAATTTTTATATAAAAAACCCTCAAAAAAGGAAACGGTATTCTTTCTCAACGCGTGATGTTCTCAACGCGTTGATATAACCACGCGTGATTCTTTAACGTGTTGAACATCCTTTATCAAGGAAAAATAACGTGCCAACCCCACCGCCCTAATTCACAGATATTTTATAAAACGTGCATCAAACATAACTTGTTCAAATAGAGTATATTCATAAACAACAAATAAAAAAACACCAAATTAACAAAGTTTGCTAAGGAGGCTCTATTCTACCCTGAACTAAAAACATTAAAAGGTACAACAAGTCCATAGAATAACCAATCTAATAATTACGTCTCTATCTTAGTAGGCAGCTAAAGAAGCCAATTCTATCTTAGCCGATGGCTAAAGAACATTTTTTTGTGTTGAATAAGATAGAGCCTTATCTTGAGCTAACGATTAAGATGAAGTCAGTACTTTACACGTGTAGTTATTTACTTGACTATTTTATGGACCAACTAATATTTGTTTTGACTAAATTTCAGCCTCTTAGGACCACTTTATTTATATTTATATGGTGTTTTTGACTAAATTTCAGCCTCTTAGGACCACTTTATTTATATTTATATGGTGTTTTCTAAAAGCATTCACATCTATTTCCCTATCTTCATTTCGGTAATTATACTAAAAATCATCATTATAGTTTCTTTCTTTATCAATTAATTAAATAGTACATTTTTATACTTTTATCATTAAATTTTCTCTCCTTAACTTAATTTTCAAAAATTATTAAAAAATTAATAGAGATGAACAACTGCCCTCAAATATACAGATGAACAGTAGCATTTTCTCAATTCTTTACTCACAAGCACTCAAAATCACTTTTTATAACATACAGAACCCAGTCATACAAAATTACAGAATGATATGTGAGTGCTCCAATTGATTGGTTTGGATATCTTTATCTTTGATATATTAAAAAAACATTCTTAGTTTGATGGTTATTCCAAAATTAAATTACCTATATTTTGATGATTATTTCAAAATTAAATTACTTATAAACATTCTTACTTTTTCAATGGGTTTTGCCCACATAAGGTTTTACTTTTACCTGAATGAGCAACAATGGTGAATCAAGAGTGCCACTGGAGCCAGGAACATCATAAAGAAGCTCTTCCTTACACGGGAACGGTGGCTGAAGCTCCACCCCGAACTGCTTCAGCGCAACATCCGCCTCCGCCTCGATAAACAACACACCCTGGCCCGAGCAATCCACCATAAGCTTCCTCCCTGGACCTTCCTTTAGCCGGCCCGCCAACGGATAGTAAAACACCAACGCCTTAGCCAACGCGTCCCTGATCACACTCGCCGGATTCTTATTTCCCATTTTTGGATTGCTTGGGTAAATATGAATAGCTGGAATATGAAACCTAAGGCCTTCTTGATCGTCAATGTCGGAGAGAGGCTTCAGTTCTCGAGGTGTCGGTTTAGCAGGAACGATGAGCTCCGGCTCATGTCTCCGGACGGTGAATGTCAATGGAGTGGTGGTTTGTTGAGACATATCTGGTTAGTTAGCTTTGTTATGGTGATACGAATTTGGGTAACCGGTAGATTTATAATGGTGTGAAGTACGTAGGGGACACCCTCACTATTTGTCCATTTCTATCTTCATTTTTGCCTCTTTTCGTTTAATAAAATTGTCATTCAGAAAAATGTTTTCAACATGCACCTTTAAAAAAAATCATAAAAGCAGAACCAAGTTAAACACTGACATGTCTCAAAAGGTCATTTTCAATTTCTTGAAACCGTATTCCCTTCCCAATTTTGATTTTGTGATGTCCTTTTTTTATTTTTTAAGAAAATTGAATTTAAATAATCTCAATTATTACATACTGTTACCATTTTAAATATTTTCTCCTAACAAGCTTTTTTCTAACTAAGGTTTAACCAAGTTAGTTTTTGCTGACGTGGATTACTATATAAGTAGTCCACATCATCAAAACTCATGGTGGTTCTTAATTGAACCAAATCCTTAATATATATATATATATATATATATGTGTGTGTGTGTGTGTGCGTGAAGGATCCGTTAGGAACCACTCCTTTATTGCGAGAACCAATGTGAAGACAACCAAAAATACTTAAAAAACTTAAAAAAAACACACAAAATTTTTTTAAAATATTTTTTTTATAAAAAATCGTAACTTTTCGTCATAAAAAAAAACTATGACGAAACGTAGCGAATTTTTTATAAAGAATATAAAAAAAATTGTGTGTTTTTTAGATTTTTTTAAGTTTTTGGGGGTTTAGCTTTATGGTTTAGTTTTTAGCATTTAGCTTAGGTGGGGGTGGAGGGTTAGGTTTTTTTTAAGGTTTTTGGGATGTTTAGCTTTATAGTTTAGTTTTTAGCATTTAGCTTGAGTGTGGGGGGGGGGGGGGGGGGGGGGCTTAGGTTTTTTAAGGTTTTGGGTGGTGGTGTAGTGGGTTTATTTTGTTGTATTCACATTGGTTCTTGCGGTTTCTCGTAATAAAGGTGGTTCTCGAATGAACCGTACCATATATATATATATATATACACACTACAAAAAAAAAATGCCATTCAGTGACACACAAAAAGTGCCACAAGAAAAGAAAAAAGTGTCACTAGAAGCGCTGACGCTAAAGCCTTTTAGTAGTACTTTTTTGATTTGCCGCACAAAGTTTTTGGCCTTTTAGTGGCATTTTTTTTGCCACAATATAATAAAAAGGCTTTTATGGCACAATTTTTGTGCCATTAGAAAGTAATCATAGTTACATATCTATACTAGTTTTAGTTACACTTTTTTTTTTGACAATTTTTTATTGGCACAAAATTTCCCTATAAAAATCACATTATTTACAATGAAAATACAAAATAAAAGTTTAATAAAATTGTAAATGTTGAAATCATTATATTATAACTTTAATAATAAATTCAATCCGAAACATAATTCGAATGTTAGCAAAACTTTGTGAAATGAAATACATATTTCAAATGTTTACACAATGAATCTAATTATTCTTTTTGGTGAGAATTTCACTCTCATAGAACTTAACTTCAAAGCTTCTCATAATATTTATCCTGTCATCAACCATATAAACAAGCATTAGTATTGATTCATAGATAATTATCACATGTCTCTGAACATAATATATTGGTGTTATAAATACAAATGTAGCTACTTGTATCAATCCCTATATAATCACAGATAAACATGAAACACATGCTCCATACGCACAACAAAGTGAGTCCTCATATATTAGGATCAAAATAAAAAAAGTATAGACCTCTACAGAAATAAAAGAAAAAAAGGGCACCAAATTCGTCCACCAACTCATATTGATAAAATATTTTTCATGTCTAACTTTCAACTTTTATCAATAATACAAGTATCTTTCGTATCTAACCAACAACACCAAAATGTAACAATACAATTTCTCATGTCTATAGAAAATGGACATAATAAAAAGTGATGATGCATACACGGCAAAATGTGCAACATTCAGCACTTCCCATGGGATATAGTCTATGATTTACCTTGTTTCATCTATGACATCCACTTTGTAAGTAAAACCCATCTATGCAACTCTTTAGTCAGGAAATTCAGGTAAATCGGCATTAAAAACTCAAATTCAAAACCGAAGCAGCAATTAAGATGAAACACATAAATTTCATACTTACAGTTGCAATTTCAAGATTCATATTGAAATTGTAAGTGCATTCGGATATAAAAGAGCATAACAATACTGTTCATCAGACGAAAATTAGAAAAAAAAAAAACAAACCGAAACATGTAACTTATCATTTTTTTAGACTTGGAGCTTCGAAAAGAACCATTGGTTCTTTCCGGATTTGAACAGCTCCTCGAAGCATGGTTTGGTCTCCTCACAAGCGGTTACCTTCTTGTTACAAGACTGGAGCGCAACAAGCGTGACGACATCCTTCGTGTCAACATCAAGTGTGTACCTTAGCCGGCATGATATGGCTGTAGTAAAATTTAACTTCAAATTCAAGATGCACTAAACTCATTGCATGATTAAGAGTTAGGGTTGGAGATGAAGATAATGAATAACATTAGTAATTGCAAATTCAACATGTATATGTTTGACCATAAAGATTCAAAAGATAACTGAAAGGTATATATTATCTATGATTATATGCATGTGTCATAGTGCTCTATGCGAAATTACTTTTTGCAGAACTGATGCCAGACTTGAATGCCACTACATGTCTAAGACCAGACCTGAATCAGCCTTGTGGTTCATGTTAAAATCAGAATTATATCTTGAGAGTAAAGCACAGTAAGTTATCCTACTGTAGCCTAAAAACAAACCAGAATCAGTTAACAAGAATGTTGTTTCTTCTAGGCTGGAGATATTTGGACACCCATCGCGCCTATTTTCACACCTTTTGTGCCCTAGACGCCTCGTATAGGTCTATACGAGGCGTCTAAGCACTGAATTCAAGGGGGTCTGAGAGAGTGTCAGGCACAAAGTTTAAGGATTCTAGACGCCTCGTACAGAGCTATACGAGGCGTCTAGACTTGGGAATTTTTTTTGGCTGAAATGAGGGGTGTTTTGGTGGGTTTTGGTATGGTTTTTTGGATAGTTTTTGAAGATGTGTTTTTTGGTTGAAATTTTTTTTGTTTTTAAAAAAAGTTATGTTTTTTTTTTTACACTATAAAAAAGTTTTTGATTTTTAAAAATGAACTATTTTAAAAATCGGCTCTTTAAATATATTATATCGATTAAATATTATAATGTTTTTTACATTTTACTTTTTTAAATATTATTCTTCCGATTAAAATTTTATCTCGTTCAAATATTGTTTCCGTATTATATTCAGGGGATATATTGTTTCTGTATTATATTCAAAACATATTTTGTTTCCGTATTATCTCAATTTAAGACAACAATCATTAAGTAACCGAATAATTGAAAACAAACATAAATATGACATAGATAAGATAACTTTGTACATCCATAACAAAAATATATAAGATAAGTTTGTACATCCATAATAAAAATAAAAACAACAACAGGTCTATGCATCCGAATCCGAATCCGAATCTGGCTGCGGCGGCTGCTGCTGATGTGGTGCTCGAGGTGGTGGGAGCGGTATCGCGGGTAACCCCTCTCTCTCGCGTCTATCCTGCAGCTCCCGAACCACCCAACCTATCAAATCGCTGAGCCTGTCAAGCTCTGCTCGTACCTCCGGATGTAGCGGCGCAGGTCCTAGGGCATGACCTGGAATAGCGTGACGTGGAAACTGAGGCGCCCCGGCAGGTGGCGGTGGCTGTGGCATCGCTGCACCGTCTACATCCTGCGGAGGCTCCTCCACGGGCACTACATCAGCAGGAGGATGAACGGGCTCGAAATGCTCTGGTAGGGCCTCCTCTGTCCATATGCCCCCGTCGTGGTTTTTAAACCGCGGGCCAACTGGGAACCTCCTGATTACCCTCATCCCCCACAGCGACTGCATGCCCATCCGCGTCGGCATGACTGGCGGCGTCCGTAGATGTGGGTCCTCGTGCAGTACGAGGCCAAATGAACGGGCAATGACGGTCACGTACGCCCCGCCATACAAAAATCCGCGCTCCTGTCGGTGATGGGCGGAGGCGTAGTACTGGGCTAGACCGTGTGCTAGCGCGCACGGCCTCCTATACAACAAACAATAAAGGAAAAAAAGATCTGTGGTCGTACACCACTCACGGCTGTAGCCGCGTGCTGAAATTGAAGTAGCGAGCAAATGGTGCAGATACCTGCAGATAGTGTTAGCGAAATACAGAAACAGAGATTAATAAACAATGCACATAATCACAATAATTGCCGTAATAAACGTACGTACCTGTACAGTGGGTCCCTAACAAACGACACCCTCCCCTTCGACTTGTCGTGCTCCCAAGTATTTGGCCCCGCAATCACCTGCCAAAACCCTAGAAGAATGGGTTTGTCAACCACCACTTGCCCCGCTGTGTAAATCTCAGTCTCGATCTCCCCCTGCATGTATAAACCAGAACGCACCGCAAAGTCTGCTAGCGTCATCGTACGCAAAACGCCAGCGAGCCTAAAAGAAATCTCAGGCGGAGGGGGAGCATCTGGGTACGGAAGCGCCACTGGGACCCCAGGAGGGTGAAATGTGAATGACGAAAGGAACTCGACCAACAGCTCCCTGTAGGTCGGCGTGTGCGCCAAATCAAAAAGACGATGCCACGGCGAATCGAGAGGTATAAACCGACGCACTCTATCCGTCTCAGCAAGCTGGTCCATCGCATCCCAGTCGATCGATGCATGCGATCCAATGTACATCCTCCTGAGCTTCTGGCAATGGCGGGCGGCATCGGTGCCGTCGGGAAACTCTAGGTACGGACAACCCTGAAGCGTATCCAGAGCCGGCCGCCGCCTCCGTCGTGGACCCTCCTGAACCGGCTGAACCGGCAGTGGCTCACCAAGATCTATCTGAATGTCGTCGCCCTCCATAATCAATCTGCAGGTAAATAACGTATACGTATAAAAACAATAATAAATAAATAATAATAATTAATAAATAATAATAATAATAATAATTAATAAATAATAATAATTAATAAATAATAATAATAATAATACTAATAACAATAACAATAATAATAACAACATTAACAATAATAATTAATAAATAATAATAATTAATAAATAATACTAATTATAATAATAATTAATAAATAATAAATAGTACTAATAATAATAATTAATAAATAATAATAATAATAATACTAATAACAATAACAATAATAATAACAACATTAACAATAATAATTAATAAATAATAATAATTAATAAATAATACTAATTATAATAATAATTAATAAATAATAATAATAACAATAACAATAATAATAATACTAATAATAATTATTAATAAGAAAAAAAAATTACAGAGCCTCGTATAGCTCTCGTATAGGGCTATACTCGGCGTCCTGTTCTTCCCCATTCATCTTCAACCTCAAACTCAAACCCCCAAACCCCACAAAAATCAAATTTCAGGGCAAACCTACGGTCTAAAGGCAAAAACGTTGCAAAAATACTAAACTACGGGGCGAAATACGTACCGGTGATGCTTCAAATCTTCGAAAATCCGGTTGAAATACGTATCCGAGGCGTATAAAGGTGTATTATCCGTATGTGTGTTTGTTTATTGTTTGGGGGCTATAACCAGCCTCGTCTAGACACCCCCAGCCTTATACGAGGCCTAGACGCCTCGTATAGCTCAATACGAGGCGTCTTGGTTTTTATTAAATGACCATTTTGCCCCTGGTATGCCCCCAGTATAGGCATTATTCAGGGGCAAAATGGTAATTAACCATTCCAAAAAGATATTTCTGGAATGGTTAATTACCATTTTGCCCCTGACTAAAGCCTATACTGAGGGTTTTACAGGGGCAAAATGGTAATATAATAAACTTTTTTTAATAATTAAAAAACAAAAATCTCAAAAAGTTGCCGCCTCAAAAAGACGACACGTATAGCTCTATACGCGGCGTCTGGGTTTTCAAAATTACCTTTAAGCCCCTGTTAAAGGCCTATACTGGGGACTTTCAGGGGCAAAATGGTAATTAACATAAAATATTTTGAAAATTCAAATTTAAAAAAAAAAAGAATTGTTACCGACACTGTTGACGACTCGTATAGCTCTATACGCGTCGTCCTAATTCAAAAAATTCAAATTTTGATTTCCAAATTTTCAAAATTCAAAATTTCAAAAACCCGCTCAAACAGACGTCTCGTATAGAGCTATACGAGGCGTCTGTGGATTAGGAAATGACCTTTTAGCCCCTGAAACAAGCCTAGATTGGGGGCATACCAGGGGCAAAATGGTCTTTTGGGCATACCTATACGACGCGTATAGCTCTATACGCGTCGTAGATTTTTTATTTTTTTTTAAAAATGATATTAAACTGTTTTAATTATTGAAAAATGATACAAATTATAAAAAAAATTATAGAAATTGTAGAAAATTATAGGAATTAATAAAAAAAATACATTCAAATTACAAAAATCATTCTTCCGTATCACTATCGATGTAATAAAGACTGGGGTTTGATCTTGGCGGAGGATTCATTATCGATGTATACCATTCTAGACGTGGCAAGTACATATCTTCCCATTGTTTCGTATGGGGTGTTCGGTGGGTCAACCATAGCCCGTGTGCTGGTGGCATTGGATAATCCCCTTCCAGCTTAACATGTATGAAGTGGTTCTCGTTTACATGTGTAAGCGTTATGAACAATGGTTGTTGATTAGCCGGAGGACTTAGTATCGGGAAGAAAGTGGAACTCGCACCCATGGTTGTCGTTAACAGGTGCACCCCGATACCGTACGTTTGTGCAATAAGAAGTCCTGCATAGGGGAAGTCCATCCAGTGATCCCCCCCACAACCGGACACTGAATCCCAAATTAGGCCCTGACGATGCGTGTAAAAATAACCTTTATCCCATGCTTCAAATATTGGGAACCAGATCGATTTGTTCTGATCCATTTCTTGGACAAGGTGCCTTCGAATGAGCCCCCATGAACTCTGTTCCATACCTAAGCCCACAGCCACAGACCGAAACCCACAATGATCGTCCGGCATCACATCTCGTATGCACGAGACGTACGGATGGAACACTAGCGGAATGTCATCCTGAAACTGTTCGATGATTCCCACGTACTCGTCCCCAATGATTAACGGAAAACCGTGAGCATCTCGTGTCTCTTTCTTCTTAGAACTCTTTGAACGGCTTAGGCTCGCTTTGGGTTTTTGGGACCTTATAACCGACTGTTGAGAGGCCTGTGACGGAATGTACGAGCTGTGACGAGGTTTGTCGTACTTACTTTGTCGAGAACCTTCAAAGCACGTGTTTGCATCACCGAATGAGCTTCTCCTTAATTCTTCATCTATACGAGAGGCCTCGTCCAACCTTTGTTGTACCTGCTTTGTTGTTGGTCGGCCACGAGTATTTTGTTGGACAACCGGTGGTTTCTTGGTAGATTTCTTTAGAGTCAACACCGCTTTAATCTTTGACATCAGGCTTTTTTGCTGAGCTGGGGGGTGCGACTGTAATTGTTGTCTAACAATATTTAGCTCTTCGACCAAGTCCACGTCATCGTCTATCAATTTACAACTTTGGAAGTTAAGTTTCCGCCAGAAGACGTCCACGTCTTCGAGTTGAATCGGACGCTCTGCATGGTTAAAAACAACATTGTTTAAGTCACATGATTAACGGAAATATATCACACAAGTGTTGTACGTTTAACAATTATTACCTTCAAGAATGTACTTTTCTATCCTACAAGCACAGGGCAACCCACAGCTGTGCCACATTTGGCAACCACATGATGAATGAAAGCGCTCCAAGACATCTACCTTCCTAATTGCCTCGCACCTCAACAAGTCAAGGGCTGTATGGGATACTTCTCCAAGGGCTGTTATATGTGCCACCTGCAAAGAAGCCTGGAGGCGTTTGGAAATACTTTAGCACACGCGCCCATAAGGGCTAGGTCTCTATCGGTTAAAATCACACGTGGCTCCATGCATTCATCCAACATTGACTTTACCCTCTCAAGCACCCACACAAAGTTATCACCCCGTTCTTTACTAACAACGGCATGCGCGATAATAAACGATTTGTTGGTAGGCGTCATACCAACAATCTGGATAAAGGGCATATTGTATATGTTTGTCTTGTACGTCGCATCGATCAGCATGACGTGGGGGAATGCACGCCACATGTCTCTCGAGTACCGATGAAGAAAGAAGATCTCTGTTACGATCTCTGTTCCGGGTTCCTCCCGTGTCTCGTAAATAAAGTCGTTGTTTATCAGTTTGTTTTCTAGTGACTGCATGGGAGTCAATCCTTGTCTTTGTTCGGCTCTAATCTTCGCCACAACGTTTTGAACGTCTTTCAGAACATGAAACATGTCGGGGTCCTGCTTCCTTATCATTTGAAATATTTTGCGCGACTCCATGTTTTGAGCTGTCAGCTGCTCGATCAGTTTCATTTCGCTTGGAGTAAACCTTCGCACAAACGTGTGGGCCGACAGGTCCTCACAAAGTTCGTGGTTATGTTCAATTTTTCCGTCTTTAATCTCCCAGGTTTCATACGGGTGGTTTCGCACAGCCAGCAGGTAAAACGGGCAACCGGTTTTTTTGCTTCCGGCTTTTCTAAGTGTTGCTGTAGTCTGGTGCTCACCACCACGATCACATTCAAGCCATACCCTCCCGATTCTTCCACCGGTTTTCTTTGATCGACGGGTGACAATAACGAAACCATCCGCGTTTGCTATTTCTTGTATCCGATTCTTTAGTTCATCTAAAGAGTTGAAAACCTGTAACATCGACAATAATAATAAATAATTTTAATAAATAAATAAATAATAATAATAATAATAATATTAATAATAATACTAATAATAATACTAATAATAATAATTAAATAATTAAATAATACAAAAATAGTAATTAATACCCGCTTTTTTAAGTACGGACTGTCCTGGATGGGAGGTGTCTCACCACCATATCTACCATATCCACCATAACCACCGTCTCCTCCGTATCCACTGTATCCACCGTCTCCTCCGTATCCACCGTCTCCTCCGTATCCACCGTCTCCTCCGTATCCACCGTCTCCTCCGTATCCACCGTCTCCTCCGTATCCACCGTCTCCTCAGTATTCACACCCGTATCTATAATCCGGATACCCTTGTTGCGTCAGATAACTTGGTTGACAAGCATGGTATGAGTCATCTACAGGGGTTGTTTCATCAACAGGGGGATGATTGTTCAAATCTAGAAACGGTTTGTTTTGTTCTCCTTGTATACTAGACACAACCTCCTCTTGCTCATTAGAATCGGGAACGCAAGACTCCTCCAAAATAAAGAACCGTATCATCATTAGTAAATAATAAACTAAAACAAAAACTAATTAAAACATTTAAGTACCTGTACTGTTAACGGATCGCTTTCGGGCACCCAGTTCTCGCTATAATACTGCCCGAAGACATAGTTACCGTCCCAGTATGATGACATTTAAGTACCTGTTATGAAAGAAGAAGAAGAAGAAGCAGAAAGAAAGATGACGCAGATTTATGTTGAATGCTCGGGGGTGGACAAAGCATAAACTGTATGTTGCACTTTTTAATAAGTCTTATACGCCTCGTATAGCTTTAAGTCACTTGTCAAATGAACAGTAAAGCAGCCCCCTTAAGTCACCCAAGACGCCTCGTATAGGCCTATACGAGGCGTCTTATTGCCTCGTATCCACTCCTCGTACAGACCTAGACTCCCCGTATGATGTGACTGATTTGACATTGTGCTTTGGTGCAGAGCTGGTCGGAAAAGTAACCCTATACGCCTCGTATAGGTCTATACGAGGCGTCCTGAAGGGTGTCAAAATAGGCACTAAGGTGTCTAAATATGTACACCCTTCTTCGAATTATTACAAGTCATACCTGTGTCAACAAATTTTTTTACTACAAGTCACACCATTGTCAGCTCAAGCTTAAAAAATACCCACGAGCCGATGTCAAGCTCGATTTTCATAAGTTAAACGAGCTCGAGCCTAGTCGAGCTTGGGCTCAGCTCGGCTCATTTGCATCTCTAGTGACCACCTCTGGTTGTAAATAATATTTTTAAGTCCCTTGAAAGAATGTTAGTTACAACCTACAAGTAAGTTCAACAATTGATTTTAAGTTAATTAGTAGGTAAGTAGGTACCTGGAGGCTGCAATATATTGCTTTGGGTTTGTGTTGCTAGAAGACTAAATATAGTAGTATAACTGCAAAAGTTTGAAATAGATGCAACATTATTAGGTGAGGTTGAAATTTGTTTAGTTTATGTTCTTGATGATTAGCTACGCCACTACAAGAAATCAGAGCTTTAGAGGCGACAATTGTCGCCCCTATTGATATAGAAAATCGCCTCTAAAGGTATTAGGGGCGACATGTCACTGCTAAAATGTCGACCCTAATGCCTCGTCACTATTGACCTTTGGGGACGACAATTGTTGTCGATAATGATGCTGGATCTTTAGGGGCGACAATTGTCGACCCTAAAAGTTCATTGATGACATCAGCATATGACCTCATGCTTACACATTTAGGGACGACTTTTGTTGCCTCTAAAAGTCCATTCCTGGAAAAACTAGATTTTTTTTGTTTTCTTTTTTTTTTTTTTTGCCGTTTTTTCAAATACCAAAACCTGCTGATCTTTTCCAGACATACCCAGCAATTCTAACCCAAACATAAAACCAATATCAACTAAAAAATAAGCCATAATAACATCACGTTTCACGTTTCTTTGTCTAGTTAAGTTATAAGTCTAAAATAAAACATAATAAACATCAAGTTTCTTTTTTTTCATCATTCTTGATCCTCATCCATGTTGTCTTCATTGCCATTCTTTGAAGCCTTCTTAGAGTTCATGAATTTTGAGAGGCGTTCTAAAAAAACTTTCGTTTTCAAACAAACCATCAAGGAAATCCTACAAAATAAGATATAGATTATAAGTTCAATCAAACTACATATTTCCAAGCACAACATTTCCAACGCATTTGACCGTTTAGCATCTTTACCTCCTTTTAATAGTAGGCCGTTCCCGCTACGTATTGCCAAAGAAGCTATCTGCAAATTCATTTAAAGAAGCTAAATACCGGTTTGTAAATTTTATACCAGTAAAACGCGTATAGATTTGTAGAAAGCATAAACAATAGATTTGTGACTAGTAAAAGAGATTAATATTATTATTATTACCTGAACTAATGCATCAGGCCGAGACTCAAAAACAATGAGTAGAACACCTAAAGGACATGACTTCTTCTCTAAGACGAGCCCTTCTGCGAGCTGCATATTATGTTATTCGTAAATGTGTGGTTAACAATTATTCGTAAAGTATACGAGTAACTTAAAGTAGAGCCTAATTATACACTTAATGTTCCACTCTCACCTCTGTTCTTTTCAAAACTTGACCAATGGGCTCTTCCATTTCTGCTAGTCTAAGAACTGATTCTGCAAAAGCGCTTATCTGGAAAAAAGATTACTAAAACGTGTTATGCATATCAAGCGAAGCCAATTGAAATGCATATTCCACACGGAAGTACTCAAAGACAACTTCCTGGATTCCATTGCTTAAAACAATAATGCCGTAAACTCGTAAAGTAAGAAGAATAACAATGAATTGTTCATTCGCCTCCGTGCGGCTTCAACGTCAGCATCATTCTCAAGCATGATGAATTGTTCATTCGCCTCCAATGTAGAAGCTACATCCAATAATATTTTCTTCCTCTCTTCACTTGTTAGCGCCTGTAATACCCCACGAAAGATATAAGAATAAGTGATCAGTCAAAATCTATCTGATGATACGCATACAAAATATATATATATATATATATATATATATATATATATATATAGGGGACCGCTAGAATGAGAACCACCACGAGTTGTAAGAACCACGAGAACCGCGCCCCGCGGGTGGCCGTTGACCACGAAATTTTTTTTACACCTAGATCCGTATATTTTAAGACCGGGTGTAAATTTTGGGTTCAAACGGCGCGCCCGAGGGGGTAGTTTTTTACGCCCAAAGTTTGGTTAAAAAAAAAAAGAAAAATTAAAAAAACCCAAACTTTGGGCGTAAAAAACTACCCCCTCGGGCGCGCCATTTGAACCCAAAATTTACACCCGGTCTTAAAATATACGGATCTAGGTGTAAAAAAAATTTCGTGGTCAACGGCCACCCGCGGGGCGCGGTTCTCGTGGTTCTTACAACTCGTGGTGGTTCTCATTTTAGCGGCTCCCTATATATATATATATATATGTATCTACATGTACATATGTGTGTGTTATGTGCATATATGTATCCAACCTGAAGTTTTCGAGAGGCTTCACGGGCTGAAACCGCCATTTCATGTGGACCAATTTCAGTAAATGGGATCCATATATGTGCATCCTTATGAAATAGAGTACCCACACATTCTCCATTTAGAACCTTTATGATGTTATTAGGAGCATAGCCACTACAATGAACCAAAATAAAATAATGTAGAGTTATAGTCATATAATCATATATGCTACACATGGATCTCGAATCTAGACTATGATACCTTGCAATGACGACTGGTGTACCAGAATAAGCTGCATTGACTGCAGCTTTGACTTTTGCATCCATCCCACCTCTTCCCATCCTTAACTTATCACCAAAACTAATAGCCTTTTGATGTTTTTGTTTAACATACGTATGGATAAGCTTTGAGCGTGGATCACAGGGGGGGCCCACTGTAAAGACCATCGACATCACTCAGCAAAACAAGAAGATCTGCCTTCAGTTCCATTGCCAGCAGAGCTACGTGACTATTTATGTACTTAATTTAGGAATTTATGTTACAATTAGTAAATTCGAAAATATGGCATTAACACCAAACAATTTTATGTATCTATCTATTTAGAATTCTTTCTTGTTTATTATCTTGCTTCTCCTATGCATCAGCTGTACACAAGGTGCTCACATAAACCCAACCCTTTATATGTTATGGACCTTTTCTTTTTATCGTCAAATTTCTATAAAAAAAACGTTTAAGTTGACTCATCGTGTTTCGAAATAGGGTAAGTGGATCGCCTACCTCAATATAAGGTCTCTTGGGAGAGCCTGGTTAGGGAACGCCCAGTTCGTGTATATCTTTGAACATAGTTCCAATGAATATTTCCCACTGAAAAAAGTTTTTTCAATTACACCTCCACTGCTGATCAAAATAGCCATAGCTGAAGCATTGATGTTCATTGTATCACGAAAATGAGGATGCAAAAGCTTGTAGATGGGATGGAGCACACTTAGTTGCCTATTTGTTGCTATCACAAATGGCTCAATAACAGCATGGGTGTTCAACCTATTTTTTTAAAAAAAATGAGAAGGATATGGAATATAAAAACAATAGATGGATTTGTAATCAATATGGAATATAAAAACTATAAAAGTGTTATTCTCTGTTTCTTCTAGAATCGAAAATGTAACTCCAAATAAACCATAACTTACTTTCAGAAGCTGAATCGAAACAGGGTTAACTCCAGCCAACATTTCCCTTGCGAATTCTTCATCGGTGCTCCAAGCGGATGGGTCAGCTGGTTACAAGAATATATTGTATCAGTCAATGTGTTTGTAGGGATTGGTATATGACATAAGTAAAAAGTGTGATGGTTTATACATCATGTAGCTTGTATCTATAAAACCTAATTTTCTCCTTTTTCTACAAACAAACAAACGTACCTAGCAAAGATCCTACTCATAGCAGGGTATGGAAAGGGTGAGATAAGGGTGAATCTTTCCTATATCCTATGAGATAGTGCGGTTGTAGCATTGTGACCCGACTCATAAAAAAACTTTGCGAATTCGTCAATGGTATCGTCGAATAGAGCATCAAATCCAGAGAGGAGGAACTTAAGGACAGCTTCTAATTCATAAGCTATAAATTCAGACCTCTTCAAGTGGAGGAACTTCTCATCTCTTGGAACATATATCTTACTAATCTTAGTTATTGGAAGCCTGATCTCATATGGAGCTGTCAAAATCCAAAATGCAAATCTTTTAGTATAGATTCACAGTCATCCTCATGGACTACCGTCAATAAAAATCAACACTTATGTTAGTATTAGTAATTTATTTGGCCGGAAGATTGGAAGCATAAGATGGGCTACATTCTTCACAATATAGTTTGTTAGAATCTTCTTTTTTCTTTTATTTCTAGATTTTGTTCCAACTCAACCCCCCCCCCCCCCCCCCCCCCCCCCCCAAAAAAAAAAAAAAAAAAGTCAGCATCCATCACTAAGCATTGTCCTACATGAACATGTTTTAATATAAATCACTAAGCATTGTCGTACATGAACATGTTTTAATATAAATAACCTGATTCGGTTTTTGATCTCCCAGTTCTACCCCTACGTGGGTAAGGATACTCAGACGACCCTCCAAGAATTGGGCGCGGGTCATCCTTATTTGCCAAGTCGTTATAAACATCATAGTCGTAAACCCTGTCCCATTCTTCACGCAACCCCAACCCATTTCCTCTCAAGACTACGAGCTCATCCTCTCGATAAGGACGTAGTAATTCAGGTGTCTCAATGGGAAGATAAGCCTGGAATCATTATCAAAACATATATGGGTCGTCAAATGACATAAAAAAAAGATGTATGACACTACCGATTTTTAAATGTTAAACGATACCTTGTTCGCGGAGAATATGCAACCTGCATTGTACTTTTCGGCTGGATAAACCCATGAATTACAAACGAAATGAACCTCACCGTGACTAGGAACATCTTCTAGAGTGAGTGTTTTAAAATAAAATTCATTAGGGTGAAGATTTTTTACTAAAAATGCTCCTGGAAGTCCTATCTCTTCATCCCAATCAAATGTAATTCCATATGTTGATTCCTCAGCTGCGACAGAGCCACTTGTGTCAATCCAGCCCTCCAAAATTGTTGGTTTTCCAAGCTTCCCTCTTAACCTATCTTCTGTACACAACCAAGAACAGTTTCTTTTACTTTGCTAATACTTTGCTAATTCCAAAGTAAAAATGTACATTAGTAGTTAGTTTTACAAACTCAAAATTTTGTTAGTTTTGTAAAACAATTATTATTATTGTTATTATCAATCACTATGTGATATTTATAAGAAAAACTATTACATAGCAAGATAATAAACAACAAAAAACAAACAGGGGTTACCATAATTTTCATTTCTAATTGAATATCACAACATACATTCATAGTTACCTCCATTACAAATCACACAAACAGGGGTTACCATAATTTTCATTTCTAATTTTTACCTTTTTGGAAATAATTTTGCTATTGACTGTAAATTTAATAGATTAAATTTGTTACTATTTAAACTTTGCCCTTTTCTGCAGATATGTCAGGCATATAAACAATTTCTATCAATTTGTTACTATTTAAACTTTAAAGCCAAATTATTTTCCCAGACAAGCGATGAAATGGTAGTAAATACAAAATAATAATAATAATAATAATAATTAAATAATTCTAATAAAAACAAAAAAATAAAAAAATTGTGGATCTAATAATCTTGTACAGAGATAGATAAATAAATCATGTAGCCACATGAAACCTAAAACACACAGAATACATACGATTTGAACATCAAACAACACTATCCCCTCTAATTGTGATTTTAACAACATAACACACAGAATACGTACGATTTGAACATCAAACAACACTAAATAATTGTGATTTGAACATCAATCTTAAGGATTAAAGCGATTAGGGTTCTTACCTACATAAACCACACAGAAAGCATGCGATTTGAACAGCACATTGCTTCAAAAGGCTGATAATTTGATGGCACAACAGGCTGCTAGTAGCGTGAAGGCATTCTTCCTACTGGTGGCGTGGCAGGTAGGGTTTGGAGGGGGAAGTGTTGTGCGTCGCAGGTAGGGTTTGGAGGGGAAAGGGGGAAGTGTTGTTTTGGAGAAGTGTTGTCTAAGAGCATTCACATCCTAACCATCAAATTATGTGAGGAGTGGTTTTTATATTATAAAGGGTATAAAAAGTGGTTGTGAGTAGAGGAGAGAGAAAATGTTACTGTTCATCTGTATATTTGGGGGGACACTGTTCACCCGTTATAATTTTTTAATATATTTTGAAAGTGGTTGTGAGTGGAAGTGAGAGAAAAATGTAATGATAATATTATTTAATTGAAAGGAGAGAGAAAAAGTATTTGTTTTTAGTGGAAATATATTGATATAGGAGTTGTTTTTTAGTGGAATGTATGTATAATTTGATGGATTGAATGTGAATGCTCTAACGGGGGGAAACAAGCCGCCAAAGGTTTTAACTCACAATTAGGGGCGACTTGGGGAAAAATATTATTAGCCATTGGATTATTTACCTAATCTACGGCCATGACTTGTTGCCAGAAGCTAAAACACGGATTGGTCCTTTAGGGGCGACTTTTTATATGTCGCCCCTAAAGATGTCGCCCCTAATGCTCTTTTTTCTTGTAGTGTACTAAAAACCTTACATCATGAATAATGGCATGAATGTCAATGGAAATCAACAATGGGATTGTTAATCTCATTGGTATTTTTAATGAAATAAGCTAAAATTCCAAATGAACCAAAAAAATTCTAAATTTTTCAAAAAAAATTACCTGTTTATTTTTTAAATCGACGTTCTCTAAACTGATCTTTCATCCTTTTTCTCCTCCGTCTCTCGATCTTCTTCAATATCCGCCTCTTTTCACCCGTACTCCGCCACTGTCCCTGTCGCACAAAGCATTGATAGTCGACAAAAAGAGCTTATGTAATCCAGTGGGCTTCTTTCTCTTCAAAGCCTGAGTGAAGTGATAGAACAAGAAGCAAGTCAATCGTCGTTAGAAGCCGTTTATCCTCTACCCATTCTGACCTGTAGCTTCTTTTCTTCCCGCCCATTCTGACCTGCGGCTTATTTTTAATATTTTAAATTGACCCAACAGTTAAAAATTATATGCAGTCCAAATAAACCCACATGCCAATTAAAAGTCCATATTAACCCATTTTTACACATTTAGGATAAAATTTGCCATGTCTAATCATACCTGTATTCATTTTAGCTCTCAAATCATTCATTTTCTTTATCATCAACATTTGAACGATCTTAGGGCAGGTTCCACAACCAACATTTTATCTAATTGAGCAGAAATTTAAGTATACCTAACACTACTACAAAAAAGGGCATTTGCCACCAAATTTTGCTACCAAAAAAATAGGTAGCAAATAATTAACAATTTTATATCGTATATTTGTAAGTTTTTTTTATATCGATAAGGCTTATGTTGACATGACTATGCATTGGTGGTTTTGTAGATTGAGAAGATGAACGAGGTTAGCAAAGGTTGGTTATCAAAGAGCTTGTTAAGAAAAGGAAGAAGATAAAAAAGGTTTAATGGAATTAGAGCAGAGGTTATCAAAGTGTAGATATTTGTAACATTTTGGATTTGGATGTTTTGATGTTTGGTTATTTGATGTTTTGATTTGGATGTTTGTTATTATTTTGAAATTTTATGGTTGCAATTTTTAAGTTCAGCAAAGAATACATATGGCAAAGAAATGACAACTGGTATAAAAAGAAAAAAATTAGTAAAATGACAAGGCGGTAGCAAAATGGTGATAAAAAGCGGTAGCAAAATGGTGACAAAAAAGAGGTAGCAAAATGGTAGCAAAAACAAAAAGGAGGTAGCAAAACGGTAACAAAAAGCGGTAGCAAAACGGTGGCAACCTAATGGTAGCAAAACCGTAGCAAAAAATAAAATGGTAGCAAATAGGTGGCAATAGGGCAATTGCCGCGTGTGCTTTTGCTACCGAGTTTTTGGTAGCAAAACGGTAGCAAAAGGGCAATTGCCACCGTTTTGCGACCGAAAATGCGGTAGCAAATACCCAATTCTCTAGTAGTGTAACTACCTTCAACAACACAAAGTTTGTTTTCAGATCCAATTGTACAATCAAAGTATCAAACAATGACAAAAGAAGTGTGTAAACTTAATACAATAGAAATCAACTTTGGATTATATAAAGAGCACAAATTGATCAAACGATTCAAGTTTTACTAAAAAAACAACGCAAATGTAACAAACGTAACCCTAACTGTTAATTTGAACTTGTGAATTTCAGTAGATCCAACAACTTCATAGTGACAGACTAAGAGAGATTATACCAGAGATTTGGAGAAATTGAGATGAAACAATGCAAACAAAGAAGCATTTGATGATGATATGAGTCTATATGCTAATCAGACATGCAATTAATAGCTAAATCGTCTAAATAACCCTATCAGCTATTGTGTCTTGTAGATAAGTTCAAATAACCAAAAACACTGACCCTAACTCTTAACGTTAACTCATAATCAATTAATTTCGGTAGATCCAACAAAATTCATAGCATAAATAAAGTGAAAACGAGAGAATTAGGAGAGTGTCTACCTGAGATTATGTGAAATTTGCTGAGGCGTTGATGGCAATGGGAGATGGAAAGAAAGAAACCGATGAAACGGTTAGGGAAAGGGAGATCGATGAAATTGGGAATGGAATTGATTTTGGAGGGGAATTAGGAAATTTAACTTTTGAACCTAGAGGGAAAATAAATATTTTTGAGAAATTAGGGTAGTGGGATCAGATATTGGGGGGGAATAAATTTTGAGGGAAATTTTCTAAACGGATTAGGAGGGAAATATTTCTAGAGACATTTGTATTAAAGTGTTTCAAAGATAGATATAGAAGATTTTAGAATTTAGAAGCACTTAGAAAATTGTGGCACACTAAATACCACTAAAAGTTATCAAATATGTTAGTGGCATATGGAAATTATCACTAAAAATCTAAATTAGTGGCATAATAACTAAGTGCCACTAAAAACGTGTGCTAAGCAAATGTGGCACACGTAGAGTGCCACTAAAACCTAAATAAGTGGCACAAAAGCTAAGTGTCATTAGAAGCGTGTGCCACTAAATGGACTTTTTTTGTAGTGATATATATATATATATATAGGGGATGGATCATCAGAAAACTAGTTTAAATAAGAAAACCAAAAAACTAACCAAAAAAGCCTAAAAAAACCCTAAAAACATACCAATTTTTTTTTTTTTTTTACAATTTTTTATAGAAAAATCGCTACTTTTTATGTATGGAAAAAAAATTTCAAAAAAAAAAAATTTATTTTTTGGTTGTACTGCACATGTGCACTAATACATAAAGCTTAAACCACTTAACCCACCCCCCACCGACATCCCCCAAAAACCTAAACCACCGACACCCCCAAAAAACCTAAACCCCCCACCCGCACCCGCACCCCCACCCCCCCCCCCCCCAAAAAAAAAACCTAAATTCACCCTCCCACCAAAAGCCTAACCCCCCCACCCCCACCCCCACCCTCCCGAAAACCTAAAACTAAAACCTAAACATAAACCCGAAAAAAACCTATAAACCCCCCCCCCCCCAGCCCCCAAAAACCTAAACCCCCCATCCCCCCATCCCCCCCCCCCCCACACCAAAAAACCTAATCCTAATCCTAAACCTCCAAAAAATCTAACCCTAAAAGCTAAACCAGACTCAAAAGGCTAATTTTAAGCATGTAATGCAATTGTAGTACATGTTATATTGCACATGTGCACTACTATAATAATAGTATTGAAAACCAGACGACACCATAAATCTTTTTTTATGTCATAAAAAATATGCTCGAATATACTTGAATGAAAGATACAAAAATTTGTGATCTTTTGGTGCCATTTTTGTTTTAAAATGATAACGTATGGAGAAATGGGAAATGTTTGAAAAGTTATATTTTTTTTCCAATTTTACCCCTCCTTCATTAAAAGTCCCCCCTCCTTCATTTCTGTTCCCGAGTCTCATTTAACAGGGGGGGGAGGGAAAAGAGATGAAAATATGAAAAACCATGTTCCCGAGTTTCATTTAACAAGGGGAGGGGAGGGAAAAGGGAAGAAAATATAACCAAATATTCATCCTCTCAAATTGGAGAGATTAGGAGAGAAAATTTTCCTTCCCCTCCCCTCCCCTCACCTCCCCCTGTTAAATGACTCGGGAACATAGTGTAAAAGTCTCCCCCTCCTTTTTAGTGGTTTTTAGTTAGTTTTCTAGTTTTCTCATTTATATCTAGTTTTCTCATAATCCTCTCCCTATATATATATATATATGGTAAGGTTCATTTGAGAACCACATTTATTGAGAGAACCAATGTGAACACACCAAAAATCACTTAAAAAACCTAACCCCCCACATTCTCCCCTTTAAAAAAAAAAAACCTATACCCCCTTCCCCAGCTAAATGCTAAAACCTAAACACCCCCAAAAACCTAAAAAAAACCTAACCCCCCCCCCCCCCCAAAAAAAAAAAAAAAAAAAAAAAACCTAAACCCCCCCTCACCTCCCCACCCAAGCTAAAATGCTAAAAATTAAACCCCAAAAAAATCTAAAAAACACACAAAATTTCTTTTTTTAGCTAAAAATCGCTACTTTAAGTAGCAAAAAAATTTAAAAATTAAAAAAAAATTATTTTTTTTGGTAAAGAAAATTAGCGATTTTTCGCTAAAAAATATTAATAAAAAAATTTGTGTGTTTTTTGGCTATTTTTTGTTGTGTTCACATTGGTTCTCGCAATAAAGGGTGATTCCTAACGGATCATTCTTGTCACACCCCAACCGATGGCGGAATCATCGGGGCACGGCACTGAGCGAAACAGATTGTCCAAGAGAATCCACAACAACTACTAAATTACCAAATATTTAACGTTCACGTCCCATACGATAAACATATAAAGTAAAAGCAGTTATTACAGACATTGTTCTCAAAGACAAGTTAACAGCTCCGACAACTCAGATTTTATTTGTGGGTTTCTAGACCACCTAACCAAATTCACCGAGCACAGCAAAGCATCCTATTCACCTGTCACATACGCTAAAATAAAGTCAATACACATAGTGTAAAGGTGAGCATACAAGTTTAATAGCATATAGTATAGCGAAAGTGTTTACGCATAACCAACATGTAACACGTAGAAATGTGAAGCAAGTAAGCCATCGACAATGAAGTATGCAACTGACATGACTGCGAGTTGAAGAATGCGCAACACATTATCATCACTGTGACCATGTGAAGTAAAACCCTTAACAACCCATGTCCACGACAAGTGCTGAATCCAAACTATAGTACTATCGTTGCTAAGGTGTCGGGCAAACAAACACTGTGTAAACATAACATACAAGCATTCATCGAGTCACGTATAACATGCGAGAGCGGTTACGTTAAAAGTGTTTGCGTTGTGTGTTTGATGTGATTTGATATAGGTAACGTATGTAACCCCCAAAAGTGCGTTAAGCAAAAAGGGATCGAGTATACTCACAGAGCGTGTTTAGTAAATAAACACTTCCTTGAATTGAAGGGAGTGCTTGGAGATCAACCTGAGTACAGAACGATAGTGTAAGCGTTGAACGGTGCGTGAAACAGCGTGTAACAGTTGAAGTGTCAAAGGGTGAGTCAGTCGGATGACCGTCCGGACGGATGACCGTCCGGACGGATGGTCGTTCGACGGAATGAGTGTGTTCGTGAAATGTTTTGAACTTTGAAGTTTTCGTTGTAGCATTTTGAAAGATGTAAAGTGTTTCTAGATATCAAGTCATCCGGTCGGATGGTCATCCGGACGGATGACCATTCGGTCGGATGGCTATTCGTTTGAGAGTTTGAAGTTTGAGCAAATTGTTTAAGTGTTGAAGGTTGTAAAGGAACAAGTCACCTAACCGAATGGTCATTCGATCGGATGGTGATCCGGCCGGATGGCCATTCGACCGGCGTCCTGTTTGTTTGAAAGTTTTACAAGTTTACAATCTTAAAGGTTTTAACGGAGACGGGGTGATGACGTGTCAAACAAAGGGAGCCCACACCAAGTCCAGTCAGCCGTTCGGATGGGAATCACCCCATTCGATTGTGCTCACTGTTCTTTTTGGTGAAGTTTCATGTTCAACCCGTGAATCGGTCGTCTTCTCTGATGGAAGTCCTTTCTCAGACCGGTTCTCCACCAGAAAATAAGTAGAGCCTGAATGAGTCTAGATTCAATCGGGTTTTTGAGTAAAAAGTGAAAGATGCTGAAGAAGAGTTTGAAATCAGTGAAGTGGTGTTGAAATCTAGCTGAGTTTTGTGTCAAATCGTATGGAAATCCTTTAGATCTGAACCGTTCTTGATGAGATGAGGCCACATTTCAGTGCTCATAAGAAACCGAGGTGACGTCACTCTAAAACAGCCCAAATCAGGTGATTTCAAGGTGAAAAGTAGTGATTTGATAGAGGAGATGATGAGGGAGGGTGTTATGAAGATAGAAGTATAAGATTTAGAGTGAAAACTTACAAGAATCATGAGAAATCGAGAGAAAAGAACCTGAGAGTGCGTGGGTCGGACGGAGCTGTCACATCAATGAACAGTTGATGTGATTGGTGAGTATTTATATGGGAGAGGTGAGAAAGGCAGTGTAGAGTGAACGGGTCGGATGGGCGTTTGATCGGATGGCCATCCGATCGGATGGTCATCCGGTCGGATGATCATTCGACCGTATAGTCATTCGATCGGTTGGCTCGTGCGAGTTGGTTTCCGACTTCCGTTTCGTGCGTTAAGCGTTGCGTTTAAGCGAGTTGCGAGCAAGCGATGCGATAGTATTACCCATTAATTACACAAATAACATAACTCCTAAAATGCATAAAAGTACATCTGCGTTTTGAGTTGTGATGCGATAGAGTTGCGATTGCGTTTACGAATACATCCAAACCATATATAAAGCACATACAAGTAAAGCACATAAAGGCACACACATAGAACGGCACCAATAATTGCGTTTCGAGTTTGCGATAGCGATGGCGATGTGATGGCGTTAGTAACATTGCGATAAAGTGCGTTTAAAGAGTGTGCGTTTGTAAATAGCATTTAGCATGCGATATTAAGCGTAATTTAGTTAATTATGCAAGAAATAATAGATCTAAACTTTGACTCGTCTTGACTTTGACCTTGACTTGTACACTACGCCAAAAATGGGCTTTAGCCACATTTTTTTCAAAACCGGCCAGTCACACATTTGAATAAATGTGTGGCTAATGGTCATTGGAAACACTTTTTGTCACATATT
Organism: Helianthus tuberosus; assembly: GCA_030545235.1. Classification (NCBI taxonomy): domain Eukaryota; kingdom Viridiplantae; phylum Streptophyta; class Magnoliopsida; order Asterales; family Asteraceae; genus Helianthus; species Helianthus tuberosus. The sequence continues at coordinate 137,980,286 of CM060416.1, read as the reverse complement.
TTATTTTTCATGTGACCATTGTATAATAACTTAAAACCTATAGCCACATTTATACAAAAAGATGTGACATTACTAGCCACACTCGAAAAAATGTGGCCAAATGTGACCAACGGTTATAGTATTTGTTAGATTTTTTATTCATGTGACAAAAAACACATTAATTCGAAATCTTTAGCCACACTTTAGAGAAAAACTGTGACATATATTAGCCACATTAGAAAAAGTGTGGCCAAATATGATCTACGGCCATAATACTTTTTAATAATGTGGCTAAAGGCTAATTTATATGGCCACTTATATTAAGTTTGTGTGACCGAAGCATATTGTTTTATTAGTCACTTAATTTTTTAAATGTGTGGCTAAAATTATGAACGATGACGACAAAACAAAACATATAACTGTTACCCATATATGGTCACACATTAATTCCTTCATGTGACCAACCATCCTCCACCTCCCAATTGAAACCTTAATCCATCACCTGCTTCCATACATTCACCTTCACTCACTGCGTATACTTTATAATATCTAGGGTTTCAAGTTAAGTCCTCCAGTCCACTTCAGCAAATCGTCGATCTCCCCCTTCTTCTCCGTCCCACCTCCGTCGACCTCCAGTCCACTGCAACCGTCCCACCTCCGTCGACCTCCAGTCCACCGCAATCGTCGTTTCACCGGAGAGACGAAGACCCCAATTGCAGCCACCACCGCCGTTCGTAACCACCACTACCGCTCGCAACAACCACCACCGTAAGTCCTCTCAATTTCTCACACTGATTCAAAAAATTTCTTACTAGTCAAAAGAGCCGGTGCTCTGCGTGTGGGTATCCTGCTGCTCGTGTTAGAAAGTGTAAGTCTTTTTGTATATATCTGTTTGTGATTGTGTGTGATTTGATTAAATTGGCTATAGATGTTGATGTAATTTGATAGAGTGGGAACTTAGATTTGTATTTGATTATGATTGTGGTGGTCTGTATGTTTGGATCAATCATATACTTCACATTTGTTGAATGCAAGTTTGTAATGTATGTTGTTAGCAAAACTAGGTTTGAGTTATGCTTTATATTTGAAGATTGGAGATATAATCTAAATCTAAACTATCTAAATAAGTACTTCAATTTCATTTTAGAATATTTTATTTTTAGTTAGATCAATTTTTCTCAAGTAAGCAAGCTAATTTACTTATTTGTTGATGTTTATGGATTCTTGTTTGGTCACATGTTTGAAGTGTGATTACTAGTCATTATTATTAAGGGCTGCATTTTGAAAGGATGAGTGAGTTTTAAATGATGAGTGAGCAGTGCTGCAGTAGCATATTTTGATTAGTATTTTTTAGCACACTGATGTGTATTGTTTATGATAATTTTTGCTTAATTGTTTGATAATTTTTATCATCATTTGTTGTGTTTTGCCCAACCCATCATGTTAAAATTCCGATTCTTTGGCTGTATATATTTTTTCTACTGTATACAAATGAAAACATAGAGCTTTATATTCACTTTTTATAATGATGAACCTTTTAATTCTATGGTCATTTGAGAGCATTGTTACCACTCTTTTATTGCATTAGTTAACATGTGTACTGAATAGTATAAATCAAACTAGAAGCTTAATGTTTTAAAGATCCTTTGCTTGCTTTGAAGTTGATTTATTTTCGTAAAAAAAAAAACAGTTTAATCATGGAAATCGTTGTCTGCTTTAAAGTTTTAGTGATATTTTTTTTTATTTACAGAAAAACAGTTTAATCAAGGAAATCGATGATTGGGCTGGTGGATCGAGTGATTCAGAGGTATCTTCACCTGAGAGTGACAATAAGGACCATTGCTATGCATATGGTGATTTACCCAAGTCATAGTTTAGGTACTTTTGAGTGTTTTTTTTTCTTGTATGAACACGCGGAACAACACAGGAATGCGTGTAACCTGCATTAAACACGCGTAACCAACGGTGCGCGCGTGAACTGTCGATTGAATGCTGGTAACTAGCGCTGGTTACTCGTCCAAAGCCGGTTTCGCGTCAAGCGCTGCGTTAAGCCTTACCGGTGCCAGGTTACTCCCGTTACATGGTATCGAACACGTGTTTTCCATCTCTGTTACACATGCCCGAGAAAAACGCCTAACAGACGCCACATTATGCCTAAACGACAGACTCAGTTACATGTCGAGTGGCTGGTTAAGTGCGTGCCGGGGCCGAGTAACGTGTCGCCAGACGGGCGTTTCCCGGCTGTGGTACATGTAATCGGCTCTACACGCATATCCGGCTTTTAAACATGTGTAAACCGAGGCATGATCGTGTGTAACTGGTGCCAAAAACCAGAAAGTCAGAACCTAGAAGCTGTACAGTAATTTCAAAATAACCATTTTATAAATCAAACCATTCTGACCAGAAATTCGCTCCGACCCGAACCAAAATAACCCTTTATTGAATCAACTCGTTTTAACCAGCAATTCAAACCCGCCTGACCCGACCCGTTTGCCAAACCTAGTTTTGTAGAATAAATATTGGAGTATCAAACTAGATGAAAGCCGTTGACTTTTAATAGAATTTAGACCCCACATAGTATATAATTTTTTAGCTCATCTTGATCCGAACCATCTGACCCGTTTCTTAATCAGTCCATCCTGACTCGACAACCAACCTAATTCAACCGGCCCATTTTGCCACCTCTAGTTTAAAGACATAATTTTGTTTTTTTTAGTAAATGATGTGATATGATGAGCATCCATAATCAAAGAAGGCATAATTCTTATGAAACTTCATTATTGTATTCCAACTTTTAGAGCATGTTTCATAATTTGTAGGTTTTTGGCAAAGATCCAGAATCAACCGATCACAGATCTTTGTCAGTTGCGGGTTTTCTCAGTTGGTGGAGTGGTTCTGGTGCGTGTAAGCAATCAAGAGGTCGCGGGTTCGATCCTCTTTTATGCCCGGTTTTTGGGTGATTGTTTTGAAATTTTAATTCTTTTATTTTGGAGTTAAATTGTTTAAATTATCTTTTTTTTCTTGTTGGTCAAGACTCAAGTGGAATACTATATGAATTGTTACTTTTGTTTGATTTGGATTTGTAGGCTCAACATGAATTGTTACTTTTTTTTTTATTTGGATTTGGCGCGTTTGACGCGTTTCATTTTTAAATTGTTGTATTTTGACGTGTTAAGTTTGCTTTATTTTGACCCGTTAAAGCAGTTCAGGTGGGAACAATACGAGTTGAAACGGTTCGCGTCGAAACAAAATTAACAAAACACCAACTTAGCTTCTCAAAAGTAAATATCCATATCCAAACACGACCAAGTATTGTTCTAAAACAAAACAAAAACAACCAAACTTATCAAAAGAACACCAAGCAAAATGTCTGAAGTCGATAAAAAGATCCCTTAAATCGTTTAATCAAACAAACTGATACCAAAGTCTTCATCATCAGATTCGTCTTTTGGCTCTTCCTTTTTTGTCTCTGCAGGTGCCGCAGCGGCAGCTGGAGCAGCTTCAGCAACCGGTGCAGCCACAGCAATTGAACAGATTGGCTGATTTGGTTTCTGGCATCCTTGTTTGATGATAAAACGGCTTAAGGTGCAAGCCGTCACACTTCTAGTTTTTTAAGGTGTTGGTAAAAACGGCTTAAGGTGCAGAATTATAACAGAGTTCCGACCAAAGTCTTCAACATCAGATTACACTTTACCTTGGGTTATAGAACACCGTAAACGGGCTGTTGTTTGCAGCTGCATGAGCAGCAGCAGCCAAGATTCCAATATGCATACTGTTACTTGATAAAACAGACGACGATAAATTCTTTGGCTGTCTGTAAGCTCGTCTTATACCCAATTGCAGCTGCTGATTTTCATCCCTATCGTATACCCAAAAAAAATTATATCTTTATATTAAGTTCATCATTATAAGAACCATAGTTATTAAAGGCGTTAGGCGCACCCAAGGCGCATAGGCCTCGCCTGGGGCCTAGGCGCAAGGCGCAAATAAAGCGTGAGCCTGAGAAAAAAAAAGCGCACGGAAAAAAAAATTAAAATGTTTTTTGTAAAATAGAAAATTAATACTATTCTTCAATAGCGACACTTGGTCGCCTCGCTACATAGCGCTCTATAGCCGCTATTGACAACTATGCTTCCAATCATAACTAACATATCATTTTTTTATAAAAGAAACTAAACAATTCACAGAATGTGATTGCAGGTCAACCCAGACAGACCCAAACCATTTTGACACCCCCCCCCCCCCCCACACACACACACAAAAAAAACATTGCCACCTTTGCTATGAAGTAAAACAAGAACCTTGGAGCCAGTTAAAATTTACCTGACCCTCCCAAATTGCTGATGAAACATGCTTTTCTTGATCATACAATACAGAATCATCGATAGGTCCAGGATTGGTTGCATAAAAGTCCATGGTCTCTGATAATATACGAACTGCCCAAATATACATAAAATTAGGGCAAAATTATTTAAAGAAATAAGTTGGCACAATAGATGGAGCTCCAAAAAAACTTATCAACTTATATACATGAGTTCATCCAATCCTGTTAAAAAAACATGTAGAAAAGTTGAATATCTTGGCTGAAGAACAAAGCTAAAAACGAGCCTTCAATTTGGAACACTGAACTGCCGATCTCATTGAAGGAGATGGGAAGGAATTGAGAGACGTTGAATATGCCCAGTTAATGAAGGTCACAAGATTGAGTATAAAGGGAATCAAAATCCAATACCAGATCGGGTTAGACACTTGTCTCTGTGGAAAGGACGGGTGCATATGAACTTAAGGTCACGGGTTCAATTCACGTTTATTCCCGGTTTGGGGCCATTTTTTTTGAAATTTTAATTCCTTTATTTTTAAATATATATATGTATATAAATCTTTTTCTTTTTTATATAAATATATATAACAAATTATAAATCTTTTTCTGTCAAGTTTAATCCATATAAATATATATATATGAATCTTTTTCTTTTTTATATAATCTATAACAATTAATTTTTTTTCTTTTTTTTATATAATTAAAATTTTAAATCTAATCATAGATAAATAACAAATTATTAAGAAAAATTATTACATATTAATAACTACACCAATGATGGTTCGGTTAACCGGTCAATTAGAACCGGTCATTTAGGCCCAATGACGGTTATTTGGGTTCTTAAATGTCAATTAGGCCTAATGAAGGTCAGTTAGGGTTGTTGAGCTAAATGATTGTCAATTAGGCCCAATGACGGTTAATTTGACCCAACGATGGTAAACTAGGTTTAATGAAGGTCAGTTAGAGTTGTTGAGGCTCAGTGATGGCCAATTAAGCCAAGTGGTGGTCAAATAGACTCAATAATGCTCATTTAGGCCAAATGATGGTTAACTACGATTTTTGAACTCAATGATGGCCCATTAGGCCCAATGAAAGTCAACTATGTCTACTGATTGTCAGTTAGCTTCAATGATAGTTAATTTAGGTTAATAAAGGTCAATTAGGCCTAAGGAAGGCTAAAAAGGGTTGTTAAGCTCAATGATGGTCAATTAGGCCTAATGACGGTCAATTAGACCCAACGATGGTAAACTAGGTTCAATGAAGGTCAGTTAGAGTTGTTGAGGCTCAGTGATGGCCAATTAAGCCCAGTGATGATCAAATAGACCCAATGATGCTCATTTACACCAAATGATGGTTAATTACGGTTTATGAGCTCAATGATGGCCCATTAGGCCCAATGAAAGTCAACTAGGTATAATGATTATCAGTTAGCTTCAATGATAGTTAGTTGAGCTTAATAAACGTCAATTAATGAAGGCTAGTTAGGGTTTTTAAGCTCAATGATGGTCAATTAGGCCCAATGACGGTCAATTAGACCCAACGATGGTAAACTAGGTTCAATGAAGGTCAATTAGAGTTGTTGAGGCTCAGTGACGACCAATTAAGCCCAGTGGTGATCAAATAGACCCAATGATGGTCATTTAGGCCAAATGATGGTTAATTACGGTTTTTTAGCTAAATGATGGTCAATTAGGCCCAATGAAAGTCAACTAGGTCTGATGATCATCTGTTAGCTTCAATGATAGTTAGTTGAGCTTAATAAAGGTCAATTAGGCCTAATGGCGATTAATCAAGGCCAATAAAGGTGAATTAGTTGTTAGAATGCTCTAGTGAGTATAGTGTAAATTCTAACACGACCGAAAAATATCACGAACCTAATGAAAGGTCAGTTAGGGTTGTTGAGCTCTAACATGACCGGAAAATAACACGAACCTAATGAAGGTCAGTTAGGGTTGTTGAGCTCTAACACGACCGAAAAATAACACGAACCTAATGAAGGTCAGTTAGGGTTGTTGAGCTCTAACACGACCGAAAAATAACACGAATCTAATGAAGGTCAGTTAGGGTTGTTGAGCTCTAACACGGCCGAAAAATAACACGAACCTAATGAAGGTCAGTTAGGGTTGTTGATCTCAATGGAGGCCAATTAGGCTCCAAAGGTCAACTAGGCCTAATGATTGTCCGTTAGCCCCAGTGATAGTTATTTAGGGGTGCTAAACGGGTCGTTTTCACGGGTTGGCGGGTTCAACCCGACGCGAACCAGAAAATTTTACACGAATCCGACCCGAACGCGAAAATCGTATCATACATATGAACCTGAACACTACTCGTTTAACCCGAAATTTTTAATTTTTTTTCTTAAATTAATATATTAAAATTAAAATTAAAATTATCCTTATATTAAAAATCCAACTAATTGAACAGTAAACTTTATATTGAATTAAAAATGAAATAAGGTATCAAATTTATCAAAGCGGGTATATTTTCGGTATCGAATCGGTATCGACTTTTGATATTTTTGGTATCGGTTCGGCACCAGTATTCAGCGGTTTTTACCCTCAACTACCGGTACCGACCGGCACCGGTACCGAATCGGTATCGACTTTTGACATTTTCGGTATCGGTTCGGCACCAGTATTCAGCGGTTTTTACCCTCAACTACCGGTACCGACCGGCACCGTACAGGTACCGACCGGCACCGGTACCAAATCGGTATTGACTTTTGACATTTTCGGTATCGGTTCGGCACCAGTATTCAGCGGTTTTTACCCTCAAATACCGGCACCGTACCGGTACCGACCGGCACCGAACCGTACCGTACCAGGTATATTCGGTACCTGTACCCCCTTTTGGGGAATTTCGGTAACAGTGTTTTCGATACCGGTTGATACCGAGCTCATCAAATCCTATAGCAACGCAAGTAATTGCACCGGTTTAGATTATTTGTCATACACAATCCAATGAATAGTAACATCATCAAGGGGATGAGCAAATGGTATCGGGTACCCGTACTGGTATCAAATTTACCAAATCGGGTATATTTTCGGTACTGAATCAGTATCGACTTTTGACATTTTCGGTATCGGTTCGGCACCGGTATTCATCGGTTTTTACCCTCAAATACCGGTACCGTACCAGTACCGACCGGGACCGAACCGTACCGTACCAGGTATAATCGGTACCGGTACCCACTTTTTGGGATTTTTGGTAACGGTATTTTCGGTAACGGTTGGTACCGAGCTCATCAAATCCTGTAGTAACGCAAGTAATTTCACCGTGTAGATTACTTTTCTAACACACTGTAAGTAACTGTATTTCGTTTGATTGAGGTTTATATACACAACAACTTATTTTTTTTTTTTTGTCTTTTCCTATAATGAATGAATTGTAGCATGTAAAATTAACTTGGATATTTAGATTATTGATGAGCAAATCGTATCAAATCCTGTAATCAATCCGGTATCGTATCGGTACCAAATTTACTATACCAATCATTTTCGGTACCAATTTGGTACCCACCTTTTGGCGTTTTCAGAATTGTTACTTTCGGTTCGACACCGGTCTAGCACCATACCTGTATTTACTGATTTTTAACTTCAAATACCATACCATACCATATCGTATCGTACCGAACATTTTCGGTGCATGTACCTAATTTCGATGATTTTCCGGATCGGTACTCTCGGTGCCGTTACTGGTACCGAGTTCATCCATATTTTAACATGTTAGCACCGTAATAACTAAACTGAAAACAACTGAATTTCCAACATGTAGAACATGTGGGGTCCTATTATTATATATTAGTTTATTTAAAATCGTTTTTTTGGGGGACAAAGTGACTATCGTTACCACGTCATTGTTATTTATGCTTTGATTTTCGATATCTGCTTGCCGTTGCTGACACGCGTTTTGCAGACATTAGGTCCCGCCGCAACGCGCGGGCGAAAAATAAACTAGTTTACTTAAAAAACATAAATATATATAATAATATCATATTTATTATTATTTCGTATAATATATGAAAAAAATATACCTTTAACTTTCGTTTCCCACTACCTCCCCTAAAAAATTCTAATTTCCCTCCCCTTTTCTCTTGTGTCTCCCTCCTGAAACACATTAATTTTTACTTTCCCCCAATTTTCCTTTAACCCTAAATGGATTCTCCTCCCAAAATTCATCCCCATATCTCGATCTCGTACCGATACCCCTCTTCTCTTTTTGTCTAGTATCTCCTCTGATTGAACGCGAACCGAAGGAAGAGGAACATAAATCGGAAGCCATCTGATTCAAGACCTTAATCGGAGCTCTGAAAACCAATTAAGGACTGACGTGATTAAGGTAAGTGCAAGAACCCTATTTTCTTCGCATTTATTCAAAACGTGTTTTGTGGTTGTTTATTCAGACCCTGTTAGAAGTAGTTCATGTTTTTTTGTGAATATAATAAACTGAAAATGCTTCAAGATTTAAACTTTGTTGATAAAACTCCACAATTTCGTGAAAACTATAACATTCGTCCCGAAGTTCATGTGTTTGATTGTTGATTCGTTATGATCGGTTTTTGTTAATTTTAGTTCTAGTTTGCTAATTAGGTGAAAATTTTTAGTTAGTTTCAGATTTATAGTGATTCTTAATGCTCGTTTGTTGTTAATTTTAGTTCTAGTTAGTTGATTAGGTGAAAATTTCAAGTTATATGTGAATATGTTTGACATGAGTTATAATTGGAATAGTTGTTTATGACCTTTCGAATTGTGAATTTGATGTGAATATATCACTAGTGTATTTATTGATCTTCAAGACTCCTAAAGATAAATTCACCCATCTAACATTGTTTCAATCTTTTGGTTGTGTGATTGTTTCTGAGAATCATTTGAAATTGTGATAGTGATCGAGGTTTAATAAACGAGGTAACATAAAGTGTGGCTAAGGGAATCGAAACAAACAACCAGACAGAGAGTACTAGTAATAATAGAAATGGTTTACAAAAACAACTTTTCACCTTAAAATATCTCAAAGTCAAATGTTGACACCAGGATATGAAACAAGATAATGTACCTGTTAATGACAAGCAAATACTTTCTCGTCGAATATATCTTGTGAATGCCTGAAATTTACATAAGAAAAGGCCAAAAAACTAATATAATTTGAATGTAGAAGTCACTAGAGATTGAATAATGTTTAATGAACCCCTCCACAAAGAAATAAAGAAAAATAAAACACTAACCATGACAGCTGGTAATGCAGCGGCATCTAGATTTGATGAACCATCTTCAGCAAAGACATTCCTACAGAACAAGTAAGCATGATTAAAAAAGGGGCCAATTTCATATAAACCCCTACAAACTTGCATACTATTATCCTTACGCAACCAAAAAACTTAATATCATATACACGCTCAATAAAAACACTTAAATTTTATATCTACCCAGGCAGTTAAAGGCGTTAGGCGCACTCAAGGAGCAAAGGTTTTGCCTGTCGCCTAAGGCAAGCAAAGCGCACGAATAAGAAAGATATAATTTTCATAGATATGAAAAATGAGTATATTTGATATTATGATTTTTGTTGGGTAAATATGATATTATGTAAGGGTGATAGGGAGGTATATAAAATTATCCCATATAAAATTAAGTAGCAGAAACTACAAACTCATATCTTAACAAGTGATGGAATACTTACTTCGCATTCAGCAAATCATCATGTTTAGCTCCCGGAAGCATTGCGGTCTCAAAAGCAACAATATTGCCATAGAATAATTTTTCCAACTCCCTCATCCATTTAGACCTATGTTGTCAAAGACGCAAGGCACAGGCGAGGCGCATAGGCCTCGCCCGGAGCCTAGGCGCAAGGTGCAAAAAAAGTGTGTTTTTTTAAGAAAAGCGCACATAGAGAAAAAAAATATAAAAAATATGTTATGCTTTGAAAATAAATAAGATTCCACATATAAAAAAAACTATTATATATGCCATTTAAGATCATGTAGCTAATAGTTGGTACCAAAAGCTTAAAAACTTTAAAAATAATACTAAAAATATGGTTTACAGCTTGTAAAAAAACTTTAAAAATAACACCAAAAAAGAAAGTGCGCCTGATAGAATTAAGCCCGCACTTTTTACTCGTTGCGCCTTAGTCCGAGGTGCACGCCTGACCATCGCTTTTACAAAAAAAAAGCCCATATTTGTGCCTAAGCTACCACCAGGCGCTAAAGGCTCGCCTTGCTGCGCCCGCGCGCCTTGGCGCGCGCCTGACGCGCTTTTGACAACATAGATTTAGACAACTGGATGTTAATTTGTATAACTGATTTTTTTTTATTTCATTTCATTAGTTGACATAAGTGAAAAGAATAACTAGATCATTATATAATTGTTTAAGCATTTGGTACATGAAGTTCATTTGGTTTCAGCAACATGAGCCTTACTAATAGTCTAATATTTGTTGGATGTTTATGATAAACAAAAAGGGACATATACAGGATCGTAGAGATGTGTAAACCATCTGTTAGTGATAAAGTTAGCAAATAGTCGATACCGGTAACGTGTATTGTAACTTCATGTTTATATAAAACTTTACTTTAAGCGTTCTTTTTTTCTTTTTATAAGGGCCTCAAATTTTTAGTTCGCTTTGGGCCTCACATTTGGTTGAGCCGGCCCTAACCGGGGCCTAGGCACAAAGCGCAAAAAAAAACGAGTACCTGAGAAAGCTGTAGAGATGATATAGACCTGACAAACGGGTCGGTTCGGTTCGGTTCGGTTTGGGTCGGGTCATGGGTCAATTACAAAAAGGGTTGTTTTGGTTAGGGTCAAAACGGGTCAATTACAAAAAGGGTTGTTTTGGTTCGGGTCGGAACGGGTTCGGGTCGGTACGGGTTCGGATCGGTACGGGTTCGGGTTGAAACGGGTCCGGGTCAGAACGGGTTTCGGGTCGGGTTAGGTTGGTTAAAAATTGCTTAAAAATTTGACTATCAAGATTAGTCCAACAATGACATCATCCAATTGAACAACTAAAGTGAATATGAACATAAGGCATTTTGTAAAAAGAACTTCTTTGACCTTGTCACTGTTAAGGTCACAATAATTATCTAAGTGTTTTGTTTTATCATGGTGGCAACTGGCAAGGAGCAGCATCTATTTGTTAAACCGATTTATATTAAGAGAAAAAAATGGACAAAGACTTTAACTGCAATGTTCCAATCCATAAGCAAATTCACGTATATTCTGCCTATATGTTGAAACAATTAGTGGTTTCTTTGATTTTCATTAGACTTGTAAAATATAGTTAATAAACAAATCCATGTTAGGGACAACCGTATAACCAAAAAAGGAATAGGAACAGACGATGAATTTTTGTTCTTATTCTATTATGACCTGACTCGGCCCCATCTAACCCGAATCGGTACGAAAAAAATTTATTCATTCATACTGTTGTCTATAATAACATTTTTTCAAACTCATTTCTAGCATCATGGATGTTGAAGAAGAAGGCGATTTCTCAGATAAGAATTTGACAGATGAATCTGAAAGCGAGTTCTCGGATATGGATTTGACAGAGAACATAGTACCTAAAACAAAAACACCAAAGAGATGGTTGACCATGTTACCAAAAATGTGTACAACATTTACAAACTCGGGTGGAAGAAAACATAAAGTTACATTTGATGAATTCGGGAGGTTTTTTGGACAATATATATCAGAATTTTCAAGTTTTTTGGGAGACCTAGTAAGGGAATATGTCGGATTTAGGTTTTTAGGATGGAAAACAGTGCCAACAGAAGTAAGGGATAAACTGTGGGAAGAAATAACGGTTAACTCTTATTACTCCTAATTATAAATGCATTTTTATAGTTTTACAATTTCATTTCATGTGACTAACATACAACTTGTATTATATATTGCAGCGTTTTTATAACATTGATGCATGTCGTAGGCATTTTGTAATGGTACGGCTTGGTCACCTGCTTTGAAATTTTAGAAGAAAAGTGTATGCGGGATACATAGTACCGAACCTAGGTAAACCAAAGAAACTTGCACAAATTCCGAAGCGGTATCGTTCAATGGTGGAGCAAACAGACTAGGACAAGTTCGTAACATATACACAATCAAAGAAGTTCAAGGTTTTAATCTTTTATTCTAATGTTCATCATTATTTTATCTTTATTTTTTTAAACTTTATTGAAATAATTACAATTATTTTGTAAGGATGTGTCGGAAAAAACAAAAAAAGCACGATCAAAGTACGTTTATAATCATCAGTTGGGACGAGGAGGATATACTTATCTAAGAGAGAAACTGGTAACTTCATTCCTTTAATTAAAGTTTTTTTTGTGCTTATAATGATATTTTGGTTGTATGTCTAATGTGTGTGTCTGGTATTTTTGTTGTATATATTACAAGGTACAAAATAATGAACTTTCAATTGATGAGATCCCCTCCCGTGCTTTAATGCGGAGGAAAGCAAGGGAAAACAAAAACAGAGAATACAAGAATGTTGTAAAAGACATGGCTGATAAATTAGTAAGTTTAACTTTAAACTTTTTTGGGTTTATTTTCTAATTACTATAATACATGTCCATTTGTTAAAAAAATATCTAACTATAATTTTTTTTTTTTGCATTTTTTTACAGATTGAGAGTGAAACGCAAATTAAAGATGGAGACCTAAACCTTGATCCGGGCATGGATGCACTCACAATAGTATTTGGCAAAGAAAAAGGTGGGTTTTTAAAAGGTGTTGGTTATGGAGTGACTTCCAGTAAATATTGGCAGGGTCCTCAAACAAAAGGATCATCAAAAGAACGAATTGCACAACTGGAGTTTCAACTACACAATGAGAGACTTGAGCATGGAAAAAAAGATGAACAAATTAAGACCTTGTCGATGCAGATGGCAGAAACAAATAACACACTTAATCAAGTTTTAGCTCATCTGGCAGCACAAGGACAAAGGTTACCAATATGTTCATTATCTGCAGATAAAATGTGTCAGACACAAGTAAGTGACTTATTTTATTAGCAAATTAAAACCTTAATAGTTATAAAACGTTAATTATTGTTAGCTATGGTATATTGCTACCTATTTGTATAAATTTAACATGTGCATTGCAATTTTAGAACTTGTCCTTGTTTCACCAAATGGTATTATTTGTATTTGCTCCCTTGTTGCATTTTGTAGGTAAATTCTGTGGACAAACATGTTGGATCAACACATAATGCTAGTGCTACCGTGTCTAAAATAGTGCAAAAAGAAATGGCAACAACGGTAAGTATGATAATTTCATTATTTTTTTTAATAATTTCCCATGTAATTACTGATATTTAATAACATAATTAACTGAATTGTAGGTAAACTCTATGGACAACCGTATTGGATCAAAGGACAATGCTAATGTTACCACTTCTAACTTATCAAGTAAAGTAGTGCAAACAAAAGTCACTCCTCATGTTACCACGTCTAAAATGGCGCCAAAAGAAGTTATAGCAACGGTAACTATTTAAAAATTTCATATTTTTTAATAGTTTTTATATGTGATTGTTGATTTTCTATAACTTGATTAATTAAATGCTTTTAGGAAAATGTGAAAATCAGAAAAAAAGATGTTTTGTTTACGGATGAGACTTCACTTCTTGGGTCATCATCTCATTTGGAATCGCAAGAAAATATACATAATACACATTCAGCAAATGTCCTAGAGGTATGTGTTACGAAATACACATTTCTATTGACTTTAACCTTAAGATGTTGATATAACATATATTTTTTTTTTTGTAGAAATACAAGTGTACTTTGTATAATTTGAACAATTGTGTGGGATATGGTACAATTCACTTGTCAATGGTAAAATAAAGCATTCATTGTGTTCCATTACAAGATGATTGCTATAAAGTTTCTATTGATAGAGTTACAAAACCAGCAGCATTTTTACCAGTAGAATCAGGGGAGTTCAAAACAGTTGGGGATGCACTAAATACTTTTGTTGCTTGGCCAAAATCACTTGTTAAAACTAGCCAAAAGGTCTGTTCTTTATTAATATCTGATTAAGATTAATTACTCTAGCTATTGATATTTGTTTGAATGTTTTTTTTTGCTTTAGGTACCAAATCTATCAAGTATTCAAACACAAAACACTACAAATCAAATGGCAAAGAAGCAAAAGATATGTTTCACAACGCTAGATGACATCAAGAAAAAGACAAGGAACAAGAAGAATATAAAAATACTCTAAACTAGTTCTTACTTTATGTGTACAATCATTTACTTTTCCAACAATGGTAGAAAGTTTTTGATTAGAAGTTTAAATTTTGGTATTTAAATTGAAAGTATTATGTACAACTTTTGGTTTATTAATTTTAATATTATTTGGTTTTAGGTTTTCTCATGTTTCATGATGTTTTTATTGTACGAGAATGGCCACATAAAACCACAATATATATGTGTGACCAAATCTTAGTCATTAGCCACACTTAAAAGGATAACTTCATGTGGCTTTACATAAACATTTGCCACACTATCGTCACTTTATTATTTTGTGTGACAAAATGATAGCAAACGTCACGTAAAAACAGATTATGTGTGACCAAAGGTTAAACATTAGCCACACTTAAAATTACAAATTTTCATGTGGCTTTACATAATCCTTAGTCACATCATGGTTGCTTTGATAATTTTGGTGTGACTAAATGTTAGCAATTGTCATGTGAAAAAAATATAATGTGTGGCTAAAGGTTATACGATAGCCATATATAAAGTTATAAAATTTAATGTGGCTTTACATAACCAATAGTCACACCATCGCCATTTTGTTTATTTTTGTGTGACGAAATATTAGCAAACGTCAATAAAAATATTATGTGTGACCAAAGATAACACAATAGCCACACTTAAAAATAAAACTTCATGTGGCTTTACACAACTTTTAGCCACACCATCCTTAGTTTGTTTTTTTATGTGACGAAATGATAACATCTGTAATGTGCAAAATGAATATGTGTAGCCAAAGGTTAGATGATAGCCACACTTAAAATTATAAAGTTTTATGTGGCTTAACATAATCATTAGCCACATTATAGTTGATTTGTTTTTTTATGTGACGGAATGATAGAAAACGTAATGAGAAAAGTAAATTATATGTGACCAAAGGTTAGCCAATAGCCACACTTAAAAGCACAAAACTTCACGTAGTTTTACATAAACATTAGCCACACTATCGTCACTTTATTGTTTTTTGTGTGACGGAATGATAGCGTACGTCATGTGAAAAAAAACGGTGACGAAAGATTAAATAATAGCCACACTTAAAATTACAACTTTATGTGTGACTAAATGTTAGACAATAGTCACATTTAAAATTACAAAGTTGTTTTGTGTGTCTAGAAATAGATTTTAGCCACACTTATAGTAAACTCATGTGACTAAATACTAGAAACGACCACACTTACAGTGAGTTTATGAGGCCATTACTACCATTTAGTCATACTTAACGAATGAAATGCTTGATTACAACAACTCTTTTTGCCACATTTTTTTTAAATTGATGTGGCTAAAACAAACTTTTATGTGACCAGATAATAGAAACGATCACATTTACAGAAAATTCATGTGGCTGTTGCTACCCTTTAGCCACACTTATCGTACAAAATGTCTGATTTCATCAAGAAATGGTGGTGCCCTTTAGCCACACTTTTAAGTTGATACGGCCACTAAACGTGAATGTGGCCATATGATACCTACGATGACTCGACCTTTGGTCACACTTGAGTTGAAAAAAAAAAGTGCGGCAAAAGGCGTATGGTCACACTTTTTTTGTGTGGCCGTAAGCCTTCTTTGACGTAGTGGTACTTTGACTTGTACTTGCAAAGTCGGGTTGTTACACTTCTCATATATATATATATATATATATATATATATATATATATATATACAGGGATAGGATCATGAGAAAACTACATATAAATGAGAAAACTAAAAAAGCCTAAAAATCATGGCAAAAACCTAAACCCCCCACTCCCCAAAAACCTAAATCCCCCATATATAGCAAATTTTAATAAAAAAAATTATTATGTTTTTTAGCCTTTTTTAGTTAGTTTTTTGGTTTTCTCATTTAAACTAGTTTTTTTTCATAATCCATCCCCTATATATATATATATATATAAAATTTAAATCATGTTAAATTTGTTTAAGAAAAAGAGTACTATTAAAAATAGTACTAATGAGGAATATGATATACCTCAAGATCTTGATCTACTTAATAAATGGACAATACCTCATATAAATCCAAAGGTAATATACCAAATTGGAAGTTTTGATAATTTAATAAACAAACATGTGGTTAAAGCCACTAAAGAATCAACTTCTATAAAAGATGAGGAAATGGTGATAAAACTTTTAAACATATCTGACATAAACAGATATAAAAAAGATTTTAATTTTATGCATATTGGTTTAGTTCAAGTTGCTTTTAAACCGTTAACATTAAAAGGTTTACCGGAAAGTTTTTTAGCTATCTGACATAAACAGATATAAAAAAGATTTTAATTTTATGCATATTGGTTTAGTTCAAGTTGCTTTTAAACTGTTAACATTAAAAGGTTTACCGGAAAGTTTTTTAGCTGTTTTACGAGATGCTAGTAATTTAAACTGGAAACAATCGTTAATGGGTATTATAGAAACCAGTCTGGCACATGGTCCAATATATTTTAATGTTTATCCTGATATTTATATATCCTTAACAGATAAAAATATTGATGATGCTTTAACTTTATATGTTAAAACGCATGGTTATAATTATGCTGAAGGATCTGAAGTTATATGTATTTGTTATAGAATATATTATAGACTACTTACCACTATGAATGCTAGATGTAAAAGGATTGATAAAACTAATGATGAAACTATTTTGATAGAAACAAATTATGGAAAATCAAATATTTCCATAAGAAGACCAGTTAAATGGGAAGAAATCACTTTTCCAGAAAATTGGGTTATTAATAGGGCTGTTAAAATACAACCACAAATAAATCATAAGCTAAGGAGATTAATAGAAACTCCTAAAGCGAATATAGAAATAGAATTTGAAGAAGAAAGGAAAGATAAAAAAACTTTTAAAATCTATTTCTGCTAGATCTTATATATCACCTCTTGATTATAAAGTGGATTTACCAGAATCCTCTAGAGCTTCTACTTCTCAGATAAGAAATAGTAGAGTAGAAAATCTAAATGTTGATAACAACAATTTAGTTTCAGGGATATACCAACCTGTTAGTGAGGATGATACAGTCTCACACATGAGTTTTAGTTTATAATGATAAAAGAAAAACTTGATTTTAGTCCTGGATCTGTCATTAGACAGCAAATATGTGAAAAATACAAAAATCCTATATGGTCACCATTTAAAGAATGGTTTTTACAGTCATACCCTAGAGATAAAAGGTTTGAAACAGGAAAAGAATTTTATGAAGATTTGGATGAAGTTCAGGAAATCATAGAGTTTCCTGTTTGGTTTATAAACAAATATTCTTTGAAATATATTTCAGTTATTGAAAAAAATTATAGGCTTATTATAGGAGAAATAATAAAATCTGTCTTTCCTCCTCAAAATGATTTTGAAATGACAAAAGAAAATTGTGCAATTCATTTTGCTGCCTTTAAAAGAGCTTTACATAATGAGTCTATAACTGCAACTATTGCTCATGTGAATCATATTATACAACAAAATAATTATACAAATTTATGTCTTAAAAATTTATCTGAAAATCTTCAAGAAATGAATAATAAAATTGAAAAGATTTTGGTAAATCAGAAAAAAGAAATTGGAGAATCAAGTAATACAAAATCTTCTGAGCCTGAGTCAGCTATACTAGCTAAAGCTACTATTCAGCCTCCTCCTGAGATAGAAAATTATAGAATAAAACCTGAAGAAGAGCTTAAGTCTATGGATGACTTAATAGGGATTATAAAAGAAAAATTCTCAAATATCCAGCTTAATGTCTTAAGCGAAGTAGAAAGCATGGATAATGAAACTTATGAAGCTTATGTTAGTGATTCCATAAATAAATTTGGGAAAGGTAAAAAACATAAGACCTATGATAATTATAATAGTAAATATGCTGATAGGCCTAGACAAAGGTTATATTATTATCCGAGGCCTACTCCTCAGGATGTTCTTCATGAGGAACAAGAATTTGAAATAAATAATTCTTATAATGGAAAAGCTATCTATGAATGGAATTTACATGGTTATACTGATAGGCAAGTTTATATGATGTCACATAGAATGTTGATGTATGCCACCATAGCTAAAAATAATCAAAATACTGATGAAATAGTCTGTAAAATGATAACTGCAAGTTTTACAGGTCAGTTAAAAGGATGGTGGGATAATTATATAGGTGATAAACAAGAACAAATTTATAAACATTATAGGCAAGAAGGTGATAAACAAATATTTGATGCTGTTTACACTTTAATAATAACCATTATAGAACACTTTATAGGAAGATGGTCTGATAATTCTGAGACCATAAGAACATTACTAAATGGTCTTAGATGTCATACTTTAACTTCGTTTAGATGGTATAAAGATGTCTTTTTAAGCAGAGTCTATGAGCTCCCAGAGAATAATAGTTCTCACTGGAAGTCCAAGTTTATTGATGGTCTCCCGTCTTTATTTGCTGAAAGGGTTAGAAAAGTCCTTAGAGGTAATAATATTCAAATCCCTTATGATAATTATACTTATGGTAGACTTATAGGAGTCTGTGTTCAAGAAGGTTTAGCTTTATGTAATGAGTTGAAATTAAATCAACAAATTAAAAAACAAAACCTAACAGAAAAAAGACAGTTAGGACAATTTTGTGAACAATTTGGTATGGATTGTACCAAAGATATGGATAATGAAAAATATTATAAAAAATACAAAAAAGCTAGTAGGGAAAAATACTTCCAGAAAAGAAGAGAAAAAAGGGAAAGGAGGAAAACCCAAAGAAAAGAAAAATGGGTTCCTACTTGTTATATATGCAAGAAAAAAGGTCATAAGGCTAACGAATGTCACCAAAGAAAGATAGTAAAAAGGAAAATAAATAGTCTAGACATAGAAGAGAATGTCAAAAACGAATTATATAAAATTTTTGATTCTGAAGAATCCTCATATTATAGCATAGAGGAAAATTCTTGTTCTAAAGATTGCCAAGAAAATTGTTGTAATAAAATTGATTCTGATAATGAAATGATATATAAAGTCATGTCATAATTTCAGGATAATGATCTTAATAATAGTGAGATCAATACTATAGATAGCAATATTTTAGAAAATATTTTAAACAAAATCAAAAATCCAGAAGAAAGATTAAAAATTCTTAATATGATATACCAGAATGAAGAGGTTCAAAAGGATACCAGAATAGAGCAACCTGAAGGCCCCTATTCCATGAAATATGTTAATAATATATTAAATACTAGGAAAAATGATTCCTCTACTTCTGAAGATTTAAAAATGAAGATTACTAATTTAAAAGAAGAAATAATTTATTTAAAAAAGAAAAATTCTAATTTTGAAAAAAGAATTATAAATCTTGAAGTAAAAATCATAATAGGAGAAACGTCTTATAAACCTTCGTCTCCTATAATAGGAGAAACATCTTATAAACCTTCATCTCCTATTAATAGTCCTATTGATAGTACTAATTATGATTAGGAATATCCTCCTTTAGTTATTAATAAAAATGAAGGAAAAGATTATTATATTCATAACATGGAAAAATTTATTTCTCAAAAATGGTTAGTTAAAATAACCTTATTAATACAAAATACTTTTAAAAAGGATTTTTTTGCTCTTATTGATTCCGGAGCAGACTTAAATTGTTTAAGAGAAGGATTGATTCCTACAAAATATTTTGAAAAAATAACTCATATCCTTAAAGCAGCTAATAGGCAAGATATGGGAGTTAAATATAAAATTCTAAACGCAAAGATTTGTAATAATGGAGAATGTATTCCTTCATCTTTTGTCCTTATAAAAAATATAACAAATGAAGTTATATTAGGAACTCCATTTCTTTCGAAAATATTTCCTTTAAAAGAAGTTGATAAAAAGGGGTTTAAAGCTTCTTATAATAACAAGGAATTATATTTTAAGTTTATAACTCAGCCATTTGAAAAATATTTGAATGAATTTCTTATACAGGCTAAGACGAACCAAATAAATTTTCTTAAAGAAGAAATTATTATTCATACAATTGAGGAAAGATTAAAAAAATCCTAAACTAATATTAAAAATTGAAACTATAAAAAATCAATTTAATATAGAAATATGTAATGATCATCTGAATGCTTTCTGGAATAGAAAACAACATATTGTCTCTCTTCCCTATGAAGACAACTTTATAGAAAGTAATATTCCAACTAAGGCAAGACCTTGCCAAATGAATTCCGAATATTTGGAGTTATGTAAAAAAGAGATTGAGTCCCTTCAACAAAAAGGATTAATATGTCCTTTAAAATCTCCATGGTCATGTACTGCTTTTTATGTTAATAAACATTCTGAAATTGAAAGAGGTGTTCCAAGATTAGTTATAAATTATAAACCTCGGAATAAAGTTTTGAAATGGATAAGGTATCCAATTCCTAATAAAAAAGATTTGTTAGACAAATTATATGATGCTTTAATATTTTCAAAATTTGATTTAAAATCAGGATATTGGCAGATTCAAATTGATAAAAAAGATAGGTATAAAACTGCTTTTAATGTTCCTTTTGGGCAATATGTATGAAATGTTATGCCTTTTGGCCTGAAAAATGCCCCTTCATAATTCCAAAAAATCATGAATGAAATATTCATTCCTTTTTCAAATTTTATAATTGTTTATATAGATGATATATTAGTATTTTCAAAAGATATTGAAACCCACTTTAAACACCTTGATATATTCAAAACCATTATTATAAAAAATGGGTTGGTTATTTCTAGTCCTAAGATGATGCTTTTCCAAACAAGTATCAGATTTTTAGGTCATATAATAGAGAAAGGGAAAATTGTTCCTATTAATAGAAGTATAGAATTTGCTTCTAAATTCCCTGATAAAATGACAGATAAAACTCAACTTCAATGGTTTTTGGGAAGTTTGAATTATATTGCCCCTTATTACCATGATTTAGCTAAAGATTCTTCTATTTTATATGATAGATTAAAAAAGAATCCAAAGCCTTGGGATGAAAATCATACTCAAGCAATTATAAAGATAAAACATAAGCTTTTAGGTCTTCCTTGTATGACTATTGCTAATCCTAATTGGGAAAAAATTATTGAAACAGATGCCTCAGAAATAGGTTATGGGGGAATATTAAAACAAATTTCTCCTCAAACAAAACAAGAATATCTTGTTAGATTTCATTCAGGAAAATGGCTTGATAGCCAGAAGAAATATGCTACTATTGCAAAAGAAATTTTAGCAATTTTAAAATGTGTTTTGAAGTTTCAAGATGATTTATACAATCAGAAGTTTATAATAAAAACTGATTGTCAAGCAGCCAAATTTATGTTTCAAAAAGATTTTAAACATGATGTTTCAAAACAAATGTTTGCTAGATGGCAATCTCAATTAGCCCCATTTGATTTTGAAATACAATATAAAAAAGGAGAAGAAAATAGTCTTCCAGATTTTCTGACTAGAGAATATTTGAAGATAATATCTTCTGTGTAAATTGCAGGTGTTCTAATGACAAAGGCCAGAGGACCACTAAAAAGGGTTTTTGATAATATCAAAACTGATAAAAATAATTATAATATCACAAAAAGAATGACAATTGTGAGAATTCATAATTTAATGAATGGTTATAGTAATCCTAATAGAATGAAAGATCTTTCAGATGAGTATATTGTTCTAAATGTAATCAAGAATCAAATAAAGGTTCTTGAGGATAATGAGAAAATAATCTCATCAGCCTGATTTTATACTTTCAGGTATGATTCCTCGTAATAGAGGAAAACAACCTTTTTCCACTTATAGGGGAAGAGGCAAAGGTAGGGGAAGAAACCAAGATTTAGTCTTGGTTCAACAAGGAAACAGAAGGCTCATAGCCTCTGATATTGCTTCTAGCAGCTCGAATAATAATAATAATAATATGGGTATTCAAATTAGTCCCAATGATCCGTCATATGAAAAGATCATGGCTATTATAAAAGCCCAAGAAGAGGAACAAGCCTCAAAGGTTCCCTCTTATGCTCATATAGCACAGGAAGATGATGAAGAGTCATGGGTTATATCCGACAGACAGAAGAAAATAATTCTTCTAAACCAATAAGATATAAAGTTTTTTGATGATCCTTGGTTTCTTATGCAAAAATATTTAGAACCAGCATCTTATCATGCCACTTCTTATAAACCAAGACAATATTATGAAAGTATTATACAAGTTTCTGAGTCTGCTGAAATAAGACATTTTTATCCGGCAGATAAAATTAAGAGTTCATTTAATTTTAGTAAGATTTTTATAAAATCTCTTTTATCTCCTCAAAAGTGGAGATTAAGTACTTTAAATGAAAAGGAATTTATAAATTCTAATAGGCAAACTTATAAATATAATTATTGGGATTACATTCAAAGTTTTGAAAAATATTTATTTTATGAAAATCCCAGCAAAAAACACTCATGGTTCATAAAAGTTGTGAGTGATAAGATTTATAAAGATGGAATTCCTAGTTGGTTCCAAAAATGGTTCATTTTATATGGTCCATCAGTTCAAATCCTCCCTGAACCATTCAAAGGTCTCTACCGAGAATGTGTAGCAGTTTCTCCAGACCTGATAGAAGCAGAATATAATAAAACTTGGTTTGAGGGAATAGCCTCAATGTACTTTTTTATAGAATTTTCCATACCATGGATTTGGAGATGGAAACCCACAACAGGTTATACCCTACGAGATAATATTCCCTGTCTCAAAAGAACTTCTTATACAAAGTTCTGGTCAAAGATGACAAGAGTTAATAACTCTACAAAAGAATTGGAAGGTCAAGACAAAATAAAATTGATCACCAAGAAAACAGAGTATTATAAATCTCAGATTGATAAAAGACAACAAAGACAGCTTCCGAGTCCTTTTGAACAAATATCAAGAAGAATTCAAGATAAGCAAGCAGTCTCTGTAGCCTCAAAGGCTGAAATTCTTTCATTATACAAGGAAGAAATGAAGAAGGAGTTAAAAAAGTTTTTTGAATCAAGCAATGAAAGTTCCTCCAGAGCAATGTCAATCTCATCCACCAGCCAAGAAGATGAGAACCGTTTCTCATGTTTAGCAGGAGAATCTCAACCAATAGAAGATATTCCAGAAATAAGACTAAGACTGGATGATGATCTAGAAGCATATCTTCAAACGGTGGTAGAAGAATTCACCCCAAAGAAAGAATCCAAAGAGGAGATGAAAAAAGACTAATAATTGAGCCAACACAAGGATCCCACTCATAATGGGCATCTTTGAAATATGAGAAAAGTTTGGCCATTATACGGCATCAAGGACAATTATAGAGTCCTCTTTTTTCTTTTGCTTTTCCTTTTTTGTCCGTTCTTCTTTTTATATTTTGTTTGTTTCCCTTTTAAATTTCTATATATAGGGTTAGTCTGTATGTAAGGGGGCACGCTAATCTTTAGCCCCTTTCTTCTCTCTCTCTCTATTTTCTGCACTTGTAAAATATTTGAAGCATATTAAATAAAATCTTCCAAGTTTGAAGATCTCTCTGGTGTTCCAAAGTAAGAATTTTAATTTTGATCTCTTTATTATAATCATGATGGGCTAAAGTCCTTAAAGTATTGAAGCATGGCTCAATAACATCTTTTGATAACATGGTCCTAATATTATAAAAAGTTTTTGGTTAAAACATAAATTGGCAGGGTTAAAATTTTAAACTGGCAATTAATGAACTAAGGGAATCTTCGTCCA
Organism: Helianthus tuberosus; assembly: GCA_030545235.1. Taxonomy (NCBI): domain Eukaryota; kingdom Viridiplantae; phylum Streptophyta; class Magnoliopsida; order Asterales; family Asteraceae; genus Helianthus; species Helianthus tuberosus. Next base: position 137,956,074 of record CM060416.1, on the reverse strand, counting down.
CGATTGTATCCCGTTTTTATGATTGATAGGGAATTTTAGTGTGACTGGTTTTAATTTGCCTTATAAGTTAATTTGACGGGTTTTAATTTTGTAAAATTAATAAACCTTCTTTTGACGGTTTATGTTTTGTAAAAATTTATACCATACTATCATATATATATATATATATATATATATATATATATATATATATATAGGGGACCACTAAAATGAGAACCACCTCGAGTTGTAAGAACCGTGAGAACTACACCGTATGGGGCGAGGTGGACCAAATTTTTTTTTCATAAACGTAGATACATGTATTATAAACACATTTGTAAAAAAATTCAAAAAAAAATGTCGTGTGTGTAGTTTTGAACACCACAAGTATGTGTTTACGGGTACCGTAAATCCTACCGGAAAATTTACGGTACCCGTAAACACACACTTGTGGTGCTCAAAAACTTTTTTTTTCTTTGGATTTTTTTTTACAAATGTGTTTATAATACATGCATCTACGTTTGTGAAAAAAAAATTTGGTCCACCTCCCCCCGTACGGTGTAGTTCTCACGGTTCTTACAACTCGAGGTGGTTCTCATTTTAGCGTGATCCTCTCTCTCTCTATATATATATATATGTATATATATATATATGTATATATATATGTATATATATGTATATGTATGTATATATATGTATATGGTTATGTTCATTAGTGAACAACCCCCTTGATATTAAACACTACTGAAATCATCCTAGACTTTAATTATCAACACACAAGTGTAAATCAATAGCCAGGAATTGATGATGAAAATACACTAGTGTATTTTACGATTTGATGATGAAAATCAATAGCTACGCTTTGTTCACTCAGTTCACAAATACACTAGTGTTCACTCTAAAACCTCAGCTATATATATATATAGGGAGGAGTTCATGCGAGAACCACCCTTATTGCGAGAACCGCGAGAACCAATGTGAACACATCTTAAAATAGCTAAAAAAACCTAAAAAAACCTAAAACCTCAGCTATATATATATATAGGGAGGAGTTCATGCGAGAACCACCCTTATTGCGAGAACCGCGAGAACCAATGTGAACACATCTTAAAATAGCTAAAAAAACCTAACCCCCACCCCCCCCCCCCCAAAAAAAAAAAACCTAACCCCCCGCCCCCCCCAAAAAACCTAACCCCCCCCCTAAAGCTAAAATGCTAAAAACTAAACCCCCAAAAAACCTAAAAAAATCTAAAAAAATAAAAAAAAAATCTAAATTTTTTTTTAATATTTTTTATGCTCAAATCGCTACTTTTAGTAGCAAAAAAAAAAATTTAAAAAGAAAATTTAATTTTTTTTAGGCTTCGAAAAGTAGCGATTTTTATATAAAAATATTAAAAAAAAAAATTTGTGTGATTTTTAGCTATTTCTAGGCATTTTTGGTTGTGTTCACATTGGTTCTCGCGGTTCTCGCAATAAGAGGTGGTTCTCGCATGATCTTCTCCCTATATATATAGGTTGAAGATCCTGTACATTAATTCAAAAGTGTTTGAAGTGTGAGAAATATTGTGGAGATGACATGTGTCCTCAATCTAAATTAATTCAAATCAGTCCAAATAATTAAAACACAATTTATAATTTGGTCCCTATTTGATCTAATGGTTTAAAACACTTCTCTCACTTTTGAATTAATGTACACTATCCCTACGTTTTGTCTGTGCTGTTAATTGTCTGTGCTGTGAATTGTCTGAGCTGTGAATTGTCCGAGCCAGGGGCTCAACCCCAGCCAGGGGCTCTGCCCCTTGGACCCCGCCAGGGGCGCTGCCCCCAGACCCCCGCCAAGATCGTAAAACGCAATGACTAAATCAAAAACCCAGATCGTAAAAATGAAATTAAAGAATTTCTTACCTGGATCGAAGTGATTTCTTCAACAATTGACGAATTTTGAATGATTGAAACACTTATCAGCGCTCGAATCGAAGGGATCGAGTGATTATTTTCAAAATCACCGGAAAAAAACGAGATTTTGTATGAAATTAAACTGGGTTTTCTTCAAAAAAAAAAGCTGAAGAACACGTTGATCGGGTGTTTGAATCATTGATTGGTGATGAAAATTGCACTATAATGTAGTGATTATTGAGATAGAAAGTGAAGAAATGGTTGAAAATGGTGGGTTTTGAAATTACTAGGTTTTGAAAAGGAAGAAGAAAGAGTTGGATTGACTAAAATACCATTTTTCTTTATTTTAAATGTTGCCACATGTCCTAATCCTATTACTTCCTACACTTCTTAACCAAAATAAACTTCCTATTTGATCTTTTCCCTAATAAATAGTACTTATATCATGTTTAATTATATGTTTTCTTGTTAAAAATTCAAATTATATGTCTAAAGCTCTGTTTTGTAGTACTGCTTCTTTCCCCTTTTCATTTGTTTCTCTCTCATCTCTCCGCGCTTCTACCTCACAAACTTGTTCGTTTATCTCTCACCTCATCTGAAATCCCAAACGCAAATCCCTCTTCCTATTTTGAATTATCTCCTACCCTATCTCCGCTAGTTGGTTGTCACCTTAGATTCAAATGCTTTATTCGTACACCGTTGGAGGTGCTCTAATAAGTATTAAATAATGAAACCACTATAAATAGGTTTTTAACAATTAATATAAATAATAATATAGAAATTGATGATATTATATATATATATATATATATATATATATATATAAAGTATATCGTACATTACGGCTTAACGTACTTCACGTACAACAACGTAAGTGATTTGTTCTATAACATCCGTGATTAACGTTTTCAATATGCGTGATTATAGTGTTTCAACATGCGTGATTTTGGATTTTTGAGTTATAACGTGCGTGATTTTAAAATGAACGTGCGTAATTACCTGTTGTACGTGATGTACGTTAAGCCGTAATGTACGTTAACCTCCTATATATATATATATATATATATGGCTAAGAGCATTTACATCCATTCCATCATATTTTCACCCTAAATTACACTAATAAATACTAAATTTTCTCTCTTTTTCAATTAAATAATATTTTATATACCTTTATCATTACCTTTTCTCTCTCATCCACTCACAACCATTTTCAAAATATATTAAAAATTTATAGGGGGTGAACAGTGTCACCCCAAATATACAGATAAACAGTAATATTTTCTCTCTCCTCCACTCACAACCATTTTTTATACTCTTTATATTATAAAACTCTACACACATAATTCGATGGTATAGATGTGAATGCTCTAAGATCAAATAAAAATATTATTTTGTTTAAGTAGGATGAAAAGGAAAATTTTAACCATTTATTTTTCAAATCAATAGTTAAGATGAAAGTGTAGGAAAATGAGAAGTGTAAGGGTATATTGGAAAAATCATATTTATGAAATTTATCTTTCCACATGCATATTCCACCCCCATTTTTTAAACGTTCATAACTTTTTTATACGACATTATTTTTTCATAAAAATTTTACCGTAAAATCGTGCATCTTTTTATCTTTAATTTGAGTACCATAATGCTATATAAAATATGAAGACTAAAAAACCCACTAAAATGTGTTGAGCTGTATTTTTGTAACATTTTTTGTGCCGTATTTTTGTACTATATTTTTGTGCTGAATTTTTTTTGTCTTAAATGTCTTTTTCTCAATTTTTTGTGCTGTATTTTTTTGTACTACATTTTTTTTGCTGATTTTTTTCGTGATTTTTGTACTAGATTTTTTTATGCTATATTTTTTTACTACATTTTTTGTGCTATATTTTTTGTACTATATTTTTTGTGCTAGATTTTTTTTTGTACTGGATTTTTTGTACTATATATATATATAGAAAAAGTATATCGTACATTACGGCTTAACGTACTTCACGTACAACAACGTGCGTGATTTGTTCTATAACATCCGTGATTAAAGTTTTCAATATGCGTGATTATTGTGTTTCAACATGCGTGATTTTGGATTTTTGAGTTATAACGTGCGTGATTTTAAAATGAACGTGCATAATTACCTGTCGTACGTGATGTACGTTAAGCCGTAATGTACGTTAACCTCCTCCCCTCTATATATATATATATATATATATATGTATATATATATATGTATATGAATAAGAGCATTTACATCCATTCATCATATTTTTCACCCTAAATTACACTAATAAACACTACATTTTCTATCTTTTTCAATTAAATAATATTTTATATACATTTATCATTACCTTTTCTCTCTCATCCACTCACAACCATTTTCAAAATATATTAAAAATTTATAGGGGGTGAACAGTGTCACCCCAAATATACAGATGAACAGTAATATTTTCTCTCTCCTCCACTCACAACCATTTTTTATACTCTTTATATTATAAAACTCTACACACATAATTTGATGGTATAGATGTGAATGCTCTAAGATCAAATAAAAAGATTATTTTATTTAAGTAGGATGAAAAGGAAAATTTTAACCATTTATTTTTCAAATCAATGGTTAAGATGAAAGTGTAGGAGAAATGAGAAGTGTAAGGGTATATTGGAAAAATCATATTTATGAAATTTATCTCTCCACATGCATATTCCACCCCCATTTTTTAAACGTTCATAACTTTTTTATACGACATTATTTTTTCATAAAAATTTTACCGTAAAATCGTTCGTCTTTTTATCTTTAATTTGAGTACCATATTGCTATATAAAATATGAAGATTAAAAAACCCACTAAAATGTGTTGTGCTGTATTTTTGTAACATTTTTTGTGCTGTATTTTAGTACTATATTTTTGTGCTGAATTTTTTTTGTCTTAAATTTCTTTTTCTCAATTTTTTGTGCTGTATTTTTTTGTACTACATTTTTTTTGCTGAATTTTTTGGTGATTTTTGTACTAGATTTTTTTATGCTATATTTTTTTGTACTACATTTTTTGCGTTATATTTTTTGTACTATATTTTTTGTGCTAGATTTTTTTTGTACTAGATTTTTTGTACTATATATATATATATAGAAAAAGTATATCGTACATTACGGCTTAACGTACTTCACGTACAACAACGTGCGTGATTTGTTCTATAACATCCGTGATTAACGTTTTCAATATGCGTGATTATTGTGTTTCAACATGCGTGATTTTGGATTTTTGAGTTATAACGTGCGTGATTTTAAAATGAACGTGCGTAATTACCTGTCGTACGTGATGTACGTTAAGCCGTAATGTACGTTAACCTCCTATATATATATATATATATATGGCTAACAACATTTACATCCATTCCATCATATTTTCACCCTAAATTACACTAATAAATACTAAATTTTCTCTCTTTTTCAATTAAATAATATTTTATATACCTTTATCATTACCTTTTCTCTCTCATCCACTCACAACCATTTTTAAAATATATTAAAAATTTATAGGGGGTGAACAGTGTCACCCCAAATATACAGATAAACAGTAATATTTTCTCTCTCCTCCACTCACAACCATTTTTTATACTCTTTATATTATAAAACTCTACACACATAATTCGATGGTATAGATGTGAATGCTCTAAGATCAAATAAAAAGATTATTTTGTTTAAGTAGGATGAAAAGGAAAATTTTAACCATTTATTTTTCAAATCAATAGTTAAGATGAAAGTGTAGGAAAATGAGAAGTGTAAGGGTATATTGGAAAAATCATATTTATGAAATTTATCTTTCCACATGCATATTCCACCCCCATTTTTTAAACGTTCATAACTTTTTTATACGACATTATTTTTTCATAAAAATTTTACCGTAAAATCGTGCATCTTTTTATCTTTAATTTGAGTACCATAATGCTATATAAAATATGAAGACTAAAAAACCCACTAAAATGTGTTGAGCTGTATTTTTGTAACATTTTTTGTGCCGTATTTTTGTACTATATTTTTGTGCTGAATTTTTTTTGTCTTAAATGTCTTTTTCTCAATTTTTTGTGCTGTATTTTTTTGTACTACATTTTTTTTGCTGATTTTTTTCGTGATTTTTGTACTAGATTTTTTTATGCTATATTTTTTTTACTACATTTTTTGTGCTATATTTTTTGTACTATATTTTTTGTGCTAGATTTTTTTTTGTACTGGATTTTTTGTACTATATATATATATAGAAAAAGTATATCGTACATTACGGCTTAACGTACTTCACGTACAACAACGTGCGTGATTTGTTCTATAACATCCGTGATTAAAGTTTTCAATATGCGTGATTATTGTGTTTCAACATGCGTGATTTTGGATTTTTGAGTTATAACGTGCGTGATTTTAAAATGAACGTGCATAATTACCTGTCGTACGTGATGTACGTTAAGCCGTAATGTACGTTAACCTCCTCCCCTCTATATATATATATATATATATATGTATATATATATGTATATGAATAAGAGCATTTACATCCATTCATCATATTTTCACCCTAAATTACACTAATAAACACTACATTTTCTATCTTTTTCAATTAAATAATATTTTATATACATTTATCATTACCTTTTCTCTCTCATCCACTCACAACCATTTTCAAAATATATTAAAAATTTATAGGGGGTGAACAGTGTCACCCCAAATATACAGATGAACAGTAATATTTTCTCTCTCCTCCACTCACAACCATTTTTTATACTCTTTATATTATAAAACTCTACACACATAATTTGATGGTATAGATGTGAATGCTCTAAGATCAAATAAAAAGATTATTTTATTTAAGTAGGATGAAAAGGAAAATTTTAACCATTTATTTTTCAAATCAATGGTTAAGATGAAAGTGTAGGAGAAATGAGAAGTGTAAGGGTATATTGGAAAAATCATATTTATGAAATTTATCTCTCCACATGCATATTCCACCCCCATTTTTTAAACGTTCATAACTTTTTTATACGACATTATTTTTTCATAAAAATTTTACCGTAAAATCGTTCGTCTTTTTATCTTTAATTTGAGTACCATATTGCTATATAAAATATGAAGATTAAAAAACCCACTAAAATGTGTTGTGCTGTATTTTTGTAACATTTTTTGTGCTGTATTTTAGTACTATATTTTTGTGCTGAATTTTTTTGTCTTAAATTTCTTTTTCTCAATTTTTTGTGCTGTATTTTTTTGTACTACATTTTTTTTGCTGAATTTTTTGGTGATTTTTGTACTAGATTTTTTTATGCTATATTTTTTTGTACTACATTTTTTGCGTTATATTTTTTGTACTATATTTTTTGTGCTAGATTTTTTTTGTACTAGATTTTTTGTACTATATATATATATATAGAAAAAGTATATCGTATATTACGGCTTAACGTACTTCACGTACAACAACGTGCGTGATTTGTTCTATAACATCCGTGATTAACGTTTTCAATATGCGTGATTATTGTGTTTCAACATGCGTGATTTTGGATTTTTGAGTTATAACGTGCGTGATTTTAAAATGAACGTGCGTAATTACCTGTCGTACGTGATGTACGTTAAGCCGTAATGTACGTTAACCTCCTCTCTCTCTCTCTCTATATATATATATGTATATATATATGGCTAAGAGCATTTACATCCATTCCATCATATTTTCACCCTAAATTACACTAATAAACACTACATTTTCTATCTTTTTCAATTAAATAATATTTTATATACCTTTATCATTACCTTTTCTCTCTCATCCACTCACAACCATTTTCAAAATATATTAAAAATTTATAGGAGGTGAACAGTGTCACCCCAAATATACAGATGAACAGTAATATTTTCTCTCTCCTCCACTCACAACCATTTTTTATACTCTTTATATTATAAAACTCTACATACATAATTTGATGGTATAGATGTGAATGCTCTAAGATTAAATAAAAAGATTATTTTGTTTAAGTAGGATGAAAAGGAAAATTTTTACCATTTATTTTTCAAATCAATGGTTAAGATGAAAGTGTGGGAGAAATGAGAAGTGTAAGGGTATATTGGAAAAATCATATTTATGAAATTTATCTCTCCACATGCATATTCCACCCCCATTTTTTAAACGTTCATAACTTTTTTATACGACATTATTTTTTCATAAAAATTTTACCGTAAAATCGTGCGTCTTTTTATCTTTAATTTGAGTACCATATTGCTTTATAAAATATGAAGACTAAAAAACCCACTAAAATGTGTTGTGCTGTATTTTTGTAACATTTTTTGTGCTATAATTTTGTGCTTGATTTTTTTGTCTTAAATTTCTTTTTCTCAATTTTTTGTGCTGTATTTTTTTGTACTACATTTTTTTTGCTGAATTTTTTGGTGATTTTTGTACTAGATTTTTTTATGCTATATTTTTTTTACTACATTTTTTGCGCTATATTTTTTGTACTATATTTTTTGTGCTAGATTTTTTTTTGTACTGGATTTTTTGTACTATATATATATATAGAAAAAGTATATCGTACATTACGGCTTAACGTACTTCACGTACAACAACGTGCGTGATTTGTTCTATAACATCCGTGATTAAAGTTTTCAATATGCGTGATTATTGTGTTTCAACATGCGTGATTTTGGATTTTTGAGTTATAACGTGCGTGATTTTAAAATGAACGTGCGTAATTACCTGTCGTACGTGATGTACGTTAAGCCGTAATGTACGTTAACCTCCTATATATATATATATATATCTCAACCATTAAACACACCCATTGGATGGCCCAGATCGCTTCCTAGACTTTCTTGGAAAAATGCACTTTCCGTAGGATTCATACTCTCTCTCTCTCTCTCTATATATATATATAGAAAAAGTGTAATGTACAATAGGGCTTATCGTACGATACGTACGCGATCATCCCAGCCGTACGATCTGATGCGAATTCAATCTTCGCATGTTATAAAAAGGCAAATGAAATCACATGACTTGAAAATGCAATGAAATCGCATGTTTTGAAATCTCATGCAAATGAAATCGCATGTGAAAAAATGGCTAGCATGGGGTAATGTGAAAAATGGCATGGGGTGTGTAGATGGACAAAATCGCATGTGGAAGAATGAATATCGCATGTGATAAAATGGCTAGCATGGGGTAATGTAAAAACTGGCATGGGGTGTGTAGATGGACAAAATCGCATGTGGAATATTGAATATCACATGTGAAAAAATGGCTAGCATGGGGTAATGTGAAAAATGGCACGGGGTGTGTAGATGGACAAAATCGAATGTGGAAGATTGAATTCGCATCAGATCGTACGGCTGGGATGATCGCGTACGTATCGTACGATAAGCCCTATTGTACGTTAACTGACCTCTCTCTCTCTATATATATATATATATGTCACGTGACATAGGGAAGGGCGGAGGGGCTTTTTGTCCTTTCATATTTCTTTTTTTAAACGCGTGTCATATCACCTTTCCATTTTTTGGCGTTTAATAAATATGTGGCGTTTTCATTGTTTTTAGATCAGGATCATAGTAAATATTTTGCCGTTTTAAGTAAGTTTGGTGTTTTTATTGTTTTTAGATCAGGATGCAGGCCTATAATGTAAAAACATCAGTAGTAATTTTCTTGATGTTTGTTTTTTTTTCTATCAAGTGTTGTGCTATGTAGCATACAGGCCTATAATGTGACAGGCAATTCTGGCGTTTTGAAAAGATAAATAAATTCAATTTTCCATGTAGTGGCTTTTAATATAATAAATGTTTGGCAATAATGTCATCGTCTCTTCATTTTACTGTTTTGCAATTACTGTTTCGTTCAATTTCATCTGTCAATTAGTGTTGTTTTTTCCAGTAATACTTTGTTTGGCGTTTTTTGGCGTTTTATATAGCAACATCGTGGTTTACTAGCATCCGTTCTCACAATTTTCACACTATCAGGCGTTTTGGTGTTTGTAGTTATTGGCGTTTTATACTCAATTTTTTTATTATTAGAGAATTAGATAATAAACAATACAAAATGAAAAAAAAAATTATAATCTAATTTCTCATCCAAATCTACACTGTCACCGCCTCTTCTACTTTAACTTTTTTGGCGTTTTGAACTTGTTTTTGAATACCAAATGTAGATCCTTATTTTCCTACATAACACACGTCTTTAAAAGATGCTTATTTTTTGTGGCATCCTTTATTGTGGTTTGGTATATACTTGTTTGGTGGCATGTTGAAGATCAATGCCTGCTCGAATGTATTGATCCCTTCATGCCATCAATATATCCATCAAGAACAAAGTGACATGATGACATATTAGGGTCATCGGTCTTTTTTTCATGAATATTTGTTCATCTCATTCAGCAAAAGCTTATATAGATACCCACCTCAGAGAAGAATCCATTCAGTGAAACTTCATTCAGAACAATACTCAATATAAAAGAAACGAGGTTCCGCATCTGTGGTTTTTTTAACTATTTTTTTGGCGTTTTAAAGTGAATGGTTTCTAGGAAACATGGCGTTGTTTTTGGTTTGTGATCAGTTGATTGTGCAGAGACGTCTCTCTTATAGGATGTTTTTGGCACGTAGTTTAGGCGGGATTTTATTTATAATAAATGATATTAATAAAGTAGCCGTCTTTTCAGTTAGTGTGTGTATTTTTACTGTTTTTGTATAGCTTTTTATGAGTTTTTATGGTCATAGACGTTCCATCTTCCAAGGTTGGCGTTTTTTAATGGCTTTAAGTAGTTTTTGGCATTTTTTTTCCATTATTAGCTTTTTATAATACTTCTCCAAATTACTTTTATTATTGTTTGGGAGTTTTTGGCGTTTTACTGCATTATGGCGTTTCACATTCATTATGACTTTTTAGCGTTTTATTAATATAATGTATTTTTTTATTCTAAGTTGAAAAATATATAACAAACAACAGAAAAAGAAAATTAAAAAAATAAAAATAGAAACAATTCATCTTCCAAATCTTCAATGTCATCAGTCTCTTTCTTCTTTGAAACATGTTCACTGGCGGTTTGGCTTTGTCATGCTTGTGTTTTTGTGGCCGTTTGGAAAGACAAAATGACATGAGTTTTTTGTTTGAATATGTATCTTCAAACCACTCATCAGTGTCATTCATCTCTTCATGCCATTATAATATTCATCAATAACAAAACAAAAAAAAATGACATAAGTCTGACACCATCATCTTTTTGTTTATGATTTGTCCATCTCATGCAGCAAAATGTTATTTGAGTCACAGCACCTCAGGGAAGAATGAATTCTCCAAAACTTCGCGTAGAACAATATTGAATATACAAGAAATCATATTTGCCATTTTTGGCGTTTTACTGAGGAAATATTGTATCTGAAAGAAACGTTGATTTTTGGAATCTTTGATGTTTGAGTTTTTTTGGCGTTTTCTAAGAAGATTGGTATATAATAAAAATATGGCGTTTTTTAAGTAGGTGTGTTTGATGTTTTGGGGATTTTGGCGTTTGTAAGATGAATGGTATATAGTAGAAAATATGGTGTTTCAGGTTTGGGGGTGTGTTTTTATGTCTGAGATGTTTTGTTTATACAGAGATATGTTTTGGCCCGTAATGGCGTTTTATTCATTCGTTTGGCGTTTTCGTATAGAAGTGTAAAGACTCTTTTACCCTTAATGAAGCGCGTCCACTTAATAGAATTCGTGTTATTTACGAAAACGCCACCGCGCCAATCTAGTCCATATATTGTTTTGATCGGACGATCCATAAGCGTTCTCCCCGTTCTCACACTTTCCACCGTTTTCTCTAAATCCTGACCCTATATATATATATATATATATATATATATGAATAGAAAGAGTGGATGAACAGTAATCATATTTATTTTAGTTTTGATATATTTTTTACTCTAAACATTCATCATATTCATTTTACTCTAGATCATATATTTTACTTCAAACTAAAATACAAAACAAAATACTATAATTGAGCCAATTTGTAGGTAAAGGTCTAGCAACAAATAAAAAGACTAAGGTGCTGTTTGTTTTTTCTGCAGGAAAAGGTCTGCAGTCTGCGGACCACATCTGCAGGTATCTGCAGGAGAAGAGGTGGAACAAATGTATGCAGTCTGCAAGGAGAAGAGGGTTTGTTTTTTTTCTACAAAAACCCTTCTCTTCTCTTCTCTTCTCACACACAAACACACACAGACCACTACTCTCTCTCTCTACAATATGTCACCACCACCGCCCATAGCACCACCACCACCGCACCACCTCCACCATAGCACCACCGCCATCATCTACCGCCAAGAACAACCACAACCACCCACCCCTGTCTGCCTTCATCTACCACCACAACCACCCATCCCCGTCGCAACCACCACCACCGCCAAGAACATCAAAACCCACCACCGCCGATTTGAGGGTTTTGTTCGATTTGGCGGTTTTGTTCCACCACCGATTTGGGGGTTTTGTTCGATTTGGGGGTTTTGTTCTACGGTCTCCGATGATGATGGTGGTGGACAGTGTAGCAGCGATGATGATGGTGGTGGTGATGTATCAGGTGGCGGTGGTGGTGGGCTTATGCAGGTGGGAGAGGTGCGACAGTGGGAGAGGTGCGACAGTGGGATGGTGTGAGGGTGGCAGCGGGTGGGAGGGTGTGATGGTGGCAGCAGGTGAGGTGATGGGAAGGGGTCTGTGATGTGAAGAGGAGTGTTTAGAAGAGGTTAGAAGACATGGGTTGATGTCTGCGTGGGGAAGAGGTCTCGTGGACCTTTTTTAATGAAAGGTCTGCGAGAAAACAAACAAGATGCAGGACCCAAAAGTCTGCACGCGTCTACGCGACGCAGACATAAGTGGCCAGAAGTGCATCCGTGATGTAGCGGATAGTGTGATAATGAAGATCAAACACGTTGATTCTACGAATACCCGTGTAGTTCTTCCCCAACCCCCAAATTGCAACCCAAAGGCCACGGAATTTGAAGGCTAGTTAGGGTTTTTAAGCTCAATGATGGTCAATTAGGCCCAATGACGGTCAATTAGACCCAACGATGGTAAACTAGGTTCAATGAAGGTCAATTAGAGTTGTTGAGGCGCAGTGACGACCAATTAAGCCCAGTGGTGATCAAATAGACCCAATGATGGTCATTTAGGCCAAATGATGGTTAATTACGGTTTTTTAGCTAAATGATGGTCAATTAGGCCCAATGAAAGTCAACTAGGTCTGATGATCATCTGTTAGCTTCAATGATAGTTAGTTGAGCTTAATAAAGGTCAATTAGGCCTAATGGCGATTAATCAAGGCCAATAAAGGTGAATTAGTTGTTAGAATGCTCTAGTGAGTATAGTGTAAATTCTAACACGACCGAAAAATATCACGAACCTAATGAAAGGTCAGTTAGGGTTGTTGAGCTCTAACATGACCGGAAAATAACACGAACCTAATGAAGGTCAGTTAGGGTTGTTGAGCTCTAACACGACCGAAAAATAACACGAACCTAATGAAGGTCAGTTAGGGTTGTTGAGCTCTAACACGACCGAAAAATAACACGAATCTAATGAAGGTCAGTTAGGGTTGTTGAGCTCTAACACGGCCGAAAAATAACACGAACCTAATGAAGGTCAGTTAGGGTTGTTGATCTCAATGGAGGCCAATTAGGCTCCAAAGGTCAACTAGGCCTAATGATTGTCCGTTAGCCCCAGTGATAGTTATTTAGGGGTGCTAAACGGGTCGTTTTCACGGGTTGGCGGGTTCAACCCAACGCGAACCAGAAAATTTTACACGAATCCGACCCGAACGCGAAAATCGTATCATACATATGAACCTGAACACTACTCGTTTAACCCGAAATTTTTAATTTTTTTTCTTAAATTAATATATTAAAATTAAAATTATCCTTATATTAAAAATCCAACTAATTGAACAGTAAACTTTATATTGAATTAAAAATGAAATAAGGTATCAAATTTATCAAAGCGGGTATATTTTCGGTACCGAATCGGTATCGACTTTTGATATTTTTGGTATCGGTTCGGCACCGGTATTCAGCGGTTTTTACCCTCAACTACCGGTACCGACCGGCACCGGTACCGAATCGGTATCGACTTTTGACATTTTCGGTATCGGTTCGGCACCAGTATTCAGCGGTTTTTACCCTCAACTACCGGTACCGACCGGCACCGTACAGGTACCGACCGGCACCGGTACCAAATTGGTATTGACTTTTGACATTTTCGGTATCGGTTCGGCACCAGTATTCAGCGGTTTTTACCCTCAAATACCGGCACCGTACCGGTACCGACCGGCACCGAACCGTACCGTACCAGGTATATTCGGTACCTGTACCCCCTTTTGGGGAATTTCGGTAACAGTATTTTCGATACCGGTTGATACCGAGCTCATCAAATCCTATAGCAACGCAAGTAATTGCACCGGTTTAGATTATTTGTCATACACAATCCAATGAATAGTAACATCATCAAGGGGATGAGCAAATGGTATCGGGTACCCGTACTGGTATCAAATTTACCAAATCGGGTATATTTTCGGTACTGAATCAGTATCGACTTTTGACATTTTCGGTATCGGTTCGGCACCGGTATTCATCGGTTTTTACCCTCAAATACCGGTACCGTACCAGTACCGACCGGGACCGAACCGTACCGTACCAGGTATAATCGGTACCGGTACCCACTTTTTGGGATTTTTGGTAACGGTATTTTCGGTAACGGTTGGTACCGAGCTCATCAAATCCTGTAGTAACGCAAGTAATTTCACCGTGTAGATTACTTTTCAAACACACTGTAAGTAACTGTATTTCGTTTGATTGAGGTTTATATACACAACAACTTATTTTATTTTTTTTTGTCTTTTCCTATAATGAATGAATTGTAGCATGTAAAATTAACTTGGATATTTAGATTATTGATGAGCAAATCGTATCAAATCCTGTAATCAATCCGGTATCGTATCGGTACCAAATTTACTATACCAATCATTTTCGGTACCAATTTGGTACCCACCTTTTGGCGTTTTCAGAATTGTTACTTTCGGTTCGACACCGGTCTAGCACCATACCTGTATTTACTGATTTTTAACTTCAAATACCATACCATACCATACCATATCGTATCGTACCGAACATTTTCGGTGCATGTACCTAATTTCGATGATTTTCCGGATCGGTACTCTCGGTGCCGTTACTGGTACCGAGTTCATCCATATTTTAACATGTTAGCACCGTAATAACTAAACTGAAAACAACTGAATTTCCAACATGTAGAACATGTGGGGTCCTATTATTATATATTAGTTTATTTAAAATCGTTTTTTTGGGGGACAAAGTGACTATCGTTACCACGTCATTGTTATTTATGCTTTGATTTTCGATATCTGCTTGCCGTTGCCGACACGCGTTTTGCAGACATTAGGTCCCGCCGCAACGCGCGGGCGAAAAATAAACTAGTTTACTTAAAAAACATAAATATATATAATAATATCATATTTATTATTATTTCGTATAATATATGAAAAAAATATACCTTTAACTTTCGTTTCCCACTACCTCCCCTAAAAAATTCTAATTTCCCTCCCCTTTTCTCTTGTGTCTCCCTCCTGAAACACATTAATTTTTACTTTCCCCCAATTTTCCTTTAACCCTAAATGGATTCTCCTCCCAAAATTCATCCCCATATCTCGATCTCGTACCGATACCCCTCTTCTCTTTTTGTCTAGTATCTCCTCTGATTGAACGCGAACCGAAGGAAGAGGAACATAAATCGGAAGCCATCTGATTCAAGACCTTAATCGGAGCTCTGAAAACCAATTAAGGACTGACGTGATTAAGGTAAGTGCAAGAACCCTATTTTCTTCGCATTTATTCAAAACGTGTTTTGTGGTTGTTTATTCAGACCCTGTTAGAAGTAGTTCATGTTTTTTTGTGAATATAATAAACTGAAAATGCTTCAAGATTTAAACTTTGTTGATAAAACTCCACAATTTCGTGAAAACTATAACATTCGTCCCGAAGTTCATGTGTTTGATTGTTGATTCGTTATGATCGGTTTTTGTTAATTTTAGTTCTAGTTTGCTAATTAGGTGAAAATTTTTAGTTAGTTTCAGATTTATAGTGATTCTTAATGCTCGTTTGTTGTTAATTTTAGTTCTAGTTAGTTGATTAGGTGAAAATTTCAAGTTATATGTGAATATGTTTGACATGAGTTATAATTGGAATAGTTGTTTATGACCTTTCGAATTGTGAATTTGATGTGAATATATCACTAGTGTATTTATTGATCTTCAAGACTCCTAAAGATAAATTCACCCATCTAACATTGTTTCAATCTTTTGGTTGTGTGATTGTTTCTGAGAATCATTTGAAATTGTGATAGTGATCGAGGTTTAATAAACGAGGTAACATAAAGTGTGGCTAAGGGAATCGAAACAAACAACCAGACAGAGAGTACTAGTAATAATAGAAATGGTTTACAAAAACAACTTTTCACCTTAAAATATCTCAAAGTCAAATGTTGACACCAGGATATGAAACAAGATAATGTACCTGTTAATGACAAGCAAATACTTTCTCGTCGAATATATCTTGTGAATGCCTGAAATTTACATAAGAAAAGGCCAAAAAACTAATATAATTTGAATGTAGAAGTCACTAGAGATTGAATAATGTTTAATGAACCCCTCCACAAAGAAATAAAGAAAAATAAAACACTAACCATGACAGCTGGTAATGCAGCGGCATCTAGATTTGATGAACCATCTTCAGCAAAGACATTCCTACAGAACAAGTAAGCATGATTAAAAAAGGGGCCAATTTCATATAAACCCCTACAAACTTGCATACTATTATCCTTACGCAACCAAAAAACTTAATATCATATACACGCTCAATAAAAACACTTAAATTTTATATCTACCCAGGCAGTTAAAGGCGTTAGGCGCACTCAAGGAGCAAAGGTTTTGCCTGTCGCCTAAGGCAAGCAAAGCGCACGAATAAGAAAGCTATAATTTTCATAGATATGAAAAATGAGTATATTTGATATTATGATTTTTGTTGGGTAAATATGATATTATGTAAGGGTGATAGGGAGGTATATAAAATTATCCCATATAAAATTAAGTAGCAGAAACTACAAACTCATATCTTAACAAGTGATGGAATACTTACTTCGCATTCAGCAAATCATCATGTTTAGCTCCCGGAAGCATTGCGGTCTCAAAAGCAACAATATTGCCATAGAATAATTTTTCCAACTCCCTCATCCATTTAGACCTATGTTGTCAAAGACGCAAGGCACAGGCGAGGCGCATAGGCCTCGCCCGGAGCCTAGGCGCAAGGTGCAAAAAAAGTGTGTTTTTTTAAGAAAAGCGCACATAGAGAAAAAAAATATGTTATGCTTTGAAAATAAATAAGATTCCACATATAAAAAAAAACTATTATATATGCCATTTAAGATCATGTAGCTAATAGTTGGTACCAAAAGCTTAAAAACTTTAAAAATAATACTAAAAATATGGTTTACAGCTTGTAAAAAAACTTTAAAAATAACACCAAAAAAGAAAGTGCGCCTGATAGAATTAAGCCCGCACTTTTTACTCGTTGCGCCTTAGTCCGAGGTGCACGCCTGACCATCGCTTTTACAAAAAAAAAGCCCATATTTGTGCCTAAGCTACCACCAGGCGCTAAAGGCTCGCCTTGCTGCGCCCGCGCGCCTTGGCGCGCGCCTTGGCGCGCGCCTGACGCGCTTTTGACAACATAGATTTAGACAACTGGATGTTAATTTGTATAACTGATTTTTTTTTTATTTCATTTCATTAGTTGACATAAGTGAAAAGAATAACTAGATCATTATATAATTGTTTAAGCATTTGGTACATGAAGTTCATTTGGTTTCAGCAACATGAGCCTTACTAATAGTCTAATATTTGTTGGATGTTTATGATAAACAAAAAGGGACATATACAGGATCGTAGAGATGTGTAAACCATCTGTTAGTGATAAAGTTAGCAAATAGTCGATACCGGTAACGTGTATTGTAACTTCATGTTTATATAAAACTTTACTTTAAGCGTTCTTTTTTTCTTTTTACAAGGGCCTCAAATTTTTAGTTCGCTTTGGGCCTCACATTTGGTTGAGCCGGCCCTAACCGGGGCCTAGGCACAAAGCGCAAAAAAAACGAGTACCTGAGAAAGCTGTAGAGATGATATAGACCTGACAAACGGGTCGGTTCGGTTCGGTTCGGTTTGGGTCGGGTCATGGGTCAATTACAAAAAGGGTTGTTTTGGTTAGGGTCAAAACGGGTCAATTACAAAAAGGGTTGTTTTGGTTCGGGTCGGAACGGGTTCGGGTCGGTACGGGTTCGGGTCAGAACGGGTTCGGGTTGAAACGGGTCCGGGTCAGAACGGGTTTCGGGTCGGGTTAGGTTGGTTAAAAATTGCTTAAAAATTTGACTATCAAGATTAGTCCAACAATGACATCATCCAATTGAACAACTAAAGTGAATATGAACATAAGGCATTTTGTAAAAAGAACTTCTTTGACCTTGTCACTGTTAAGGTCACAATAATTATCTAAGTGTTTTGTTTTATCATGGTGGCAACTGGCAAGGAGCAGCATCTATTTGTTAAACCGATTTATATTAAGAGAAAAAAATGGACAAAGACTTTAACTGCAATGTTCCAATCCATAAGCAAATTCACGTATATTCTGCCTATATGTTGAAACAATTAGTGGTTTCTTTGATTTTCATTAGACTTGTAAAATATAGTTAATAAACAAATCCATGTTAGGGACAACCGTATAACCAAAAAAGGAATAGGAACAGACGATGAATTTTTGTTCTTATTCTATTATGACCTGACTCGGCCCCATCTAACCCGAATCGGTACGAAAAAAATTTATTCATTCATACTGTTGTCTATAATAACATTTTTTCAAACTCATTTCTAGCATCATGGATGTTGAAGAAGAAGGCGATTTCTCAGATAAGAATTTGACAGATGAATCTGAAAGCGAGTTCTCGGATATGGATTTGACAGAGAACATAGTACCTAAAACAAAAACACCAAAGAGAGGGTTGACCATGTTACCAAAAATGTGTACAACATTTACAAACTCGGGTGGAAGAAAACATAAAGTTACATTTGATGAATTCGGGAGGTTTTTTGGACAATATATATCAGAATTTTCAAGTTTTTTGGGAGACCTAGTAAGGGCATATGTCGGATTTAGGTTTTTAGGATGGAAAACAGTGCCAACAGAAGTAAGGGATAAACTGTGGGAAGAAATAACGGTTAACTCTTATTACTCCTAATTATAAATGCATTTTTATAGTTTTACAATTTCATTTCATGTGACTAACATACAACTTGTATTATATATTGCAGCGTTTTTATAACATTGATGCATGTCGTAGGCATTTTGTAATGGTACGGCTTGGTCACCTGCTTTGAAATTTTAGAAGAAAAGTGTATGCGGGATACATAGTACCTAACCTAGGTAAACCAAAGAAACTTGCACAAATTCCGAAGCGGTATCGTTCAATGGTGGAGCAAACAGACTAGGACAAGTTCGTAACATATACACAATCAAAGAAGTTCAAGGTTTTAATCTTTTATTCTAATGTTCATCATTATTTTATCTTTATTTTTTTAAACTTTATTGAAATAATTACAATTATTTTGTAAGGATGTGTCGGAAAAAACAAAAAAAGCACGATCAAAGTACGTTTATAATCATCAGTTGGGACGAGGAGGATATACTTATCTAAGAGAGAAACTGGTAACTTCATTCCTTTAATTAAAGTTTTTTTTGTGCTTATAATGATATTTTGGTTGTATGTCTAATGTGTGTGTCTGGTATTTTTGTTGTATATATTACAAGGTACAAAATAATGAACTTTCAATTGATGAGATCCCCTCCCGTGCTTTAATGCGGAGGAAAGCAAGGGAAAACAAAAACAGAGAATACAAGAATGTTGTAAAAGACATGGCTGATAAATTAGTAAGTTTAACTTTAAACTTTTTTGGGTTTATTTTCTAATTACTATAATACATGTCCATTTGTTAAAAAAATATCTAACTATAATTTTTTTTTTTGCATTTTTTTACAGATTGAGAGTGAAACGCAAATTAAAGATGGAGACCTAAACCTTGATCCGGGCATGGATGCACTCACAATAGTATTTGGCAAAGAAAAATGTGGGTTTTTAAAAGGTGTTGGTTATGGAGTGACTTCCAGTAAATATTGGCAGGGTCCTCAAACAAAAGGATCATCAAAAGAACGAATTGCACAACTGGAGTTTCAACTACACAATGAGAGACTTGAGCATGGAAAAAAAGATGAACAAATTAAGACCTTGTCGATGCAGATGGCAGAAACAAATAACACACTTAATCAAGTTTTAGCTCATCTGGCAGCACAAGGACAAAGGTTACCAATATGTTCATTATCTGCAGATAAAATGTGTCAGACACAAGTAAGTGACTTATTTTATTAGCAAATTAAAACCTTAATAGTTATAAAACGTTAATTATTGTTAGCTATGGTATATTGCTACCTATTTGTATAAATTTAACATGTGCATTGCAATTTTAGAACTTGTCCTTGTTTCACCAAATGGTATTATTTGTATTTGCTCCCTTGTTGCATTTTGTAGGTAAATTCTGTGGACAAACATGTTGGATCAACACATAATGCTAGTGCTACCGTGTCTAAAATAGTGCAAAAAGAAATGGCAACAACGGTAAGTATGATAATTTCATTATTTTTTTTAATAATTTCCCATGTAATTACTGATATTTAATAACATAATTAACTGAATTGTAGGTAAACTCTATGGACAACCGTATTGGATCAAAGGACAATGCTAATGTTACCACTTCTAACTTATCAAGTAAAGTAGTGCAAACAAAAGTCACTCCTCATGTTACCACGTCTAAAATGGCGCCAAAAGAAGTTATAGCAACGGTAACTATTTAAAAATTTCATATTTTTTAATAGTTTTTATATGTGATTGTTGATTTTCTATAACTTGATTAATTAAATGCTTTTAGGAAAATGTGAAAATCAGAAAAAAAGATGTTTTGTTTACGGATGAGACTTCACTTCTTGGGTCATCATCTCATTTGGAATCGCAAGAAAATATACATAATACACATTCAGCAAATGTCCTAGAGGTATGTGTTACGAAATACACATTTCTATTGACTTTAACCTTAAGATGTTGATATAACATATATTTTTTTTTTGTAGAAATACAAGTGTACTTTGTATAATTTGAACAATTGTGTGGGATATGGTACAATTCACTTGTCAATGGTAAAATAAAGCATTCATTGTGTTCCATTACAAGATGATTGCTATAAAGTTTCTATTGATAGAGTTACAAAACCAGCAGCATTTTTACCAGTAGAATCAGGGGAGTTCAAAACAGTTGGGGATGCACTAAATACTTTTGTTGCTTAGCCAAAATCACTTGTTAAAACTAGCCAAAAGGTCTGTTCTTTATTAATATCTGATTAAGATTAATTACTCTAGCTATTGATATTTGTTTGAATGTTTTTTTTTGCTTTAGGTACCAAATCTATCAAGTATTCAAACACAAAACACTACAAATCAAATGGCAAAGAAGCAAAAGATATGTTTCACAACGCTAGATGACATCAAGAAAAAGACAAGGAACAAGAAGAATATAAAAATACTCTAAACTAGTTCTTACTTTATGTGTACAATCATTTACTGTTCCAACAATGGTAGAAAGTTTTTGATTAGAAGTTTAAATTTTGGTATTTAAATTGAAAGTATTATGTACAACTTTTGGTTTATTAATTTTAATATTATTTGGTTTTAGGTTTTCTCATGTTTCATGATGTTTTTATTGTACGAGAATGGCCACATAAAACCACAATATATATGTGTGACCAAATCTTAGTCATTAGCCACACTTAAAAGGATAACTTCATGTGGCTTTACATAAACATTTGCCACACTATCGTCACTTTATTATTTTGTGTGACAAAATGATAGCAAACGTCACGTAAAAACAGATTATGTGTGACCAAAGGTTAAACATTAGCCACACTTAAAATTACAAATTTTCATGTGGCTTTACATAATCCTTAGTCACATCATGGTTGCTTTGATAATTTTGGTGTGACTAAATGTTAGCAATTGTCATGTGAAAAAAATATAATGTGTGGCTAAAGGTTATACGATAGCCATATATAAAGTTATAAAATTTAATGTGGCTTTACATAACCAATAGTCACACCATCGCCATTTTGTTTATTTTTGTGTGACGAAATATTAGCAAACGTCAATAAAAATATTATGTGTGACCAAAGATAACACAATAGCCACACTTAAAAATAAAACTTCATGTGGCTTTACACAACTTTTAGCCACACCATCCTTAGTTTGTTTTTTTATGTGACGAAATGATAACATCTGTAATGTGCAAAATGAATATGTGTAGCCAAAGGTTAGATGATAGCCACACTTAAAATTATAAAGTTTTATGTGGCTTAACATAATCATTAGCCACATTATAGTTGATTTGTTTTTTTATGTGACGGAATGATAGAAAACGTAATGAGAAAAGTAAATTATATGTGACCAAAGGTTAGCCAATAGCCACACTTAAAAGCACAAAACTTCACGTAGTTTTACATAAACATTAGCCACACTATCGTCACTTTATTGTTTTTTGTGTGACGGAATGATAGCGTACGTCATGTGAAAAAAAAACGGTGAACAAAGATTAAATAATAGCCACACTTAAAATTACAACTTTATGTGTGACTAAATGTTAGACAATAGTCACATTTAAAATTACAAAGTTGTTTTGTGTGTCTAGAAATAGATTTTAGCCACACTTATAGTAAACTCATGTGACTAAATACTAGAAACGACCACACTTACAGTGAGTTTATGAGGCCATTACTACCATTTAGTCATACTTAACGAATGAAATGCTTGATTACAACAACTCTTTTTGCCACATTTTTTTAAATTGATGTGGCTAAAACAAACTTTTATGTGACCAGATAATAGAAACAACCACATTTACAGAAAATTCATGTGGCTGTTGCTACCCTTTAGCCACACTTATCGTACAAAATGTCTGATTTCATCAAGAAATGGTGGTGCCCTTTAGCCACACTTTTAAGTTGATACGGCCACTAAACGTGAATGTGGCCATATGATACCTACGATGACTCGACCTTTGGTCACACTTGAGTTGAAAAAAAAGTGCGGCAAAAGGCGTATGGTCACACTTTTTTTGTGTGGCCGTAAGCCTTCTTTGACGTAGTGGTACTTTGACTTGTACTTGCAAAGTCGGGTTGTTACACTTCTCATATATATATATATATATATATACAGGGATAGGATCATGAGAAAACTACATATAAATGAGAAAACTAAAAAAGCCTAAAAATCATGGCAAAAACCTAAACCCCCCACTCCCCAAAAACCTAAATCCCCCATATATAGCGAATTTTAATAAAAAAAATTATTATGTTTTTTAGCCTTTTTTAGTTAGTTTTTTGGTTTTCTCATTTAAACTAGTTTTTTTTCATAATCCATCCCCTATATATATATATATATATATATATATATATAATTTAAATCATGTTAAATTTGTTTAAGAAAAAGAGTACTATTAAAAATAGTACTAATGAGGAATATGATATACCTCAAGATCTTGATCTACTTAATAAATGGACAATACCTCATATAAATCCAAAGGTAATATACCAAATTGGAAGTTTTGATAATTTAATAAACAAACATGTGGTTAAAGCCACTAAAGAATCAACTTCTATAAAAGATGAGGAAATGGTGATAAAACTTTTAAACATATCTGACATAAACAGATATAAAAAAGATTTTAATTTTATGCATATTGGTTTAGTTCAAGTTGCTTTTAAACCGTTAACATTAAAAGGTTTACCGGAAAGTTTTTTAGCTATCTGACATAAACAGATATAAAAAAGATTTTAATTTTATGCATATTGGTTTAGTTCAAGTTGCTTTTAAACTGTTAACATTAAAAGGTTTACCGGAAAGTTTTTTAGCTGTTTTACGAGATGCTAGTAATTTAAACTGGAAACAATCGTTAATGGGTATTATAGAAACCAGTCTGGCACATGGTCCAATATATTTTAATGTTTATCCTGATATTTATATATCCTTAACAGATAAAAATATTGATGATGCTTTAACTTTATATGTTAAAACGCATGGTTATAATTATGCTGAAGGATCTGAAGTTATATGTATTTGTTATAGAATATATTATAGACTACTTACCACTATGAATGCTAGATGTAAAAGGATTGATAAAACTAATGATGAAACTATTTTGATAGAAACAAATTATGGAAAATCAAATATTTCCATAAGAAGACCAGTTAAATGGGAAGAAATCACTTTTCCAGAAAATTGGGTTATTAATAGGGCTGTTAAAATACAACCACAAATAAATCATAAGCTAAGGAGATTAATAGAAACTCCTAAAGCGAATATAGAAATAGAATTTGAAGAAGAAAGGAAAGATAAAAAAACTTTTAAAATCTATTTCTGCTAGATCTTATATATCACCTCTTGATTATAAAGTGGATTTACCAGAATCCTCTAGAGCTTCTACTTCTCAGATAAGAAATAGTAGAGTAGAAAATCTAAATGTTGATAACAACAATTTAGTTTCAGGGATATACCAACCTGTTAGTGAGGATGATACAGTCTCACACATGAGTTTTAGTTTATAATGATAAAAGAAAAACTTGATTTTAGTCCTGGATCTGTCATTAGACAGCAAATATGTGAAAAATACAAAAATCCTATATGGTCACCATTTAAAGAATGGTTTTTACAGTCATACCCTAGAGATAAAAGGTTTGAAATAGGAAAAGAATTTTATGAAGATTTGGATGAAGTTCAGGAAATCATAGAGTTTCCTGTTTGGTTTATAAACAAATATTCTTTGAAATATATTTCAGTTATTGAAAAAAATTATAGGCTTATTATAGGAGAAATAATAAAATCTGTCTTTCCTCCTCAAAATGATTTTGAAATGACAAAAGAAAATTGTGCAATTCATTTTGCTGCCTTTAAAAGAGCTTTACATAATGAGTCTATGACTGCAACTATTGCTCATGTGAATCATATTATACAACAAAATAATTATACAAATTTATGTCTTAAAAATTTATCTGAAAATCTTCAAGAAATGAATAATAAAATTGAAAAGATTTTGGTAAATCAGAAAAAAGAAATTGGAGAATCAAGTAATACAAAATCTTCTGAGCCTGAGTCAGCTATACTAGCTAAAGCTACTATTCAGCCTCCTCCTGAGATAGAAAATTATAGAATAAAACCTGAAGAAGAGCTTAAGTCTATGGATGACTTAATAGGGATTATAAAAGAAAAATTCTCAAATATCCAGCTTAATGTCTTAAGCGAAGTAGAAAGCATGGATAATGAAACTTATGAAGCTTATGTTAGTGATTCCATAAATAAATTTGGGAAAGGTAAAAAACATAAGACCTATGATAATTATAATAGTAAATATGCTGATAGGCCTAGACAAAGGTTATATTATTATCCGAGGCCTACTCCTCAGGATGTTCTTCATGAGGAACAAGAATTTGAAATAAATAATTCTTATAATGGAAAAGCTATCTATGAATGGAATTTACATGGTTATACTGATAGGCAAGTTTATATGATGTCACATAGAATGTTGATGTATGCCACCATAGCTAAAAATAATCAAAATACTGATGAAATAGTCTGTAAAATGATAACTGCAAGTTTTACAGGTCAGTTAAAAGGATGGTGGGATAATTATATAGGTGATAAACAAGAACAAATTTATAAACATTATAGGCAAGAAGGTGATAAACAAATATTTGATGCTGTTTACACTTTAATAATAACCATTATAGAACACTTTATAGGAAGATGGTCTGATAATTCTGAGACCATAAGAACATTACTAAATGGTCTTAGATGTCATACTTTAACTTCGTTTAGATGGTATAAAGATGTCTTTTTAAGCAGAGTCTATGAGCTCCCAGAGAATAAAAGTTCTCATTGGAAGTCCAAGTTTATTGATGGTCTCCCGTCTTTATTTGCTGAAAGGGTTAGAAAAGTCCTTAGAGGTAATAATATTCAAATCCCTTATGATAATTATACTTATGGTAGACTTATAGGAGTCTGTGTTCAAGAAGGTTTAGCTTTATGTAATGAGTTGAAATTAAATCAACAAATTAAAAAACAAAACCTAACAGAAAAAAGACAGTTAGGACAATTTTGTGAACAATTTGGTATGGATTGTACCAAAGATATGGATAATGAAAAATATTATAAAAAATACAAAAAAGCTAGTAGGGAAAAATACTTCCAGAAAAGAAGAGAAAAAAGGGAAAGGAGGAAAACCCAAAGAAAAGAAAAATGGGTTCCTACTTGTTATATATGCAAGAAAAAAGGTCATAAGGCTAACGAATGTCACCAAAGAAAGATAGTAAAAAGGAAAATAAATAGTCTAGACATAGAAGAGAATGTCAAAAACGAATTATATAAAATTTTTGATTCTGAAGAATCCTCATATTATAGCATAGAGGAAAATTCTTGTTCTAAAGATTGCCAAGAAAATTGTTGTAATAAAATTGATTCTGATAATGAAATGATATATAAAGTCATGTCATAATTTCAGGATAATGATCTTAATAATAGTGAGATCAATACTATAGATAGCAATATTTTAGAAAATATTTTAAACAAAATCAAAAATCCAGAAGAAAGATTAAAAATTCTTAATATGATATACCAGAATGAAGAGGTTCAAAAGGATACCAGAATAGAGCAACCTGAAGGCCCCTATTCCATGAAATATGTTAATAATATATTAAATACTAGGAAAAATGATTCCTCTACTTCTGAAGATTTAAAAATGAAGATTACTAATTTAAAAGAAGAAATAATTTATTTAAAAAAGAAAAATTCTAATTTTGAAAAAAGAATTATAAATCTTGAAGTAAAAATCATAATAGGAGAAACGTCTTATAAACCTTCGTCTCCTATAATAGGAGAAACATCTTATAAACCTTCATCTCCTATTAATAGTCCTATTGATAGTACTAATTATGATTAGGAATATCCTCCTTTAGTTATTAATAAAAATGAAGGAAAAGATGATTATATTCATAACATGGAAAAATTTATTTCTCAAAAATGGTTAGTTAAAATAACCTTATTAATACAAAATACTTTTAAAAAGGATTTTTTTGCTCTTATTGATTCCGGAGTAGACTTAAATTGTTTAAGAGAAGGATTGATTCCTACAAAATATTTTGAAAAAATAACTCATATCCTTAAAGCAGCTAATAGGCAAGATATGGGAGTTAAATATAAAATTCCAAACGCAAAGATTTGTAATAATGGAGAATGTATTCCTTCATCTTTTGTCCTTATAAAAAATATAACAAATGAAGTTATATTAGGAACTCCATTTCTTTCGAAAATATTTCCTTTAAAAGAAGTTGATAAAAAGGGGTTTAAAGCTTCTTATAATAACAAGGAATTATATTTTAAGTTTATAACTCAGCCATTTGAAAAATATTTGAATGAATTTCTTATACAGGCTAAGACGAACCAAATAAATTTTCTTAAAGAAGAAATTATTATTCATACAATTGAGGAAAGATTAAAAAAATCCTAAACTAATATTAAAAATTGAAACTATAAAAAATCAATTTAATATAGAAATATGTAATGATCATCTGAATGCTTTCTGGAATAGAAAACAACATATTGTCTCTCTTCCCTATGAAGACAACTTTATAGAAAGTAATATTCCAACTAAGGCAAGACCTTGCCAAATGAATTCCGAATATTTGGAGTTATGTAAAAAAGAGATTGAGTCCCTTCAACAAAAAGGATTAATATGTCCTTTAAAATCTCCATGGTCATGTACTGTTTTTTATGTTAATAAACATTCTGAAATTGAAAGAGGTGTTCCAAGATTAGTTATAAATTATAAACCTCGGAATAAAGTTTTGAAATGGATAAGGTATCCAATTCCTAATAAAAAAGATTTGTTAGACAAATTATATGATGCTTTAATATTTTCAAAATTTGATTTAAAATCAGGATATTGGCAGATTCAAATTGATAAAAAAGATAGGTATAAAACTGCTTTTAATGTTCCTTTTGGGCAATATGTATGAAATGTTATGCCTTTTGGCCTGAAAAATGCCCCTTCATAATTCCAAAAAATCATGAATGAAATATTCATTCCTTTTTCAAATTTTATAATTGTTTATATAGATGATATATTAGTATTTTCAAAAGATATTGAAACCCACTTTAAACACCTTGATATATTCAAAACCATTATTATAAAAAATGGGTTGGTTATTTCTAGTCCTAAGATGATGCTTTTCCAAACAAGTATCAGATTTTTAGGTCATATAATAGAGAAAGGGAAAATTGTTCCTATTAATAGAAGTATAGAATTTGCTTCTAAATTCCCTGATAAAATGACAGATAAAACTCAACTTCAATGGTTTTTGGGAAGTTTGAATTATATTGCCCCTTATTACCATGATTTAGCTAAAGATTCTTCTATTTTATATGATAGATTAAAAAAGAATCCAAAGCCTTGGGATGAAAATCATACTCAAGCAATTATAAAGATAAAACATAAGCTTTTAGGTCTTCCTTGTATGACTATTGCTAATCCTAATTGGGAAAAAATTATTGAAACAGATGCCTCAGAAATAGGTTATGGGGGAATATTAAAACAAATTTCTCCTCAAACAAAACAAGAATATCTTGTTAGATTTCATTCAGGAAAATGGCTTGATAGCCAGAAGAAATATGCTACTATTGCAAAAGAAATTTTAGCAATTTTAAAATGTGTTTTGAAGTTTCAAGATGATTTATACAATCAGAAGTTTATAATAAAAACTGATTGTCAAGCAGCCAAATTTATGTTTCAAAAAGATTTTAAACATGATGTTTCAAAACAAATGTTTGCTAGATGGCAATCTCAATTAGCCCCATTTGATTTTGAAATACAATATAAAAAAGGAGAAGAAAATAGTCTTCCAGATTTTCTGACTAGAGAATACTTGAAGATAATATCTTCTGTGTAAATTGCAGGTGTTCTAATGACAAAGGCCAGAGGACCACTAAAAAGGGTTTTTGATAATATCAAAACTGATAAAAATAATTATAATATCACAAAAAGAATGACAATTGTGAGAATTCATAATTTAATGAATGGTTATAGTAATCCTAATAGAATGAAAGATCTTTCAGATGAGTATATTGTTCTAAATGTAATCAAGAATCAAATAAAGGTTCTTGAGGATAATGAGAAAATAATCTCATCAGCCTGATTTTATACTTTCAGGTATGATTCCTCGTAATAGAGGAAAACAACCTTTTTCCACTTATAGGGGAAGGGGCAAAGGTAGGGGAAGAAACCAAGATTTAGTCTTGGTTCAACAAGGAAACAGAAGGCTCATAGCCTCTGATATTGCTTCTAGCAGCTCGAATAATAATAATAATAATATGGGTATTCAAATTAGTCCCAATGATCCGTCATATGAAAAGATCATGGCTATTATAAAAGCCCAAGAAGAGGAACAAGCCTCAAAGGTTCCCTCTTATGCTCATATAGCACAGGAAGATGATGAAGAGTCATGGGTTATATCCGACAGACAGAAGAAAATAATTCTTCTAAACCAATAAGATATAAAGTTTTTTGATGATCCTTGGTTTCTTATGCAAAAATATTTAGAACCAGCATCTTATCATGCCACTTCTTATAAACCAAGACAATATTATGAAAGTATTATACAAGTTTCTGAGTCTGCTGAAATAAGACATTTTTATCCGGCAGATAAAATTAAGAGTTCATTTAATTTTAGTAAGATTTTTATAAAATCTCTTTTATCTCCTCAAAAGTGGGGATTAAGTACTTTAAATGAAAAGGAATTTATAAATTCTAATAGGCAAACTTATAAATATAATTATTGGGATTACATTCAAAGTTTTGAAAAATATTTATTTTATGAAAATCCCAGCAAAAAACACTCATGGTTCATAAAAGTTGTGAGTGATAAGATTTATAAAGATGGAATTCCTAGTTGGTTCCAAAAATGGTTCATTTTATATGGTCCATCAGTTCAAATCCTCCCTGAACCATTCAAAGGTCTCTACCGAGAATGTGTAGCAGTTTCTCCAGACCTGATAGAAGCAGAATATAATAAAACTTGGTTTGAGGGAATAGCCTCAATGTACTTTTTTATAGAATTTTCCATACCATGGATTTGGAGATGGAAACCCACAACAGGTTATACCCTACGAGATAATATTCCCTGTCTCAAAAGAACTTCTTATACAAAGTTCTGGTCAAAGATGACAAGAGTTAATAACTCTACAAAAGAATTGGAAGGTCAAGACAAAATAAAATTGATCACCAAGAAAACAGAGTATTATAAATCTCAGATTGATAAAAGACAACAAAGACAGCTTCCGAGTCCTTTTGAACAAATATCAAGAAGAATTCAAGATAAGCAAGCAGTCTCTGTAGCCTCAAAGGCTGAAATTCTTTCATTATACAAGGAAGAAATGAAGAAGGAGTTAAAAAAGTTTTTTGAATCAAGCAATGAAAGTTCCTCCAGAGCAATGTCAATCTCATCCACCAGCCAAGAAGATGAGAACCGTTTCTCATGTTTAGCAGGAGAATCTCAACCAATAGAAGATATTCCAGAAATAAGACTAAGACTGGATGATGATCTAGAAGCATATCTTCAAACGGTGGTAGAAGAATTCACCCCAAAGAAAGAATCCAAAGAGGAGATGAAAAAAGACTAATAATTGAGCCAACACAAGGACCCCACTCATAATGGGCATCTTTGAAATATGGGAAAAGTTTGGCCATTATACGGCATCAAGGACAATTATAGAGTCCTCTTTTTTCTTTTGCTTTTCCTTTTTTGTCCGTTCTTCTTTTTATATTTTGTTTGTTTCCCTTTTAAATTTCTATATATAGGGTTAGTCTGTATGTAAGGGGGCACGCTAATCTTTAGCCCCTTTCTTCTCTCTCTCTCTATTTTCTGCACTTGTAAAATATTTGAAGCATATTAAATAAAATCTTCCAAGTTTGAAGATCTCTCTGGTGTTCCAAAGTAAGAATTTTAATTTTGATCTCTTTATTATAATCATGATGGGCTAAAGTCCTTAAAGTATTGAAGCATGGCTCAATAACATCTTTTGATAACATGGTCCTAATATTATAAAAAGTTTTTGGTTAAAACATAAATTGGCAGGGTTAAAATTTTAAACTGGCAATTAATGAACTAAGGGAATCTTCGTCCACGATTGTATCCCGTTTTTATGATTGCTAGGGAATTTTAGTGTGACTGGTTTTAATTTGCCTTATAAGTTAATTTGACGGGTTTTAATTTTGTAAAATTAATAAACCTTCTTTTGACGGTTTATGTTTTGTAAAAATTTATACCATACTATCATATATATATATATATATATATATATATATATATATATATATATATATATATATATAGGGGACCACTAAAATGAGAACCACCTCGAGTTGTAAGAACCGTGAGAACTACACCGTATGGGGCGAGGTGGACCAAATTTTTTTTTCATAAACGTAGATACATGTATTATAAACACATTTGTAAAAAAATTCAAAAAAAAATGTCGTGTGTGTAGTTTTGAACACCACAAGTATGTGTTTACGGGTACCGTAAATCCTACCGGAAAATTTACGGTACCCGTAAACACACACTTGTGGTGCTCAAAAACTTTTTTTTTCTTTGGATTTTTTTTTACAAATGTGTTTATAATACATGCATCTACGTTTGTGAAAAAAAAATTTGGTCCACCTCCCCCCGTACGGTGTAGTTCTCACGGTTCTTACAACTCGAGGTGGTTCTCATTTTAGCGTGATCCTCTCTCTCTCTCTCTATATATATATATATATGTATATGTATGTATATATATGTATATGGTTATGTTCATTAGTGAACAACCCCCTTGATATTAAATACTACTGAAATCATCCTAGACTTTAATTATCAACACACAAGTGTAAATCAATAGCCAGGAATTGATGATGAAAATACACTACTGTATTTTACGATTTGATGATGAAAATCAATAGCTACGATTTGTTCACTCAGTTCACAAATACACTAGTGTTCACTCTAAAACCTCAGCTATATATATATATAGGGAGGAGTTCATGCGAGAACCACCCTTATTGCGAGAACCGCGAGAACCAATGTGAACACATCCTAAAATAGCTAAAAAAACCTAACCCCCACCCCCCCCCCCCAAAAAAAAAACCTAACCCCCCGACCCGTAAACACACACTTGTGGTGCTCAAAAACTTTTTTTTTCTTTGGATTTTTTTTTACAAATGTGTTTATAATACATGCATCTACGTTTGTGAAAAAAAAATTTGGTCCACCTCCCCCCGTACGGTGTAGTTCTCACGGTTCTTACAACTCGAGGTGGTTCTCATTTTAGCGTGATCCTCTCTCTCTCTCTCTCTATATATATATATATGTATATGTATGTATATATATGTATATGGTTATGTTCATTAGTGAACAACCCCCTTGATATTAAATACTACTGAAATCATCCTAGACTTTAATTATCAACACACAAGTGTAAATCAATAGCCAGGAATTGATGATGAAAATACACTACTGTATTTTACGATTTGATGATGAAAATCAATAGCTACGATTTGTTCACTCAGTTCACAAATACACTAGTGTTCACTCTAAAACCTCAGCTATATATATATATAGGGAGGAGTTCATGCGAGAACCACCCTTATTGCGAGAACCGCGAGAACCAATGTGAACACATCCTAAAATAGCTAAAAAAACCTAACCCCCACCCCCCCCCCCCCCCAAAAAAAAACCTAACCCCCCGCCCCCCCCCCCCCCCCAAAAACCTAACCCCCCCTAAAGCTAAAATGCTAAAAACTAAACCCCCAAAAAACCTAAAAAAATCTAAAAAAATAAAAAAAAAATCTAAATTTTTTTTTTAATATTTTTTATGCTCAAATCGCTACTTTTAGTGGCAAAAAAAAAAATTTAAAAAGAAAATTTAATTTTTTTTAGGCTTCGAAAAGTAGCGATTTTTATATAAAAATATTAAAAAAAAATTTTTGTGTGATTTTTAGCTATTTCTAGGCATTTTTGGTTGTGTTCACATTGGTTCTCGCGGTTCTCGCAATAAGAGGTGGTTCTCGCATGATCTTCTCCCTATATATATAGGTTGAAGATCCTGTACATTAATTCAAAAGTGTTTGAAGTGTGAGAAATATTGTGGAGATGACATGTGTCCTCAATCTAAATTAATTCAAATCAGTCCAAATAATTAAAACACAATTTATAATTTGGTCCCTATTTGATCTAATGGTTTAAAACACTTCTCTCACTTTTGAATTAATGTACACTATCCCTACGTTTTGTCCGTGCTGTTAATTGTCTGTGCTGTGAATTGTCTGAGCTGTGAATTGTCCGAGCCAGGGGCTCAACCCCAGCCAGGGGCTCTGCCCCTTGGACCCCGCCAGGGGCGCTG
Organism: Helianthus tuberosus; assembly: GCA_030545235.1. NCBI lineage: Eukaryota > Viridiplantae > Streptophyta > Magnoliopsida > Asterales > Asteraceae > Helianthus > Helianthus tuberosus. Next base: position 137,922,540 of record CM060416.1, on the reverse strand, counting down.
CCCCCAGACCCCCGCCAAGATCGTAAAACGCAATGACTAAATAAAAAACCCAGATCGTAAAAATGAAATTAAAGAATTTCTTACCTGGATCGAAGTGATTTCTTCAACAATTGACGAATTTTGAATGATTGAAACACTTATCAGCGCTCGAATCGAAGGGATCGAGTGATTATTTTCAAAATCACCGGAAAAAAACGAGATTTTGTATGAAATTAAACTGGGTTTTCTTCAAAAAAAAAGCTGAAGAACACGTTGATCGGGTGTTTGAATCATTGATTGGTGATGAAAATTGCACTATAATGTAGTGATTATTGAGATAGAAAGTGAAGAAATGGTTGAAAATGGTGGGTTTTGAAATTACTAGGTTTTGAAAAGGAAGAAGAAAGAGTTGGATTGACTAAAATACCATTTTTCTTTATTTTAAATGTTGCCACATGTCCTAATCCTATTACTTCCTACACTTCTTAACCAAAATAAACTTCCTATTTGATCTTTTCCCTAATAAATAGTACTTATATCATGTTTAATTATATGTTTTCTTGTTAAAAATGCAAATTATATGTCTAAAGCTCTGTTTTGTAGTACTGCTTCTTTCCCCTTTTCATTTGTTTCTCTCTCATCTCTCCTCGCTTCTACCTCACAAACTTGTTCGTTTATCTCTCACCTCATCTGAAATCCCAAACGCAAATCCCTCTTCCTATTTTGAATTATCTCCTACCCTATCTCCTCGAGTTGGTTGTCACCTTAGATTCAAATGCTTTATTCGTACACCGTTGGAGGTGCTCTAATAAGTATTAAATAATGAAACCACTATAAATAGGTTTTTAACAATTAATATAAATAATAATATAGAAATTGATGATATTATATATATATATATATAAAGTATATCGTACATTACGGCTTAACGTACTTCACGTACAACAACGTGCGTGATTTGTTCTATAACATCCGTGATTAACGTTTTCAATATGCGTGATTATAGTGTTTCAACATGCGTGATTTTGGATTTTTGAGTTATAACGTGCGTGATTTTAAAATGAACGTGCGTAATTACCTGTTGTACGTGATGTACGTTAAGCCGTAATGTACGTTAACCTCCTATATATATATATATATATATATATATATATATATATATATGGCTAACAGCATTTACATCCATTCCATCATATTTTCACCCTAAATTACACTAATAAATACTAAATTTTCTCTCTTTTTCAATTAAATAATATTTTATATACCTTTATCATTACCTTTTCTCTCTCATCCACTCACAACCATTTTCAAAATATATTAAAAATTTATAGGGGGTGAACAGTGTCACCCCAAATATACAGATAAACAGTAATATTTTCTCTCTCCTCCACTCACAACCATTTTTTATACTCTTTATATTATAAAACTCTACACACATAATTCGATGGTATAGATGTGAATGCTCTAAGATCAAATAAAAAGATTATTTTGTTTAAGTAGGATGAAAAGGAAAATTTTAACAATTTATTTTTCAAATCAATGGTTAAGATGAAAGTGTAGGAAAATGAGAAGTGTAAGGGTATATTGGAAAAATCATATTTATGAAATTTATCTTTCCACATGCATATTCCACCCCCATTTTTTAAACGTTCATAACTTTTTTATACGACATTATTTTTTCATAAAAATTTTACCGTAAAATCGTGCATCTTTTTATCTTTAATTTGAGTACCATAATGCTATATAAAATATGAAGACTAAAAAACCCACTAAAATGTGTTGTGCTGTATTTTTGTAACATTTTTTGTGCCGTATTTTTGTACTATATTTTTGTGCTGAATTTTTTTTGTCTTAAATGTCTTTTTCTCAATTTTTTGTGCTGTATTTTTTTGTACTACATTTTTTTGCTGATTTTTTTCGTGATTTTTGTACTAGATTTTTTTATGCTATATTTTTTTTACTACATTTTTTGTGCTATATTTTTTGTACTATATTTTTTGTGCTAGATTTTTTTTTGTACTGGATTTTTTGTACTATATATATATATAGAAAAAGTATATCGTACATTACGGCTTAACGTACTTCACGTACAACAACGTGCGTGATTTGTTCTATAACATCCGTGATTAAAGTTTTCAATATGCGTGATTATTGTGTTTCAACATGCGTGATTTTGGATTTTTGAGTTATAACGTGCGTGATTTTAAAATGAACGTGCATAATTACCTGTCGTACGTGATGTACGTTAAGCCGTAATGTACGTTAACCTCCTCCCCTCTCTATATATATATATATATATGTATATGAATAAGAGCATTTACATCCATTCCATCATATTTTCACCCTAAATTACACTAATAAACACTACATTTTCTATCTTTTTCAATTAAATAATATTTTATATACATTTATCATTACCTTTTCTCTCTCATCCACTTACAACCATTTTCAAAATATATTAAAAATTTATAGGGGGTGAACAGTGTCACCCCAAATATACAGATGAACAGTAATATTTTCTCTCTCCTCCACTCACAACCATTTTTTATACTCTTTATATTATAAAACTCTACACACATAATTTGATGGTATAGATGTGAATGCTCTAAGATCAAATAAAAAGATTATTTTATTTAAGTAGGATGAAAAGGAAAATTTTAACCATTTATTTTTCAAATCAATGGTTAAGATGAAAGTGTAGGAGAAATGAGAAGTGTAAGGGTATATTGGAAAAATCATATTTATGAAATTTATCTCTCCACATGCATATTCCACCCCCATTTTTTAAACGTTCATAACTTTTTTATACGACATTATTTTTTCATAAAAATTTTACCGTAAAATCGTTCGTCTTTTTATCTTTAATTTGAGTACCATATTGCTATATAAAATATGAAGATTAAAAAACCCACTAAAATGTGTTGTGCTGTATTTTTGTAACATTTTTTGTGCTGTATTTTAGTACTATATTTTTGTGCTGAATTTTTTTGTCTTAAATTTCTTTTTCTCAATTTTTTGTGCTGTATTTTTTTGTACTACATTTTTTTTGCTGAATTTTTTGGTGATTTTTGTACTAGATTTTTTTATGCTATATTTTTTTGTACTACATTTTTTGCGTTATATTTTTTGTACTATATTTTTTGTGCTAGATTTTTTTTGTACTAGATTTTTTGTACTATATATATATATATATAGAAAAAGTATATTGTACATTACGGCTTAACGTACTTCACGTACAACAACGTGCGTGATTTGTTCTATAACATCCGTGATTAACGTTTTCAATATGCGTGATTATTGTGTTTCAACATGCGTGATTTTGGATTTTTGAGTTATAACGTGCGTGATTTTAAAATGAACGTGCGTAATTACCTGTCGTACGTGATGTACGTTAAGCCGTAATGTACGTTAACCTCCTCTCTCTCTCTCTATATATATATATATGTATATATATATATGGCTAAGAGCATTTACATCCATTCCATCATATTTTCACCCTAAATTACACTAATAAACACTACATTTTCTATCTTTTTCAATTAAATAATATTTTATATACCTTTATCATTACCTTTTCTCTCTCTCATCCACTCACAACCATTTTCAAAATATATTAAAAATTTATAGGAGGTGAACAGTGTCACCCCAAATATACAGATGAACAGTAATATTTTCTCTCTCCTCCACTCACAACCATTTTTTATACTCTTTATATTATAAAACTCTACATACATAATTTGATGGTATAGATGTGAATGCTCTAAGATTAAATAAAAAGATTATTTTGTTTAAGTAGGATGAAAAGGAAAATTTTTACCATTTATTTTTCAAATCAATGGTTAAGATGAAAGTGTAGGAGAAATGAGAAGTGTAAGGGTATATTGGAAAAATCATATTTATGAAATTTATCTCTCCACATGCATATTCCACCCCCATTTTTTAAACGTTCATAACTTTTTTATACGACATTATTTTTTCATAAAAATTTTACCGTAAAATCGTGCGTCTTTTTATCTTTAATTTGAGTACCATATTGCTTTATAAAATATGAAGACTAAAAAACCCACTAAAATGTGTTGTGCTGTATTTTTGTAACATTTTTTGTGCTATAATTTTGTGCTTGATTTTTTTGTCTTAAATTTCTTTTTCTCAATTTTTTGTGCTGTATTTTTTTGTACTACATTTTTTTTGCTGAATTTTTTGGTGATTTTTGTACTAGATTTTTTTATGCTATATTTTTTTGTACTACATTTTTTGCGCTATATTTTTTGTACTATATTTTTTGTGCTAGATTTTTTTTTACTCGATTTTTTGTACTATATATATATATATATATATATATAGAAAAAGTATATCGTACATTACGGCTTAACGTACTTCACGTACAACAACGTGCGTGATTTGTTCTATAACATCCGTGATTAACGTTTTCAATATGCGTGATTATTGTGTTTCAACATGCGTGATTTTGGATTTTTGAGTTATAACGTGCGTGATTTTAAAATGAACGTGCGTAATTACCTGTCGTACGTGATGTACGTTAAGCCGTAATGTACGTTAACCTCCTATATATATATATATATATGGCTAAGAGCATTTACATCCATTCCATCATATTTTCACCCTAAATTACACTAATAAACACTACATTTTCTCTCTTTTTCAATTAAATAATATTTTATATACCTTTATCATTACCTTTTTTCTCTCATCCACTCACAACCATTTTCAAAATATATTAAAAATTTATAGGGGGTGAACAGTGTCACCCCAAATATACAGATGAACAGTAATATTTTATCTCTCCTCCACTCACAACCATTTTTTATACTCTTTATATTATAAAACTCTACACACATAATTTGATGGTATAGATGTGAATGCTCTAAGATCAAATAAAAAGATTATTTTGTTTAAGTAGGATGAAAAGGAAAATTTTAACCATTTATTTTTCAAGTCAATGGTTAAGATGAAAGTGTAGGAGAAATGAGAAGTGTAAGGGTATATTGGAAAAATCATATTTATGAAATTTATCTCTCCACATGCATATTCCACCCCCATTTTTTAAACGTTCATAACTTTTTTATACGACATTATTTTTTCATAAAAATTTTACCGTAAAATCGTTCGTCTTTTTATCTTTAATTTGAGTACCATATTGCTATATAAAATATGAAGACAAAAAAACCCACTAAAATGTGTTGTGCTGTATTTTTGTAACATTTTTTGTGCTGTATTTTTGTGCTGAATTTTTTTGTCTTAAATGTCTTTTTCTCAATTTTTTGTGCTGTATTTTTTTGTACTACATTTTTTTTGCTGATTTTTTTCGTGATTTTTGTACTAGATTTTTTTATGCTATATTTTTTTGTACTACATTTTTTGTGCTATATTTTTTGTACTATATTTTTTGTGCTAGATTTTTTTTTTGTACTAGATTTTTTGTACTATATATATATATAGAAAAAGTATATCATACATTACGGCTTAACGTACTTCACGTACAACAACGTGCGTGATTTGTTCCTTAACATCCGTGATTAAAGTTTTCAATATGCGTGATTATTGTGTTTCAACATGCGTGATTTTGGATTTTTTAGTTATAACGTGCGTGATTTTAAAATGAACGTGCATAATTACCTGTCGTACGTGATGTACGTTAAGCCGTAATGTAAGTTAACCTCCTCTCACTCTCTCTTTATATATATATATATGTATATATATATATATGGCTAAGAGCATTTACATCCATTCCATCATATTTTCACCCTAAATTACACTAATAAACACTACATTTTGTATCTTTTTCAATTAAATAATATTTTATATACCTTTATCATTACCTTTTCTCTCTCATCCACTCACAACCATTTTCAAAATATATTAAAAATTTATAGGAGGTGAACAGTGTCACCCCAAATATACAGATGAACAGTAATATTTTCTCTCTCCTCCACTCACAACCATTTTTTATACTCTTTATATTATAAAACTCTACACACATAATTTGATGGTATAGATGTGAATGCTCTAAGATCAAATAAAAAGATTATTTTGTTTAAGTAGGATGAAAAGGAAAATTTTAACCATTTATTTTTCAAGTCAATGGTTAAGATGAAAGTGTAGGAGAAATGAGAAGTGTAAGGGTATATTGGAAAAATCATATTTATGAAATTTATCTCTCCACATGCATATACCACCCCCATTTTTTAAACGTTCATAACTTTTTTATACGACATTATTTTTTCATAAAAATTTTACCGTAAAATCGTTCGTCTTTTTATCTTTAATTTGAGTACCATATTGCTATATAAAATATGAAGACTAAAAAACCCACTAAAATGTGTTGTGCTGTATTTTTGTAACATTTTTTGTGCTGTATTTTTGTACTATATTTTTGTGCTGAATTTTTTTGTCTTAAATGTCTTTTTCTCAATTTTTTGTGCTGTATTTTTTTGTACTACATTTTTTTTGCTGATTTTTTTCGTGATTTTTGTACTAGATTTTTTTATGCTATATTTTTTTGTACTACATTTTTTGTGCTATATTTTTTGTACTATATTTTTTGTGCTAGATTTTTTTTTGTACTAGATTTTTTGTACTATATATATATATAGAAAAAGTATATCATACATTACGGCTTAACGTACTTCACGTACAACAACGTGCGTGATTTGTTCCTTAACATCCGTGATTAAAGTTTTCAATATGCGTGATTATTGTGTTTCAACATGCGTGATTTTGGATTTTTGAGTTATAACGTGCGTGATTTTAAAATGAACGTGCATAATTACCTGTCGTACGTGATGTACGTTAAGCCGTAATGTACGTTAACCTCCTCTCACTCTCTCTCTCTCTATATATATATGTATATATATATATATGGCTAAGAGCATTTACATCCATTCCATCATATTTTCACCCTAAATTACACTAATAAACACTACATTTTCTATCTTTTTCAATTAAATAATATTTTATATACCTTTATCATTACCTTTTCTCTCTCTCATCCACTCACAACCATTTTCAAAATATATTAAAAATTTATAGGAGGTGAACAGTGTCACCCCAAATATACAGATGAACAGTAATATTTTCTCTCTCCTCCACTCACAACCATTTTTTATACTCTTTATATTATAAAACTCTACATACATAATTTGATGGTATAGATGTGAATGCTCTAAGATTAAATAAAAAGATTATTTTGTTTAAGTAGGATGAAAAGGAAAATTTTTACCATTTATTTTTCAAATCAATGGTTAAGATGAAAGTGTAGGAGAAATGAGAAGTGTAAGGGTATATTGGAAAAATCATATTTATGAAATTTATCTCTCCACATGCATATTCCACCCCCATTTTTTAAACGTTCATAACTTTTTTATACGACATTATTTTTTCATAAAAATTTTACCGTAAAATCGTGCGTCTTTTTATCTTTAATTTGAGTACCATATTGCTTTATAAAATATGAAGACTAAAAAACCCACTAAAATGTGTTGTGCTGTATTTTTGTAACATTTTTTGTGCTATAATTTTGTGCTTGATTTTTTTGTCTTAAATTTCTTTTTCTCAATTTTTTGTGCTGTATTTTTTTGTACTACATTTTTTTTGCTGAATTTTTTGGTGATTTTTGTACTAGATTTTTTTATGCTATATTTTTTTGTACTACATTTTTTGCGCTATATTTTTTGTACTATATTTTTTGTGCTAGATTTTTTTTTACTCGATTTTTTGTACTATATATATATATATATATATATATAGAAAAAGTATATCGTACATTACGGCTTAACGTACTTCACGTACAACAACGTGCGTGATTTGTTCTATAACATCCGTGATTAACGTTTTCAATATGCGTGATTATTGTGTTTCAACATGCGTGATTTTGGATTTTTGAGTTATAACGTGCGTGATTTTAAAATGAACGTGCGTAATTACCTGTCGTACGTGATGTACGTTAAGCCGTAATGTACGTTAACCTCCTATATATATATATATATATGGCTAAGAGCATTTACATCCATTCCATCATATTTTCACCCTAAATTACACTAATAAACACTACATTTTCTCTCTTTTTCAATTAAATAATATTTTATATACCTTTATCATTACCTTTTTTCTCTCATCCACTCACAACCATTTTCAAAATATATTAAAAATTTATAGGGGGTGAACAGTGTCACCCCAAATATACAGATGAACAGTAATATTTTATCTCTCCTCCACTCACAACCATTTTTTATACTCTTTATATTATAAAACTCTACACACATAATTTGATGGTATAGATGTGAATGCTCTAAGATCAAATAAAAAGATTATTTTGTTTAAGTAGGATGAAAAGGAAAATTTTAACCATTTATTTTTCAAGTCAATGGTTAAGATGAAAGTGTAGGAGAAATGAGAAGTGTAAGGGTATATTGGAAAAATCATATTTATGAAATTTATCTCTCCACATGCATATTCCACCCCCATTTTTTAAACGTTCATAACTTTTTTATACGACATTATTTTTTCATAAAAATTTTACCGTAAAATCGTTCGTCTTTTTATCTTTAATTTGAGTACCATATTGCTATATAAAATATGAAGACAAAAAAACCCACTAAAATGTGTTGTGCTGTATTTTTGTAACATTTTTTGTGCTGTATTTTTGTGCTGAATTTTTTTGTCTTAAATGTCTTTTTCTCAATTTTTTGTGCTGTATTTTTTTGTACTACATTTTTTTTGCTGATTTTTTTCGTGATTTTTGTACTAGATTTTTTTATGCTATATTTTTTTGTACTACATTTTTTGTGCTATATTTTTTGTACTATATTTTTTGTGCTAGATTTTTTTTTTGTACTAGATTTTTTGTACTATATATATATATAGAAAAAGTATATCATACATTACGGCTTAACGTACTTCACGTACAACAACGTGCGTGATTTGTTCCTTAACATCCGTGATTAAAGTTTTCAATATGCGTGATTATTGTGTTTCAACATGCGTGATTTTGGATTTTTTAGTTATAACGTGCGTGATTTTAAAATGAACGTGCATAATTACCTGTCGTACGTGATGTACGTTAAGCCGTAATGTAAGTTAACCTCCTCTCACTCTCTCTTTATATATATATATATGTATATATATATATATATGGCTAAGAGCATTTACATCCATTCCATCATATTTTCACCCTAAATTACACTAATAAACACTACATTTTGTATCTTTTTCAATTAAATAATATTTTATATACCTTTATCATTACCTTTTCTCTCTCATCCACTCACAACCATTTTCAAAATATATTAAAAATTTATAGGAGGTGAACAGTGTCACCCCAAATATACAGATGAACAGTAATATTTTCTCTCTCCTCCACTCACAACCATTTTTTATACTCTTTATATTATAAAACTCTACACACATAATTTGATGGTATAGATGTGAATGCTCTAAGATCAAATAAAAAGATTATTTTGTTTAAGTAGGATGAAAAGGAAAATTTTAACCATTTATTTTTCAAGTCAATGGTTAAGATGAAAGTGTAGGAGAAATGAGAAGTGTAAGGGTATATTGGAAAAATCATATTTATGAAATTTATCTCTCCACATGCATATACCACCCCCATTTTTTAAACGTTCATAACTTTTTTATACGACATTATTTTTTCATAAAAATTTTACCGTAAAATCGTTCGTCTTTTTATCTTTAATTTGAGTACCATATTGCTATATAAAATATGAAGACTAAAAAACCCACTAAAATGTGTTGTGCTGTATTTTTGTAACATTTTTTGTGCTGTATTTTTGTACTATATTTTTGTGCTGAATTTTTTTGTCTTAAATGTCTTTTTCTCAATTTTTTGTGCTGTATTTTTTTGTACTACATTTTTTTTGCTGATTTTTTTCGTGATTTTTGTACTAGATTTTTTTATGCTATATTTTTTTGTACTACATTTTTTGTGCTATATTTTTTGTACTATATTTTTTGTGCTAGATTTTTTTTTGTACTAGATTTTTTGTACTATATATATATATAGAAAAAGTATATCATACATTACGGCTTAACGTACTTCACGTACAACAACGTGCGTGATTTGTTCCTTAACATCCGTGATTAAAGTTTTCAATATGCGTGATTATTGTGTTTCAACATGCGTGATTTTGGATTTTTGAGTTATAACGTGCGTGATTTTAAAATGAACGTGCATAATTACCTGTCGTACGTGATGTACGTTAAGCCGTAATGTACGTTAACCTCCTCTCACTCTCTCTCTCTCTATATATATATGTATATATATATATATGGCTAAGAGCATTTACATCCATTCCATCATATTTTCACCCTAAATTACACTAATAAACACTACATTTTCTATCTTTTTCAATTAAATAATATTTTATATACCTTTATCATTACCTTTTCTCTCTCTCATCCACTCACAACCATTTTCAAAATATATTAAAAATTTATAGGAGGTGAACAGTGTCACCCCAAATATACAGATGAACAGTAATATTTTCTCTCTCCTCCACTCACAACCATTTTTTATACTCTTTATATTATAAAACTCTACATACATAATTTGATGGTATAGATGTGAATGCTCTAAGATTAAATAAAAAGATTATTTTGTTTAAGTAGGATGAAAAGGAAAATTTTTACCATTTATTTTTCAAATCAATGGTTAAGATGAAAGTGTAGGAGAAATGAGAAGTGTAAGGGTATATTGGAAAAATCATATTTATGAAATTTATCTCTCCACATGCATATTCCACCCCCATTTTTTAAACGTTCATAACTTTTTTATACGACATTATTTTTTCATAAAAATTTTACCGTAAAATCGTGCGTCTTTTTATCTTTAATTTGAGTACCATATTGCTTTATAAAATATGAAGACTAAAAAACCCACTAAAATGTGTTGTGCTGTATTTTTGTAACATTTTTTGTGCTATAATTTTGTGCTTGATTTTTTTGTCTTAAATTTCTTTTTCTCAATTTTTTGTGCTGTATTTTTTTGTACTACATTTTTTTTGCTGAATTTTTTGGTGATTTTTGTACTAGATTTTTTTATGCTATATTTTTTTGTACTACATTTTTTGCGCTATATTTTTTGTACTATATTTTTTGTGCTAGATTTTTTTTTACTCGATTTTTTGTACTATATATATATATATATATATATATAGAAAAAGTATATCGTACATTACGGCTTAACGTACTTCACGTACAACAACGTGCGTGATTTGTTCTATAACATCCGTGATTAACGTTTTCAATATGCGTGATTATTGTGTTTCAACATGCGTGATTTTGGATTTTTGAGTTATAACGTGCGTGATTTTAAAATGAACGTGCGTAATTACCTGTCGTACGTGATGTACGTTAAGCCGTAATGTACGTTAACCTCCTATATATATATATATATATATATATATATATCTCAACCATTAAACACACCCATTGGATGGCCCAGATCGCTTCCTAGACTTTCTTGGAAAAATGCACTTTCCGTAGGATTCATACTCTCTCTATATATATATATATATATATATATATATAGAAAAAGTGTAATGTACAATAGGGCTTATCGTACGATACGTACGCGATCATCCCAGCCGTACGATCTGATGCGAATTCAATCTTCGCATGTTATAAAAAGGCAAATGAAATCACATGACTTGAAAATGCAATGAAATCGCATGTTTTGAAATCTCATGCAAATGAAATCGCATGTGAAAAAATGGCTAGCATGGGGTAATGTGAAAAATGGCATGGGGTGTGTAGATGGACAAAATCGCATGTGGAAGAATGAATATCGCATGTGATAAAATGGCTAGCATGGGGTAATGTAAAAACTGGCATGGGGTGTGTAGATGGACAAAATCGCATGTGGAATATTGAATATCACATGTGAAAAAATGGCTAGCATGGGGTAATGTGAAAAATGGCACGGGGTGTGTAGATGGACAAAATCGAATGTGGAAGATTGAATTCGCATCAGATCGTACGGCTGGGATGATCGCGTACGTATCGTACGATAAGCCCTATTGTACGTTAACTGACCTCTCTCTCTCTCTATATATATATATATATATGTGAACGGGATCAGGAGAAAACGCCCAGAAGTGTGAGAACGGTGAGAACGCATCCTGACCCAACACGTGTCACGCGACATAGAGAAGGGCGGAGGGGCTTTTTGTCCTTTCATATTTCTTTTTTTAAACGCGTGTCATATCACCTTTCCATTTTTGGCGTTTAATAAATACGTGGCGTTTTCATTGTTTTTAGATCAGGATCATAGTAAATATTTTGCCGTTTTAAGTAAGTTTGGTGTTTTTATTGTTTTTAGATCAGGATGCAGGCCTATAATGTAAAAACATCAGTAGTAATTTTCTTGATGTTTGTTTTTTTTTCTATCAAGTGTTGTGCTATGTAGCATACAGGCCTATAATGTGACAGGCAATTCTGGCGTTTTGAAAAGATAAATAAATTCAATTTTCCATGTAGTGGCTTTTAATATAATAAATGTTTGGCAATAATGTCATCGTCTCTTCATTTTACTGTTTTGCAATTACTGTTTCGTTCAATTTCATCTGTCAATTAGTGTTGTTTTTTCCAGTAATACTTTGTTTGGCGTTTTTTGGCGTTTTATATAGCAACATCGTGGTTTACTAGCATCCGTTCTCACAATTTTCACACTATCAGGCGTTTTGGTGTTTGTAGTTATTGGCGTTTTATACTCAATTTTTTTATTATTAGAGAATTAGATAATAAACAATACAAAATGAAAAAAAAAATTATAATCTAATTTCTCATCCAAATCTACACTGTCACCGCCTCTTCTACTTTAACTTTTTTGGCGTTTTGAACTTGTTTTTGAATACCAAATGTAGATCCTTATTTTCCTACATAACACACGTCTTTAAAAGATGCTTATTTTTTGTGGCATCCTTTATTGTGGTTTGGTATATACTTGTTTGGTGGCATGTTGAAGATCAATGCCTGCTCGAATGTATTGATCCCTTCATGCCATCAATATATCCATCAAGAACAAAGTGACATGATGACATATTAGGGTCATCGGTCTTTTTTTCATGAATATTTGTTCATCTCATTCAGCAAAAGCTTATATAGATACCCACCTCAGAGAAGAATCCATTCAGTGAAACTTCATTCAGAACAATACTCAATATAAAAGAAACGAGGTTCCGCATCTGTGGTTTTTTTAACTATTTTTTTGGCGTTTTAAAGTGAATGGTTTCTAGGAAACATGGCGTTGTTTTTGGTTTGTGATCAGTTGATTGTGCAGAGACGTCTCTCTTATAGGATGTTTTTGGCACGTAGTTTAGGCGGGATTTTATTTATAATAAATGATATTAATAAAGTAGCCGTCTTTTCAGTTAGTGTGTGTATTTTTACTGTTTTTGTATAGCTTTTTATGAGTTTTTATGGTCATAGACGTTCCATCTTCCAAGGTTGGCGTTTTTTAATGGCTTTAAGTAGTTTTTGGCATTTTTTTTCCATTATTAGCTTTTTATAATACTTCTCCAAATTACTTTTATTATTGTTTGGGAGTTTTTGGCGTTTTACTGCATTATGGCGTTTCACATTCATTATGACTTTTTAGCGTTTTATTAATATAATGTATTTTTTTATTCTAAGTTGAAAAATATATAACAAACAACAGAAAAAGAAAATTAAAAAAATAAAAATAGAAACAATTCATCTTCCAAATCTTCAATGTCATCAGTCTCTTTCTTCTTTGAAACATGTTCACTGGCGGTTTGGCTTTGTCATGCTTGTGTTTTTGTGGCCGTTTGGAAAGACAAAATGACATGAGTTTTTTGTTTGAATATGTATCTTCAAACCACTCATCAGTGTCATTCATCTCTTCATGCCATTATAATATTCATCAATAACAAAACAAAAAAAAATGACATAAGTCTGACACCATCATCTTTTTGTTTATGATTTGTCCATCTCATGCAGCAAAATGTTATTTGAGTCACAGCACCTCAGGGAAGAATGAATTCTCCAAAACTTCGCGTAGAACAATATTGAATATACAAGAAATCATATTTGCCATTTTTGGCGTTTTACTGAGGAAATATTGTATCTGAAAGAAACGTTGATTTTTGGAATCTTTGATGTTTGAGTTTTTTTGGCGTTTTCTAAGAAGATTGGTATATAATAAAAATATGGCGTTTTTTAAGTAGGTGTGTTTGATGTTTTGGGGATTTTGGCGTTTGTAAGATGAATGGTATATAGTAGAAAATATGGTGTTTCAGGTTTGGGGGTGTGTTTTTATGTCTGAGATGTTTTGTTTATACAGAGATATGTTTTGGCCCGTAATGGCGTTTTATTCATTCGTTTGGCGTTTTCGTATAGAAGTGTAAAGACTCTTTTACCCTTAATGAAGCGCGTCCACTTAATAGAATTCGTGTTATTTACGAAAACGCCACCGCGCCAATCTAGTCCATATATTGTTTTGATCGGACGATCCATAAGCGTTCTCCCCGTTCTCACACTTTCCACCGTTTTCTCTAAATCCTGACCCTATATATATATATATATATATATATATATATATATATATATATATATATATATATATATATATATGAATAGAAAGAGTGGATGAACAGTAATCATATTTATTTTAGTTTTGATATATTTTTTACTCTAAACATTCATCATATTCATTTTACTCTAGATCATATATTTTACTTCAAACTAAAATACAAAACAAAATACTATAATTGAGCCAATTTGTAGGTAAAGGTCTTGATCGATGTCGTAAGGTCGGTCAAAAATATAATTAAAAAGTGTCCTATTCACCTTTTACTAGTAAAGGGCAAGTAGGGTGTCGAATCCACGGGGAATCAGTGGAAAGTATGAAAGCTCGTTGTTTATGACTATTATCTAAATTAAAACCTAATTGCTTTTTGCAGTTTTGAGAATAATTATGAAAATGATTGTAAAATTGTATTTGTAAACAATGATGAGAGAAATGACCAATCTCCGGGTTTTCAGGTTATGCAGAAAATCAGGTTACTTAGTTACTACCAATTGGAAATCACATAGACATGATTTGTAAAACTTGTTTTGATAAATAATTAACGGACAATATATTTGATTGCAATGATCCACGATCGAAACCGAAAGATTGATGCAAATGAATAGTAATCCAGTTAATCACCAATTTTAGATTTCATAAACATATCAAGTTCAATGATTAAAGGTTTAAAACAATGACATCCTAGAATTTAATCCCGGTTGTTGATGAACAAACCAAATAATTGATGAACACGAATGAATACGATAATCAAATATTGTTTAATCAAAACAAAAACAATAAAAACGACTAACCGAATGATTAATCAGTTTTCAATCCAAAAAGTCGTAAACATACGTAAACCCAATGTTCAAACATAAACCCTATTCCCGGAGACGGTCACGGGACGACTAGCCGCTCATGACGCTCGAACAATCTTCGATAGCTTGGGCGAAAGTTGAACTCATGATCGGTTCGGCTAAGTGGTGAGGAATGATGATGATATCGATGATAATTTGAGAGCCAGCAACAACCATCTACGGCTGCCTCCCCCAAGAAATAATATCTGGCTGCTCCTCTTTTCGATGATCATGACGAGTGATTTTTTATCCTCTTGGGCTGATTTTGAGAGCCCACAAAAATAGTCTTGCTGCTTCCAAACTTGCGTGAATGATCCAGCCCAAAATATTGTGTTATGTTGCTTTAATAATTCGTATGGTGGCTGCCCAATATTTCGATAGTTGATGTTATATATTGCTGCTATCCTTTGTGATATCATGAAGTAAAAGAGCCCAAAAGTGATGTCATGAAGTGTCCTTTGCTTCTCAAAAGAAGTCTGCCAATTCACATGCTATATGGCTGCCAAGATTATAATATTCCCCTAAAACAATTGTTATAATTATGAAAGATGATGTGTTGACAAAAGCCTTTAATCCACTCAACCGTAATGTCTCCTTTGATGAATTGATGAAAGCATTAATTGTGTTCACACCTCAAGTTACACTTTGACCCTTCCTCAACCGTAAGTTGCATTATCCAAACCATCAACTCGACCCGAAACCTTCCGAACACTTCCAATGGCTACACTCATCAATCTTACATGTTCCGCTTTATCTTTAAACCCCGTAACTTTACCAATTTCACGCGTTTACCTGCAAACATACAAGCACTCGCAATAAAACAATTCCACGCATATAATCACACAAAACCGAACAAAACAGGTAGGATAAACACTTAAACATCCATATCTCACACTCTCCATCACATCCCCACACTTACCTTTGATTGTCCTCAAGCAAACCGATACAGAACTACTCACCATAGTGACAACACCTCTAAACCCCTTAACCGATACAACAGTTTAAGTCCCAAGTCATACCCGTTCCATAGACTGACACAATCGAGATTGACAGTCCGACAAGCAATTGGTGCAATTTTTAAAACTTAAGACTTGTCTATTCAAAACTAACATGCTTAGGATTTTAACACATGCTACACGCCCCTCACAATAAACTCTCCTCTCGGTTTAAAAACATGAACTAGCGTGTAATGTGCTAGCATTTATATCACTCACAACCAAACATGAAATTCTGTAATCATAAGCTTGTATGACAATCACGCCTCCACTGTATCATATAACACGGCACGCATCAAAAGGACTTTCGGTTTTGGGCTTAGGGTAAAGGTAGGAAGATTTTAGGCTTATATTTATAGATTTTTATGTGGCGAACAAACAAACGACCAAACCGTGACAACTTTATTTACACACAAAACAACTTTTGGGTTGGTTTCTACCCAAGAACATAGACGATATTCACAATACTTTCTTTTTGTCTTTTTTCTTTTTCTATTTTTTTTTCTTTTTTTTTTTTTAATTGATTCAAAACTTGTTGTTCACGGTCGGTATCAAACAATTCACATTAGGTGGACAAACGAAAGGTAACTAGGTTCAACAGGGCTACTAAGGGTGATAACTAGGTAAACACATGACGAACAAACAGGTGTACGGGATATCCTAATGCCTTTATCATTTACGTGCACGTATCAAACCACAATCTCAGCATGCATCAAATCACAGCTCTCAACAAATGAATTCAATATGTAAATCATTCTATCAGTTCTACGGCTCAAAATTCTCACCAAAGAAAGGATAAAAGGGTTGCCGACATGTAGCATATGCAATCTAAAGCATGTTACCCCTAAATAGACATCTCTTTTCAATTCGTTTTTCCTAAAAACACCTGTCGGGCCTACTCTCATGAAACTTAAAGGAACGACCATGACAAGGGACTATGTTAGTTTACTACCGGCAAGGGACTCATTAGTGATTGAAACATTCGGTTTTTGTATCCATATAGTTCACTTAAGGTGATGAAATTCTTTAAAATTTTCAAAATTTTCAATTTTTTTTTTCAGTTTTCATCGTTTTCAATCACTTTTCAAACTCTGTCCAAACATTTCCCTTCCCGGGTTTCCCATATCCCCACACTTGGGCGACATTGTCCCCAATGTATAGTGCGTTTTAAAAATAAAACCCGGGAATACCAACTAACAAACATCATGAGCGACCATTTCTAAAACAACTTGACACAAACACATTCCCTAAACATAAATAGTTTAACACCACCAAAACACAAAAACACACCAAAACAAGAAAAACTAAAATTGTTCAACTAGAGTACGGAATGAGCACGTGGACCTGATCGATGGTTGTTTTCCGCTTCTTTGCCGCAACCGGTTTAGATGGCGAATCAACAACTTTCTCTTTCCCGGTCGTTTCTGACCCATTCTGCATTCCCAAACCAACACGCAAACAGTGCAAATCAGATTCATTATATGAAACATAAACAAGTGTGCAATAACCTTTCCCCACACTTGTTTCATGCTACTACTGCCCTTTTGGAATTCAAAACAACAAACGCCCCATATTATCTTTACTTTTTATCAAGTTTCATACCCATTAAATGCCATCTAACAACCATAACATGCCCCCCAAACACCTATACTTGCAGCAACCTTCAATTTTTATCACAAATTCAAAGACACACCACAACCACATGCTTCATAATCTCAGTTTTGCATATAAAAATTCAAGTGTTCTTCATATCTCACCCACATCACCACTTACCTTCAACATACTAGCACAATAATGAATAAAAACATACCTTTTATGTTTAACTATGCTAGAATAAGCTTCAGATTCAACAAACTTCACTCCAAAACGGAAAACCCCAAATTTGGAAATTAGGGTTCTTCACACGATGCTCTAATTACTCGCGAACGGATGGGAATCGGACACACAGATACTAGAATCGGGTTCTCGTCGAAAAATCAATCAAGATAGACCTTTAAAAGGATGGATTTGATAGAGAATCAAGAGAAGTAGGGTGAGATATGGCTATGGAGGACTTGAGAGCTTTTTTTTTTTTGAAAGGCCAATCTCATTCCACACCAAAGAAAAAAAACATGTACAGCAACTAAAAAAAAGGAGGAGAACCCAGCGAAAGGCTGGATACACAGAAAGAAACAAAGCAGAAAAGGCCAACCAGAAGCCAAACAACAACCAACAGAACACTACATGATACTAGAGAAACTGTGACAAGGATCGAGCTTCCATTTCTCCCAGCTGCAAGTCCAGCTCTTGCTTCTGAACTTAAGCCAATTGAACAGAGAAGAAGTTATCTCCTCCACAATCAGGTCAGCCGATCTAGAGACACCTTTGAAGATCCTCTCGTTTCGCGCTTTCCACAGGCACCACATCGTCGTATAAACCATACCCAAAAGAGTCTTATGAAGCAAGACCGAATCGGCCTCCTCTGCCTGACCCCGCAACTGCTCAAGATCATCTAGCCCAGTGAAGTCCCATTTAGCCCATAAAGAAATCATACGCCAAACCTGCTTCGCCGTTAAACAGTCGATAAAAACATGCTTCACCGTTTCCAGTATGTTACCACAACGGGCGCAATCGCCCGACACAAGAGTGACCCCTCTTAACATAAGATTATCTGACGCCGGAATTCTGTTTTGAAAGGCACGCCAAACGAAGCAGTTAACTTTGATAGGCACCCAATTTAGCCAATGACAAATCTTTCCAGAGTCGCCATACACCTTCTCTTCTAGAACGTTTCTCACCGCTTTAACTGAAAACTCCTTGCTCCCATTCCCTGCCCACACCCACCTATCTGTCTCCGACCCATAAGCGAAAGAGGAGACCAACTCGAGAAGGTCTGCCACCTCCGCTTCCTCGACTGAAGCAAGCCTTTTCCTCTTCCAGTTCCATGACACATGTATCGAGCCAAAAGCATCACAGCGGATCCTTTCTCTTATATTACACCCTTTTACTTTCTCAAGATCAAAAAGCCTTGGAAACAAAGAACAAAGCGGGATGTTACCGAACCAGGCATCTTTCCAGAACCTAGTTTTATCCCCTACTCCAATCTTCCTGGCAAAAAGGCCGTTTAAATTGACCCCTAAGGCCAGAAAATCACCACCAACTCTGATAAAATGAGCCCACGGACCTATGCCACATCTATTAGCTTTTAGAACATCTTCGAAATTTCCTACCCGATGAATAGCACTGATGCATCTCACCCAAAGAGCACTAGGCTCTAACCTCCATCTCCACCACCACTTGGCGATGAGAGCCATGTTTTGCACCCTAAGACAACCCACCCCTAAACCTCCAAACCTTTTGGGCGCAACAACCTTTCTCCACGCGACCCAATTTATTTTATTAGAATCATCCAAGCCTCCCCAAAGAAACCGCCTACGAATCTTTTCCAAATCATCAATCACTTTCTTTGGAGCCCTGAACATAGAAAGAAAATATAAGGGCAATGAGCCGAGCACCGCCTTAATTAAGGTTAGCCTACCCCCAAACGATAAACAAGATGCTTTCCACGAATTTAGCCTACACTTCAACCTGTCCAGAACCGGATTCCAGTTAACCGATTTGCTCATATTAGCCACAATGGGTAACCCCAGAAAGCTGAACGGAAGAGAACCCGACTCGCATTTGAGCAGAGAAGCCATAAACTTAATCTTCGGCACCTCTACACCCACTCCAAACAACTTGCTCTTAAAAAAGTTGACTTTAAGGCCAGAAGCAAGGTGAAAACATCTGAGAATTCTGGCCAGATTCAAAACATTGGCCACCTCCCACTCGCCTATAAACAGCGCATCATCGGCATACAAAACATGCGAAACAATAGGGCCATTGTTAGGGAGCGAAATACCTTTGAACACATTGTTTTTTATAGCCTTTTTGAGCATGGCATTAAGGCCTTCAATAGCGATAAGAAAAAGATACGGCGAGAGGGGATCCCCTTGTTTCACCCCCCGCTCAAAACGAAACTCATTAGTGGGGGACCCGTTAACGAGAATCGAAGCTTTACCGGAATGCAATATACTTGACACCCACATCCTCCATTTATCGCTAAATCCTAAGTAAGATCGATCGCATTCTGGTTTGCAAAGCCTTCATGGACATTTGGCCGTTTGCAAACGTCACGGCTTTACCGAGGTATCTTACCGATCATTGCCCTTTAGTCTTTGAAGGTAAAAAGCACAGGTTTGGGCCGATCCCTTTTAAATTCTTTAACTCGTGGCTTTCACATGACGACTTAAAGAATGTGGTTGAGTCTTCTTGGTCGGGTTTGGTTACTCCCAGGCCCCCGGAACGTATGGTGATGTGGAAGTTAAAGCGCTTAAAAGAGCATGTTAAATCTTGGAGGAGGTCTTGTGTGACCAAGGAAGAAGCTGAGTTTTCAAAGCTGGAAAATATTATTATGGGGCTGGAGCTTAAGGCGGAAAGTGGGGTGCTCACGGAGATAGAAAGGCTGGATAGAATTAACGCAAAAAAGCGGCTTTTGGAGCTAAATTCGAGTAAACGGTTGGATTTAATTCAAAAGGCGAGGGTTAAATGGGATGTGGAGGGTGACGAAAATAGTAGTTTTTTTCATGGTATGATTAAGGGCAACGTGGTGCGCTCGAGAATAAATGGCCTTTCCATCGACGGTCTCTGGGAAACGGACCAGTTAAAAATAAAAACTGAAGTTTTAAAATTTTTTGCTGATAAGTTCAAAGATTCAGGCATGAGGAGACCGAAAATTATTGATTTAGATTTAAACACTTTATCGGCTGATGATTCGTGTAGCCTGGAGGTTTCCTTCTCGTTGGAGGAGGTTAAAAGTGCCGTGTGGGCCTGCGGTAACGACAAAGCGCCGGGGCCCGACGGCTTCACGTTCAAATTTCTAAAAGTCTTTTGGGAGGTGATCAAGTTTGACTTGATGAATTTTGTTAAAGAATTCGAAGATAACGGTCTCCTATCTAATGGGTGTAACTCATCATTCATCTCCCTAATCCCAAAGGTGACGGATCCGACATCGTTAAAAGACTACAGGCCCATAAACTTGAGTGGTTGTTTATCCAAAGTGGTGTCTAAACTCCTTGCGAGAAGAATAAAACGGGTGATAAACAAAATTATTGGTTCAGAGCAATCAGCGTATATTGAAGGAAGAAATATCTTGGATGGCCACTTGATCATAAATGAAACAATCGCTTGGGCAAAATCGAAGAAAAATAAGTGCATGCTTTTTAAAGTAGACTTCGACAAAGCGTTTGACTCGGTGAATTGGGAGGACTTGAGAGCTAAGAAGGAGAAGACGATAGTGATTGAGAAATTGTGGGGATGTC
Source organism: Helianthus tuberosus (assembly GCA_030545235.1). NCBI lineage: Eukaryota > Viridiplantae > Streptophyta > Magnoliopsida > Asterales > Asteraceae > Helianthus > Helianthus tuberosus. Next base: position 137,900,807 of record CM060416.1, on the reverse strand, counting down.
TGACCAAATTCACATGAGGATATGTTTAACGGGTCGGATTATTATGGACGGGTCGGTTTGTTTTGGGTTTTAAGGGGTGGGTCACGTGAATACCTTGGGTGATGGGTATTAGATAATGCAAGTGTCAGTGGGAATTGGTTATGTGATCACGTGCTCTATCAACGCAGACCTGCGCCAAATATCAGCGCAATACAGGAGGTATTTTCAACCAACGTAAAGTGGCGCTTGTAATGGCGCAGGCTGGCGCAAGATTTATTTATTTAACTTCTTCTTCTTTTTTTTTTTTTTTTTTTTAACTCTGGAAAACATGACAAAAAATGACGAAAAGTCGCGTTCAACTCTGATTTTTTCTTAACTCACCATCATTCCGCATCTTTTTTTTTAAACATCGAAGTTTTTTTTTTTTTATAATTTTTTTCATTTTTTTTATATAATAACTTACTCTAATAATAAAAATTACTTGGTTTTATATGGTTTGAATCTGTACCACATAATTTCTACTCTTCGGTTTACTCGCCCGCTCCACCCCCCGTAAAAAAAACGTGTCGTCCGCGACACCTAATTTAATCAGAACATACCTGGGCGGTTCCAACTTCCCCACACTTGAGTAATTGTATCCGTGGAGAACGTTACCAAGTTAGAATCTGCAGAAATCACGTACAAACCCACACCAACCAAGCAAACAAATGTACACTAATCTACATCCTCGGGCTGCCTCCCGAGAGCGCTAAGTTTATAGGTCTTCAGCCAGACCGTACCTGATGTTCCCTTATGGTGGTCGAGTGGGATGCTTGCGTCCCATGGCCTCTAAGTAGGTACCCCGCCAATGCTCTAGTAAGTCGTCCACTGTATTCCACATTTGACCGAATAACTTTAACATCCTTTTTGCATTATTAACTTCAGCCGGTTTCTTTTTCTTCTTATTCCCTCGTGGCTTCCCTTTATCTGTTTTGAACTCCTCATGAGCCACACTTTCCTTTTTCCTCACCGCTTTGCTTCCTACCACTTCAAACCTGTCAACCATAAAACACTCATGTTTGGTATGAATCTCCTTTGCAGGAGAAACATTTTCTTCACCACTTTCAGCTTTTGAGTGTTCACCTGTAATAAGAGGATCAGTAGCATTTGAAAACACATTTAACCGCAATTCGCGGTCACCAAACTTCATACTTACCGTTCCATCAACGCAGTTTATAATTGCATGAGCAGTCGCTAAAAACGGTCTACCCAGAATGACTGGAGAGCGCATGTTCTTTGAACTTGTGGCACAATCCAACACTAAGAAGTCAACTGGGTAGTAACAATCTTCTACCTTCACAATTACATCCCTTACAATCCCCCTCGGACACATGGGAGTCTGATCAGCCAACACCACCGTGGTGTTGACTTTTTGTAGCGGACCAAAATCATATTGGTCATATAGACTCCCTGGTAGAATGCTAACACACGCTCCAAGATCCAACAGTGCTCTATCTATTTTAAATTCACCCACTTGTACAGAAATAATGGATGCTCCTGGATCTTGGAGTTTCGGGGGAAGGGTACCCAACAAAACGGCATTCACACTTGCAGTCAAATCAAGTTTTTTAGGAAACTTGTGAAGTCGTTTTTGGGTACTTAACTCTTTCAGACACTCAACCTGATCGGGACTCTCTTTAATTGCATCGAGTAAGGGTAGATTAATTTTAGCTTGTTTAAAACTTTCCCACCTTTCATCTCTTGGTGGGTCCCGATCATGTTGAGAATCCGATTCAGTAACAACATCCTCAATCACCTCCTTAATTAATTGTGATGATGGAGTTACTTCAACACTACCAGTTTCAAAAGTTGGGAGAACACTTACCGCATTGATGTGCACATTTCTTCCATTCTTCGAGCTAGATGACTGATGTGCTGGGTTAACTGTGGTAGTGCTTGGTAACTTACCTGGATCTCTTCTCAGCTGAGCCAGGTCTTCTGCTAATTGCCCTAACTGCTTCTGCATTGCTTCAGAAGTTTTGTCTCGAACTTCATTATCCTTCTGGATATCTTTCATGAACGACATGATTGCATCCAACTTCGAATCACTCGAGTCGCTTGCCCCACCTGAAGAATTACTTTGCTGGTTACCTTGATTCCCCCCAACTCCCTTGATAATTGCTTTGATTTTGTTGTTGGTTGTTGCCTTGAGGCCCTTGATTGTATTGGCCCCGATTCTGGTAACCTCCTTGCTGGTAATTTCCTTGCCGATTCTGATATTGTTGACCTCCTTGGTTGGGTACCTGAAAATTTGGGTTCAACTGGTTAGCAGAATTACCATAACTAAAATTGGGGTGGTTTCGCAAACCTGGATGATATGTATTTGATTTCATATCATATTGCTTTCGTTCACCGTACAATTGATTCACTTCATCAGTCTGACCACCCAACACAGCACACTCTCCGACTTGATGCCCTAACTCTCCACACTCAGTACACACCGAAAACGTATTGGCGGTTTTAACTTCGCCCCCCTTTCCGAGATTCATTTGAGCTACCTGCCGCTCAAGCAATAAATTTTGGTGCCTCAACTTCTCAACCCGTTCCTCAGCTTCATAATCAACTGACTTTGCTGAACTAGATCTTGCCCTCCTGCTTGATTGTGCCTGTCTCTTCGAAGTGGCACTTTGTCTCTCCAAGTATGCCCAATCTGCAGCTTCGGTGTTTGTGAGAAACGTACCATTACTGATGGCGATAAGATCTCTTACATCATCAGGAAGTAGCCCATCATAAAATGCCTTAATTAATTCCCATGTCTGAATTTCATGATGTGGGCATTTCCTAAGCAACTCCTTAAACCTTGTGAACGCCTCATGGAATGGTTCCCCTGAATGTTGCTGGAACGCTCTGATTGCATCCCGAGCTTCACTGGTTCTATTCATAGTGTAATACTCCTCTAAGAACACCTGCTGCATCTCTTGCCAAGTGTATATACTACCTGGAGGTAATGTCGCGAACCATTGTCGAGCTTTGTCTTTCAAGGTGAACTGAAACAGCATCAGCTTCACCTCATCCTTTGTAAACCCTGAACCTCCTATAGTTTGGCAAATCGAATCAAAACTCGCAATGTGCAAGTATGGTTCTTCGGTTCTTTTTCCGTAGAATTCTGGCAAATGGCCTAAGTATTGAGGCCTCACCTCGAAAGGTCGATTATTGTTCCCCACCAGTGTAACTATAGCTGATGAGTTGGGTACTACAACGGGTCGACAATGACCTTCAATGCCTTGAATTGGTGCCCCTTGAATGACTTGTGGGACACCATCCACAAATTGTATCTGCTCGCCCCTAAACCGATTATTAGCTCTTCCCGCATTAAACTGCGGGACTCCATTATGAACTTGATTTTGTGGAATCGGGCGCGGGATGGGATTTCTTTGATTGACCTGTTGTACTGGGTAGCCTTGATTCACATTGTACCCCTCATCGTATCTGTAATCAGCGTATCTCCCGTCATACTGATTTTGATAATCATCATCTTCCCAACCGGATTCCCAAGTATGCACGCTGCCTTCTCTGTGTTGGAAACCCTCATCATACCCGTGTTGATGTTGTGGTTGGTTAAGACGAATGATGTCTCCATGTCGAAGATTTAGATTTGCCGGTTGGTTTTGTGGACCTGGGTTAAACTGTGGAAATGGTTGTGGTGGTGGTTGATTCTGGTTTTGGTTATTGGGCTGGTTTTGGTTTTGGTTTTGAGGGATTGGTGGATCTGGAATGGGTGGAATTGGGTCGTTCTGAGCTTGGTTTTGTGGCTCTTGATCGGCCATCTCGTTAGCTGCTTGTTCAAGGTCTTGAGCAACTGTTGATAACTGAGCTCTAGCTTTCACAGCTGAACGGAGAAGAACGAGATTCTGTCGAGCAGTCTTCTCAATTTCTGGATCAAACAATAACGGTGATGATTTCTTTGAGAACCTAGTATGCATGCAACCCGCGAATCACCTGCACACACAGACAAACAAGAAACCAACCGTAATATGGAACGAAACAAATAAAAGACAAACAAAAGGAAATATTTTTGGGTTTTTTTTTTTGGTTTTTTCTAATTTTTTTTTTAATTTTTAAGAAACAAAAACAACTAACTAAACTAAGCGCACCGACTCCCCGGCAACGGCGCCATTTTGATCGATGTCGTAAGGTCGGTCAAAAATATAATTAAAAAGTGTCCTATTCACCTTTTACTAGTAAAGGGCAAGTAGGGTGTCGAATCCACGGGGAATCAGTGGAAAGTATGAAAGCTCGTTGTTTATGACTATTATCTAAATTAAAACCTAATTGCTTTTTGCAGTTTTGAGAATAATTATGAAAACGATTGTAAAATTGTATTTGTAAACAATGATGAGAGAAATGACCAATCTCCGGGTTTTCAGGTTATGCAGAAAATCAGGTTACTTAGTTACTACCAATTGGAAATCACATAGACATGATTTGTAAAACTTGTTTTGATAAATAATTAACGGACAATATATTTGATTGCAATGATCCACGATCGAAACCGAAAGATTGATGCAAATGAATAGTAATCCAGTTAATCACCAATTTTAGATTTCATAAACATATCAAGTTCAATGATTAAAGGTTTAAAACAATGACATCCTAGAATTTAATCCCGGTTGTTGATGAACAAACCAAATAATTGATGAACACGAATGAATACGATAATCAAATATTGTTTAATCAAAACAAAAACAATAAAAACGACTAACCGAATGATTAATCAGTTTTCAATCCAAAAAGTCGTAAACATACGTAAACCCAATGTTCAAACATAAACCCTATTCCCGGAGACGGTCACGGGACGACTAGCCGCTCATGACGCTCGAACAATCTTCGATAGCTTGGGCGAAAGTTGAACTCATGATCGGTTCGGCTAAGTGGTGAGGAATGATGATGATATCGATGATAATTTGAGAGCCAGCAACAACCATCAACGGCTGCCTCCCCCAAGAAATAATATCTGGCTGCTCCTCTTTTCGATGATCATGACGAGTGATTTTTTATCCTCTTGGGCTGATTTTGAGAGCCCACAAAAATAGTCTTGCTGCTTCCAAACTTGCGTGAATGATCCAGCCCAAAATATTGTGTTATGTTGCTTTAATAATTCGTATGGTGGCTGCCCAATATTTCGATAGTTGATGTTATATATTGCTGCTATCCTTTGTGATATCATGAAGTAAAAGAGCCCAAAAGTGATGTCATGAAGTGTCCTTTGCTTCTCAAAAGAAGTCTGCCAATTCACATGCTATATGGCTGCCAAGATTATAATATTCCCCTAAAACAATTGTTATAATTATGAAAGATGATGTGTTGACAAAAGCCTTTAATCCACTCAACCGTAATGTCTCCTTTGATGAATTGATGAAAGCATTAATTGTGTTCACACCTCAAGTTACACTTTGACCCTTCCTCAACCGTAAGTTGCATTATCCAAACCATCAACTCGACCCGAAACCTTCCGAACACTTCCAATGGCTACACTCATCAATCTTACATGTTCCGCTTTATCTTTAAACCCCGTAACTTTACCAATTTCACGCGTTTTACCTGCAAACATACAAGCACTCACAATAAAACAATTCCACTCATATAATCACACAAAACCGAACAAAACAGGTAGGATAAACACTTAAACATCCATATCTCACACTCTCCATCAGGTCTAGCAACAAATAAAAAGACTAAGGTGCTGTTTGTTTTTTCTGCAGGAAAAGGTCTGCAGTCTGCGGACCACATCTGCAGGTATCTGCAGGAGAAGAGGTGGAACAAATGTATGCAGTCTGCAAGGAGAAGAGGGTTTGTTTTTTTTCTACAAAAACCCTTCTCTTCTCTTCTCACACACAAACACACACAGACCACTACTCTCTCTCTCTACAATATGTCACCACCACCGCCCATAGCACCACCACCACCGCACCACCTCCACCATAGCACCACCGCCATCATCTACCGCCAAGAACAACCACAACCACCCACCCCTGTCTGCCTTCATCTACCACCACAACCACCCATCCCCGTCGCAACCACCACCACCGCCAAGAACATCAAAACCCACCACCGCCGATTTGAGGGTTTTGTTCGATTTGGCGGTTTTGTTCCACCACCGATTTGGGGGTTTTGTTCGATTTGGGGGTTTTGTTCTACGGTCTCCGATGATGATGGTGGTGGACGGTGTAGCAGCGATGATGATGGTGGTGGTGATGTATCAGGTGGCGGTGGTGGTGGGCTTATGCAGGTGGGAGAGGTGCGACAGTGGGAGAGGTGCGACAGTGGGATGGTGTGAGGGTGGCAGCGGGTGGGAGGGTGTGATGGTGGCAGCAGGTGAGGTGGGGGGAAGGGGTCTGTGATGTGAAGAGGAGTGTTTAGAAGAGGTTAGAAGACATGGGTTGATGTCTGCGTGGGGAAGAGGTCTCGTGGACCTTTTTTAATGAAAGGTCTGCGAGAAAACAAACAAGATGCAGGACCCAAAAGTCTGCACGCGTCTACGCGACGCAGACATAAGTGGCCAGAAGTGCATCCGTGATGTAGCGGATAGTGTGATAATGAAGATCAAACACGTTGATTCTACGAATACCCGTGTAGTTCTTCCCCAACCCCCAAATTGCAACCCAAAGGCCACGGAATTTGAAGTGAAAATTCAGTTTTCTCAAAATTCAAGTCTGATTGTTTCAATTACTAAAGGGACATATAAATAAGGACAGAAATTCGAAATGGGCCTAAAAAAGATAACGGGCCAAACACACGGCCTAAAACAAAATGCCCAAAATACAAGATGGCCCGCTCCTCCACACTTGGGCCCGCATCAGTTTGTTAAAAGTTCACTCAGAGGTAAGAATTTAACATGTTGACACGTTTAACCCCTGTATCTTGTAAACTCTCGTTTACTTTCACAACCGGCTTTTTATACTCAATCAATTACTCGTTTAAGAATATATTCTTCGTATATGGTCAATCAGAGGCACAAGTTTGGCATGTTGACACATTTAGTCCTTTTGGTTTCATATTTTAGTCGTTTGTCAATTTAGTCCTTCAAACTCAATCTTTCATATGATTAGGGTTTAGGACACGTGTCTTCTCATAATTGGACACGTTTTTAAGTGGTGTTACATCCTCACCCCTTAAAAGAAATCTCGACCCCATGATTTACTGAAACAAGTGAGGGTATTTCTGTCGCATAGTGGACTCAACTTCCCACGTATATTCAGGGCCTCTACGGGCATCCCATTTAACTTTCACTATAAACACGTGCTTCCTTCGGAGCTTTTTAACCTGTCGATCCTCGATCGATATAGGTCTTTCAACAAACCTCAGGCTTTCATCAATCTTTACGTCTTTATGAGACATTTCTAGCGTTTCATCAGCTAGACATTTCTTTAAATTACAGATGTGTAACACATTGTGAATTCCACTTAGCTCCTCAGGCAGGTTTAACTTATAAGCTACACTGCCGACACATTCGATAATCTCAAATGGTCCAATATACCTCGGGCTTAACTTGCCCTTCTTACCGAAACGCATCACACCTTTCCAGGGTGACACTTTTAGTAAGACTTTGTCGCCTACCTCAAATTTTAGAGGTTTTCGCCTTTTATTAGCATAACTTTTCTGCCTATCTCTGGCAGCTTTTAGGCGATCACGAATTTGGACTATTTTGCTGTTGTTTCAAGGACTATATCAGGTCCTGATAACTGAGTTTCTCCTACTTCCGCCCAGCAAACAGGTGTTCTGCATTTTCTCCCATACAATTCCTCGAAGGGCGCAACCTGAATGCTAGTATGGTAACTATTATTATTGGAGAATTCGATCAATGGTAGGTGGTCATCCCAGCTACCACTTGTGACAACCGGTACTTTACGCCCTTAATTACATGATTAACAGGCGATTAACGTGATAATGATAGTGTTTAAGACGTAAATTAACTTAATTAGGCCTTTGGAGTGCCTAGAAACGGCTAACCGGCTTTACAGGGCGAGAACGGTGGTTTACGGAATAATCTGCTGAATATTAAGCGACAACGAATTAATGTTGTGCAAAATACTGACAACGCCAACAAATACGGATTTTCTACGAATAATTTTACATTTATTAAATTAATGTTGTGAATTTATTTCGCTTCCGTACATCGTAAAACGCAAACAGGAACGAGAAACGTGACTGCAGGAAACGCAACGGTAACGAAACGGAAGCATCGAAGGTGCGTATTATTTTTAAAACTTAAATCTTACGATATATTTTACTTCGTAATTAAAATTTAACTACTGTAGTCAGAACCGGATCGAAAAACGCATTAAAAACGACAATCGATGCATTCTACTCAAATTTTTAACGCGACCGATGATCAAACGCGTCAAATAACAATTATTGATACTTCTTTGCATATTTAAAAACTTGAAATTTATAATTTATGACGTTACGGAGTGAGTTCGGGTTATGATAACGGGTCTCGTGTGAACTTCGAGCCTCTTAGACACGAGAGTGGGCCTGTGGGCCCTGGGCCCAAGCCCACTGAAAACAAGAAAACTCTATATATAAGGGGTGTTTCACCCAATTTCCTTTCATTCTCAACAATTATATACACACACAAAGAACACACAGACTTTATGTTTGTCTTTCCTCTCTCTCTCTCGATTACACCCACACATATGTGAACCCCCCTTTGCTCTCTCTCGATTAAACACCTACCACCGGAGTAATTCCGGCCTGCACCAGTCACCGGCGACCGGAGATCGGAGCTCCGGCGCCTCATTTCTTACCGGTGACAAGCACAACGACCACACCCTATCCCTCTTTAAACCCATCACACCAACACCCCTGTTTCCCTCGGTTTCTGGCGACAGAGATCGGAAGAGAAGAGAGAGACGAAGAGAGAGAGGGAAATCAGAGAGAAAGAGAGAAACCGGCGTCGCAGATGGGATTCCGACGACAGTCGGCGACTGCATACGACAACGGCGGCATAAGTCTCGCAGACGGCGGCTGCGCAGCGGTGGCGGTGGTTTGCATCTCGGTCCGGTGGGTTGTGTCTCGGACCGGTGGTTCGTGACAAGGTCCGGCGGTCTTTGCTTTTGACCAACGAGTTACCGATGAAGATGGTGGTGGTTTACAGTTGTAGACTTGGTTCGAGGTTCTCTACGGTCAGTACTATCAACTTTCCTCCATCTCCTTTCTTTTTCAGATCTTTAGAGATCAACGGTTAATTCCGGTAGGTTCAGTTGATGATGATGATGTCGAGAGTAATGGTGACTGATGAAAGATGATGTTGTTGATGTTCGATTCAGTTTTTTTAGAAGTCTCCGTTCAGTTCGATCAACAAGTCAGCGGGACTACTCGGCTCAACTCGGTCAAAGAGGGGTCCAACCCGGTCAACTCAGTTCGGTTCGGGTCAACTCAGTTAAAATAGTCAACTCGGGTCACCAGCGAGTCAACTCGGTTGACTCGGTCAACTCAGCGAGTCGACTCGGTCAACCCTGGTCAACACAGCGAGTTGACTCGGTCAACTCATCCGGTTAACTCAGTTGACCCGGTCAACTCAGTCGAACGTCTCGAACGCGAAAGAAATGGTAAAGGTTTAACGATGAGATTGATATTGTTATTTTTATATAATCTTATATTACGTGATAACGAGCTCGAACTGGTTAAATCATAGCTTATGTTTGATATATTAGGCAAAAGTATACATATATTGATTGAATATTGTTGAGTTTTGAAAAAATAACGACAACCTGCATTGTCGGGGGCGTCCAAAAATAGAGGAAACTCTGCCCGTTTTTCAAGAAAACCCGTAAAACAAACGGGTTTTAAACTCTCGGATTCAATTAAACTTTTAGAAAGACAAATACAAATATGCAATTACTTTTGACGACGCTTTACAAACATACAAAAACTACGAATGCGGATATTATTTACAATAATAAATATAGTCATTATATTTATTTGAAACGTCAAAATTCGACAACTCTTCTACAAAATCAATATAACTTTTATATTTATTTTCAAATGCTGATAACACAAATGAGATTTCATATGTTATTTCCAACAACAAACAAACCAATTTCGTTTTATAGAAAATAAATATAATTAAATATTTATTTCAAATTCCAAACAACACGCGTTCATTTTATAAAAGTAAATACAGTTTATGTATTTGTTTTGAATACCAAAAACACGACGATTCTTTTACAAAATAAATATAGCTTTTATATTTATTGCAAACATCAAACGACTTGTATTCCTTTCTAAAAATAGATATAATTTATCTATTTATTTCAAACATTCAACAACTCGGTGATACTTTTGTAAAATAAATATAACTTTTTATATTTATTTCAAACGCCGAAACGGCATATACGTATATTTTGGCAAATATATACAAGACGTAATATATATAACACAAGTTTATTATATATTACTTTCATACAAATGTTCTTATATACACAAACGACTTCTCAGGACGACAAGCGAGCTTATCGATATATTTATATATTTTTATATAAATATTTGTTTATATTAAATCTCTCGAGAACTAAGACTTTTCAAGACTTATTAAATTGTTACCAACATTAAACAAGACTTAACACGTATAACTTAATCTTTTCCACCAAGTTAACAACTTACTGTCGAATCGTTCGGTTAACGATTCGGTAGAGCTCGGTGACACGTAGTTTAGTTACTGTGTTTATTTAGAAACTTATAAGATATTCCGTGTTAGGAATATTATAGAATGCACGCTAGCGACTCTCATCCTGGAAACGACATCACGAAGTCGTAAATAGCTAGCTTTGCTCAAGGCAATCCAGGTGAGTTCATAACCCCACCTTTTTACAGTTTTACATTTTTATAAATGTTTTAGGGGTGGAAAGACATGCACGTTTTGCAGAAACACACAAAGTTTTCGATGAACAAAGACTGCATATTTTAGACAAAGCATGTTTTACAAGAACATACAAAGTTTTTGAACGAACGAAAACTCATATTTCCAAATCATGTTACGAATGGATTTCGAGGAACTCAAATGGTTTACGAATGGATCATACTAAATATACTGGTTTTTACAAAACAAATGCGTATTATCGAAATGTGAATGATTTTCATGACTAGGGATGGGATCGTCTAGTTATAATATTGGGACTAGGTTGGTCTGCGTTTGAGGAACGGGACACCCAGTGAGTTTCATGTCCTCCTTTTCTCTTAACTGTTTTCAGTTTTATAACCTCGAGGGTGAAATACATGTTACAAACTGTTTACATACATTTTGATTTGGTATGGTTAGCTAAGGAAGGGTACTGCTTGATCATGTGAGTGGTGGGCATAACACTTAAGGCCATTAATCCTCGTTATAGGACCGGGGGACATGAGTGATAGGTCTATTCGGGTGTAGCGAGCCCCACCCATGCGCCCGCCGAATGGGCCATGTGGTGACTATGTCTTATTGACAAAGTTTGCTAGGTTTGAGTTCCCTGCATCACTTCACACATATCAATGGCCTTGCAAACCATTGGTGATCTGTTTTTCCTTGTTGCTTTCATACCGGGGTTTTACAAATTACATACCATGTTTTATACAAATTCAAAGCATAGGATTATGCGGGCATGAAGTCAAAGTCAGGGTGGGCATTGACGGTTATACAAACTTTACAAATACAAGAGTTTATAAATACATGGTTCTACAAACATAATGCTTTACAAATACGAAGTTTCCATATAACTTGACAAGAAAATGATTTTTAAATTCGTTTTCTCAATAATATTTCACAAACCGGTTATCAAAAAGATTTGTTTTAAATCTTTCCCAAAACAAACTATGAACTCGCTCAACTTTATGTTGATTTTTCGCATGTTTCTTTCTCAGGTTACTTTTAAGAAATTATGGCACGGTTGGAATAGGAGAACCATGTGGAGTCGAGTACTTAGCGGCGTTCGTTTTCTAGAAGTCTTCGCTTATTTGCTTCCGCTGTGCAATGAAGATACCAGTCCAGTCACGCCGGCTCTGATATTTCGGGGTGTGACATATTGGTATCCGAGCTATAGGTTTCAGCAAATTAGGTTTCTGTAGAGATACATAGTCTCTAACCTCACCTTTCTCTGGGGCTTAGATTTTTAAGACTTTGAATACATACAGAACGCCTAAGACTCGAATGTGGTCTCCAACCGTTGCCGAAAACAAAAAGGTCAGAATTTTGTTTTAAACATACGCGAATATTGTGTTGTATGCACGATACACAAAACAATTACACAGAGAACACAAAACTCTGAGAGTTTAGGAAACATGTATTTAGGACCTTCGGAAAACTTATGTTGAAATTTATTCAAGGTCATCACGTAGGAACCGCGATTATTAACTCGGGCACACACTATTATCCATATTGTCTATGATATTTTAACTTCCCGAGCAGGCAGCCTACGCATAACGAAACGCTAGTGCACGAGAATACATGAAACTCAAATTTTACGTCAACGGATGTCGGAGTACATCACCTTCTACGCGAAACGAAATGCTAGTGCACAGGTATACGTGAAACTTAAGCTATACCTCAACGGAGGTTGAAGTACGTCACATACGACTTTCGAGGTGAAGTCACCGAGAAGACACTATGGAGCATTTCAACGATGATGCTAATCCTGTCAGCACGAAAACTATCGATCAAGAAGCGGCAGTTTGGCACGCGGTCCTACAACGACACGAAACACGTCAAGGAGAAGACGCATGACTCCGTATTCCCCTTTTCTCATTAACGACGAATATGCTATGTTCGACATTCCATGGTAATGTCAACTAACAACCGGTCGGCACATGAAACCCCAGGTAAATTCCTTAAATTTCTTTCATTGAAATTCCGACTTTTGCATCTAGCAAGTAGATTTTCACATCTCTACTCCTCTTAATGGTCATTGCATCACAATAACTTCTTTCATTACAGCGAATACTCATTTGCTTCATTTCTTGAAAAATTCATATGTTACGCATGCATCGTTTGTTACGCATGTGGTTTCGTTTCGAATAAGCGTTTCATCAAAGTTCAAATATTATTTCGCTAAATCTAATTATTAATTTGTGATTCGAATGACCCGCATTATTGTAATTGATGGCTCCTTTGTTATCAAGTCAACAAATTTTCTTGAAATGTCTTTTCTTTTCAAGTTACATACATGGTTTTTCGTTGTGACCATGCCGAAAGTTTTCTTGTCGATACATGTATTTATTGTCGGCTTGCGCCGAAACCAAGTTCAATTGTTTGAACTTGTCCATTACACGTATTCAATCCAAGACACCATATGATGTATTGAACACATCATACTCAGATTCGTTTTAAAAAGCGTTTCATTTGTTCCGAGTCGTAGTGGACTTGTTTGGTCTACGACTCCATTAAGTCGTTTGTTGATCTCGACACCTTGTGGTGGTGTTTTCACTAATTTGAAGCTTGCGCTAAGCTCATTTACGCATCTCATGCACGGATTTAATTATGTATTAATTGATTTGCTTTAAATCCGCTTTGATTATCATATTAAAGCAGTCTTAACACAATCGTGTGTTAAGACAATGGTACACAAATTTATTTCTATATTCCGGTGTACCTATTAACGGTTCTTTCATTATCGATCGAATGTTTTACGATATTCATTGCTTTCTCATCTTCGATCGAAACATTTATTTCCTCGATGTTCCATTTTCAATTGAAAATCCTATGATGTTTGTTTGGAACAAGCGTTCAAATTTATTTTGTTGAATCTTCATTTGGTTTCAAACACGGTGAATTTGTTTAATCACCGCTATTATGGAATTATTTAAATCACTACGACACCTTGTGGTGTTAGTACAAACTTGGAGCTTGGGCTAATCATAATCGAGCGTTTCATGCAAAACACAGGTGATACTTGTTCGATCACCGCTATAGTTGAATTGCTTCATTCACTACGACACCTTGTGGCGTCAGTATAACTTGCAGCTTGTGCTGATCACGACCGAGTGTTTCGTGCAAACTATTACATTTGAGCTTGTTGATTCTAAGTTCATCCAGTGGATGTTATTGCTTCTAAAACTCATTTTCATATTGTGAACGTTCATAAGGAATTCGATTGGTCAAAGTTAATGTTCTTTGTTGGACTCCTGTTAACTTAGTCACACTAGTGACTGTATCTATACGTCTTGTTTCCTTTGACATCAATTTTTGAAACACATTTCTTTTAAACCATTGGGTTCTTATTGTTGAGGAATGTCCTTGAATTCACATGATTCGAATAAGTCTTGATCCGATTTCGTGGTCATCCACTTTGATACTATTCGTATTTACCTACACATAACGTAACTCTAAGGAGTTAACGTAGTCTAAATTTCGAGGACGAAATTTCCTTAACAGGGGTAGAATGTGACAACCGGTAGTTTACGCCCTTAATTACCCAATTAACAGGAGATTAACGTGATAATGAATAGTGTTTAAGACGTAAATTAACTTAATTAGGCCTTTGGAGTGCCTAGAAACGGCTAACCGGCTTTACAGGCGAGAACGGTGGTTTACGGAAGAATCTGCTGAATATTAAGCGACAACGAATTAATGCAGTGCAAAATACTGACAACGCCGACAAATACGGATTTTCTACGAATAATTTTACATTTATGAAATTAATGTTGTGAATTTATTTCGCTTCCGTACATCGCAAAACGCAAACAGGAACGAGAAACACGACTGCAGGAAACGCACCGGTAACGAAACGGAAGCATCGGAGGTGCGTATTATTTTTAAAACTTAAATCTTACGATATATTTTACTTCGTAATTAAAATTTAACTACTGTAGGCGGAACCGGATAAAAAAACGCATTATAACGACAATCGATGCACTCTACGCAAATTTTTAACGCGACCGATGATCAAACGCGTCAAATAACGATTATTGATACTACTTTGCTTATTTAAAAACTTGAAATTTTTAATTTATGACGTTACGGAGTGAGTTCGGGTTATGATAATGGGTCTCGTATGAACTTCGAGCCTCTTAGACACGAGAGTGGGCCTGTGGGCCCTGGGCCCAAGCCCACTTAAAACAAGAAAACTCTATATATAAGGGGTGTTTCACCCAATTTCCTTTCATTCTCAACAATTATATACACACACAAAGAACACACAGACTTTATGTCTGTCTTTCCTCTCTCTCTCTCTATTACACCCACACATATGTGAACCCCCCTTTGCTCTCTCTCGATTAAACACCTACCACCGGAGTAATTCCGGCTGGCACCAGTCACCGACGACCGGAGATCGGAGCTCCGGCGCCTCATTTCTTACTGGTGATATGCACAGCGACGACACCCTGTCCTTCTTTAAACCCATCACACCAACACCCCTGTTTCCCTCGGTTTTCAGCGACAGAGATCGGAAGAGAAGATAGAGAGGGAAATCAGAGAGAAACCGGCATCGCCGGTGGGATTCTGACGACAGCCGGCGACTGCATACGACAGCGGCGGCACTAGTCTCGCAGACGGCGGCTGCGCAGCGGTGGCGGTGGTTTGCATCTCGGTCCGGTGGGTTGCGTCTCGGACCGGTGGTTCGTGTCAAGGTCCGGCGGTCTTTTCTTTTGACCAACGAGTTACCGATGAAGATGGTGGTGGTTATACAGTTGCAGAATTGGTTCGAGGTTCTCTCCCGTCAGTACTATCACCTCTCCTCCATCTCCTTTTTTTCAGATCTTTAGAGATCAACGGTTAATTCCGGCAGGTTCAGTTGATGATGATGATGTCGAGAGTAATGGTGACTGATGAAAGATGATGTTGTTGATGTTCGATTCAGTTTTTTAGAAGTCTCGGTTCGGTTCGGTCAACAAGTCAGCGGGACTACTCGGCTCAACTCGGTCAAACACGGGTCCAACCCGGTCAACTCAGTTCGGTGCGGGTCAACTCAGTTAAAATAGTCAACTCGGGTCACCAGCGAGTCAACTCGGTTGACTCGGTCAACTCAGCGAGTCGACTCAGTCAACCCTGGTCAACACAACGAGTTGACTCGGTCAACTCAGTTGACCCGGTCAACTCAGTCGAACGTCTCGAACGCGAAAGAAATGGTAAAGGTTTAACGACGAGATTGATATTGTTATTTTTATATAATCTTATATTACGTGATAACGAGCTCGAACTGGTTAAATCATAGCTTATGTTTGATATATTAGGCAAAAGTATACATATATTGATTGAATATTGTTGAATTTTGATGAAATAACGACAACCTGCGTTGTCGGGGACGTCCAAAAACAGAGGAAACTCTGCCCGTTTTTCGAGAAAACCCGTAAAACAAACGTGTTTTAAACTCTCAGATTCAATTAATCTTTTAGAAAGACAAATACAAATATGCAATTACTTCTGACGACGCTTTACAAACATATGGAAACTACGAATGCGGATATTATTTACAATATATTTATTTGAAACGTTAAAATTCGACAACTCTTCTACAAAATCAATATAACTTTTATATTTATTTTCAAATGCCGATAACACTAATGAGATTTCATATGTTATTTCCAACAACAAACAAACCAATCTCGTTTTATAGAAAATAAATATAATTAAATATTTATTTCAAATACCAAACAACACGCGTTCATTTTATAAAATTAAATACAGTTTATGTATTTGTTTTGAATACCAAAAACACGACGATTCTTTTACAAAAGAGAAAAATGCAATTTGCGTCCCTGTGGTATGTGCCAAACATCAACCTGAGCCCCTAAATTCATTTTTTGTTTTTTTGAGCCCCTGAGCTTATGAATTCTTAACAGTTTGCGTCCCTGCCGTCAGTGTTCCGTGAGTTTGACTGTTTGATAAGTGTGAAAAGTCCTTTATGCCCTTGACCCTTAACATCTACACTTAATAGCAGATATGAATGTAAAGATCAGTTTCATCAATCATCACACTTCTCAACAAGATCTCTCCAACTCCCAACATCGATTATCATCATCATCATCATCTTCATCTTTAGAACATATCATCTTCATCTTCATCATCTTCATCAGCTTCATCATCTTCATCTTCATCTTCATCTTCATCTTCATCTTCATCTTCATCTTCATCTTCATCTTCATCGATAACAATCCAAGGTAAAATCACATACCTAAATCGCATCGATAACATGATTCTTGTGGGTTTTTGTCTTGGATATCAAAACAGAGGTTTGGTTTTGTTTGATTCTTGTGGGTTTTTGTCTCGGGTATCAAAACAGAGGGTTATCTTCATACGGTAAAATCACATACCTAAATCACATCGATAACATGATTCTTGTGGGTTTTTGTCTCGGATATCAAAACAGAGGTTTGGTTTTGTTTGATTCTTGTGGGTTTTTGTCTCGGGTATCAAAACAGAGGGTTATCTTCCTACGGGTTAGATAACTCATATACAGAATGAATGCGGTACTAAAGTCATTATACGGTTTGATTCTTGTGGGTTTGATTCTTGTGTAGTTATTTGAATGTGTTTTGGTTATGAATACGGTACTAAATTCAAAATAGAGGTTTTTGAATGTGTTTTGGTGTTGATTCTTGTGTAGTTATTTGAATGTGTTTTGGTTATGAATACGGTACTAAATTCAAAACAGAGGTTTTTGAATGTGTTTTGGTGTTGATTCTTGTGTAGTTATTTGAACACATCAATATTGATACTTGAAATGTGAAAATTGATTTTTGGTAAATTTCTAATCGTTTTGGTTGGTTGTTTGAGAACTGTTTAAAAAGAACTGATCAGATCAGTTTCGGTTTGATGTTTTCCTCATATTGATTTTTGGTTTGATTCGATGATTTGGGTTCGTTTAAAAAAGAACTGATCGGATGATTTGAATGTGTTTATATTGGTCATTTGAATGTGTTTATATTGTACAGAATGGCTGCGGATGTAAAGATACGTAAAACACCAACTACGAAGGCGAGAACACTTGACAACCTCCTAGAAGATGGTGCGGTGCACATAAGGAAGTGATTGATCAGAACGATCAATTGCATATGAATGAATACAACCCCAGTGGCAGATATGTAAGTAGCGAGCTCTAGAATTTCAAGGAAAATCGAAGAGCTACACTGGGGTTATATTCATTCATATGAATGAATATAACCCCAGTGGCAGATATGTAATTAGCTACACTGGGGTTATATTCATTCATATCTGCTACATTCCGAAGTGCACCCGTCAGTAAAGATCCACAATTGCCCGTCAGTAAAGATCCACAATTGCTTGTGGTGGTATGACGTTTTGTCTCTGTATTGTATGTTACAGTCTTTTGTTATCGAGTCTGTAAGTTCCGTCATGTCTACGAAGTTGGTATGACGTTTTGTCTCTATATTGTATGTATTAAAAGTTTACATTTAATATACAATTTAGGCTTTAATAATTTGTTATATATAGTATACATTTAATTATTAGATTGCATTTATTTGAAAATAGTTAATTATTAGATTGCCTTTTGTTATATATAGTATACATTTAATTATTAGATTGCATTTATTTAAAAATAGTTAATTATTAGATTGCCTTTATTTAAAAAGAGTTAATTTGAATTATTAGATTTCTTAACAAAAAAGCAAGAAAAGAATTTAGGGGGTCAGGTTGATATTTTACTCATACCATAGGGACGCAAAGTGTTATTAATATATGCCAAAAGACGGTCTTACCCCTGGCTCAAACAGTCAAACAGACGGCAGGGACTCAAAGTGTTAAGAATTCATAAGCTCAGGGGCTCAAAAAACCAAAAAATGAATTTAGGGGCTCAGGTTGATGTTTGGCACATACCACAGGGACGCAAATTGCATTTTTCTCTTTACAAAATAAATATAGCTTTTATATTTATTGCAAACATCAAACGACTTGTATTCCATTCTAAAAATAGATATAATTTATCTATTTATTTCAAACATTCAACAACTCGATAATACTTTTGTAAAATAAATATAACTTTTTATATTTATTTCAAACGCCGAAACGACATATACGTATATTTTGGCAAATATATATACAAGACGTAATATATATAACACAAGTTTATTATATATTACTTTCATACAAATGTTCCTATATACACAAACGACTTCTCAAGACGACAAGCGAGCTTATCGATATATTTATATATTTTATATAAATATTTGTGTATATTAAATCTCTCGAGAACTAAGTCTTTTCAAGTCTTCTTAAATTGTTACTTCTTAAATTGTTACCAACATTAAACGAGACTTAATGTCACAACCCCCAATCCCTGATACCCGGGAACGGGCGGACGTGATCACAGAGTTCGGTGGTATCAGTTTGTTTAGTCTTGCAGCGGAATTTACATCAGGATCGTAGTTAGGAAATATTTATCAGAGTAAAACCACCATATTTTATAATATTAAACAAATGGGATGAAACCCAAGTTCATAGTACACACGTTTTCATATGAATAAATCCTATTTTATTTAATAAAAACATCTATTTTATTTTAGGTAACTTTATTGCCACTTTTCCAAGCCTTCAGTGCTGTCCAGCTGGCTCTTATTGGCTTCACACTAAGTTACCTGAAACACGTGTTTTAAAAACATTTGATCAGCAAGAAATACTGGTGTGTGAATCCCAGTTTAATCAAGTTTATATAAAAAGTCACGGTGAACAGTATTGAGGGCACATCCACAATTACATTTGTTTCCAAGATATACCAATTAACATCCGTGGTACTGTCATACTCAACTTGTGGAAATGTTACTCCTTGACCAGGTGGTAACAAATTTTGTATACAAAACCCCAATATACCCACTATAATTGTATTCTTACAAATAATCAATACGGTTATTCGCAGGGAAAGATATGTAAGGTTTTGTAAAACATTCCAAAAACATTATAAAAAAGAGGATAAACTCACAAAAAGGTTTACATAAAATAAGGATAACTCACATTGCTGTCTTAGGCTTTTCGTAAGGGTTTCCTGGATATAATCTATAATTTATACAAATGTACATTGATTAGTACCATAACCCTTTGAAATTATTAATGATACCCTCCCCGAGACGGCATTCCAACAACTACGTCGGGCAGAACCACGACAGTTGTTACGGAACCCTAAATCAATCGGGCAGCGTAACTATTATGAAACCGGGGTTATAATACTTACAATGGAGCAGAACCTCGCTAATTAGGGGTATAATACTTGCAAAATATGCCTAATACTTCAGAAATTCGAGATTGAGAATGAGAAATGAGCGACGAAAATTGTAAACTGATGCCTGCTATTTATAGTTCTGTAATTGGGTTTCCACGGGCCCGCGTAAAGAAAGCATAAGGCCTTCGCGGCCCGCGTTGACTCCAGTCAACTGCGTAGCTTAGTCCGGTCATCACTAGGCTTGACACGATTACGACACGTGTCGGCTTCTGGTGCGATCGCGTGTTATGAGTCCGTGCGGCCCGCATTGATGTAAGCTTAAGTTGAAGCGGCCCGCCTTGACTTAAGAAATCAGCTGAGTCAAAGTCTGGTCCTAATTCGGCCCGCGTAAGGGTTTGGGGTGGCTCACACGGCCCGCCTCAGCCCTATATTTAAACTTTTATATTTTATTTACATACTATATTGTATCACGGGCTCGGTTTTCACCTACGGGGTATAATATGAGACATATAAGGGTATTTTAAAATATAATAGGGTGTCGGAAATATTATAAGGGTGTTGGTTTTACCGAGGGTTGTTACATTCTCCCCACCTTAATTTATAGCTCGTCCTCGAGGTCTACTGGAATAAATGCGGATATTTCTTTTCATTTGTAGAAAATGAGCTGACTTGGTTAGCCTATCTACAATCACCCAGATTGTATTTATTTTCTTTCTTAATAAACTTAAAAGTGCGTGCAAATGTCTTGCATGATCTTCTTTACTCTTAGAGTAAATTAGAATATCATCTATGAATACAATTATGAATTTATCCAAAATATGGCTTACATATTCGGTCCATCATGTCCATAAATGCAACTGGGGCATTGGTTAAACCAAATTACATGACAGTAAATTCATAATGACCATACCTGGTTCTAAATGCGGTCTTAGGAATGTCCTCTTCCTGTACCTTTAATTGATGATATCCTGACCTTAAATCAATCTTAGAGAAAAATCGAGCTCCTTGTAGTTGATCAAACAAATCATCGATTCTCGGTAATGGGTACCGATTCTTAATCGTGACTTTGTTTAATTCACGGTAGTCAATGCACATACGCATTGATCCGTCTTTCTTTTTAACAAAAAAATATCGGTGCTCCCCATGGCGACGAACTCGGTTGTATGAATCTTTTCTCCAACAATTCATCTAATTGTTTCTTTAATTCCTGCATTTCGGCGGGTGCCAAACGGTAGAGTGCTTTGGTAATTGGCGATGTTCCTGGTAGCAGGTGAATTCTGAATTTAACTTCTCCGTCTGGAGGTAGTCCTGGTAATTCTTCTGAAAAGACATCTGAAAACTGAGATACCACTGGAATGTCTTTTATATCCTTTCCTTTAGTGTTAGTGATTTATAGAAATTGAATACACTATAGAACCTTTTCTTATAGAACTTGCACTTTTCATCACAGAGATGAATTTTGTGGATCTAGATGGTTTATTTCCTTTAATTTGTGATCGTTTTACCTTTAGATGAATTTACTTGAATTGACTTTTGATCACATAAAATACTGGCTTTATTGGTTATTAACCAATCCATTCCTAAAACAATATCAAATCTGGCTAGATTTATTGGATAAAGGTTTGCCCTAAACGTTTGGTTTAAATTTTTTATTCTTGCTCCCTGCAAGATTTCAGAAATCCTAATGGTTTCTCCATTGGCTGTCTCTACTACGCATTCATGTGGTAGTTTAGTTAATGACTGATTTAAAATTTTGCAAAACGATGTATTAATAAAACTTTGGTTTGCACCAGAGTCAAATAATACTTTTAGCAAAGACATCATTAACTAAAAACGTACCAGCTATGACATCTGGAATCATCTTGGCTTCTTCTGCAGTCAGAACAAATGCTCTAGCATTTTTAGTATTCTTGTTGTTCGTAGCTGGAGCCAGTTTTGGACAGTTTGGCTTGATATGACCTTTTTCTCCACAGTTAAAACACAATCCATTACTGGATTTCCTCCTGCAGTTCTCTTCATTATGTCCTGGTGCTTTGCAGAAATTGCAGTGGGTGGAGCATTTTCCAAAATGCTTCTTTTTGCAGATCTCGCAGTACGATGCAAAGGTAGAATCTACGTTTTTAGGATTGAAATTCCCAGAACGAAATTCTTGAGTAAGCCTTTGGGTTAAGTTTCTCCTCTGATCTTCTTCTCTAGTACGAACTAGTTCATCGGTCAAAGTATTGGCTAGTTCTACGGCTTCTTCTATGGTTTGGGGTCTGGTAGCCTTGACTACATGTCTAATTTCTCCAATTAATCCCCAGATGTAACGGGAGATTAATACCGGTTCTGGTGATGCAAGGGTTGGCACTATCCTAGCATATTCAAAGAATATAGTAGTGTACCCTTTACTATCTACACCAGTCATCCTAAGGTTGAGGAACTTGTTTGCTATCTGTTCCTTTTCATTGGGTGGGCAGAATTTCCTTTCTACCTTTTCTTTAAATTCTTCCCATTCCATACTATAGGTTTTATCACTTCCTCTTGTCTGAAGGATAGTGTTCCACCATTCTAATGCTGCATTCTTAAACAGATTAGAAGCAAACAATATCTTGTCTTCTTCAGCACACTTACTTATCCTTAAGACTGCCTCAGTCTTCTCTATCCAGCGTAAGGTTGCAATGGCCCCTTCATTGCCTGAAAATTCCATTGGTTTACAAGACCAGAATTCTTTATAAGAACAACCATAAGGCATGGTTCTTCTTCTTTTGGGAATAGGCAATTGAAATACTGGTCCATTGTTTACACTGTTTTCTGGTTCAACAGGTCGTTTACTGCTATGCTTACTTTTATTATCAGCATCCTTAACAGTTTGAATAATAAATGGCATAGCATCTATAATTCCTTGTGCCACTATGTGTTGAATAGCACTATTATCCAATTGGTTTCCATTGTTATTGATACTCGGATTATCATTAACCACGTTAATGTTACTCTGGTTATTGTTATTCAGATTTCATTGATTTTCTTCGTCGGCCATCTGAATTTTAAACATTTATCCCATATTAATATCACAATTAATATTTTACTATAGTTAATCACATGACACGCATTTTTGCCAAAAGCGTCGATCATTGCTACTATACTCTTTTCATATACTATGCGTCTATTACAGACTAGTACTGAAAATTACAATACCAACAGAAATAAAAACACACTAGTAGTAATATGCATCCGTACACACATATTTTATTTTATTTCTCATTATCAATTATTAGGATCTTTTGGATTTCCTCATCGATATATATATTTCACATTCTGTAATATACAGACCATTCATAAGGTCAAACATCAGGTCATAGCATTATTTAGGGAATTCCATTATCATAACATATACCTCATCTCACCCGGTCTTGTCGGAGAGGTAACCCCATCTCACTCAGTCTCGCCGGAAAGGTAACCCCATCTCACCCGGTCTTACCGGAGAGGTAACCTTATCTCACTCGGACAAGCTGGAGAGTCTACCGCACTATGCCCAGTTTTACCGGAGAGGTAATTATCATAGTATTTTATACCCATAACTTATTTCAAATCATGATCTTCATTTATTATGGTTTATATCAAGAAACAAGGAAATTAGTATATTCTCATGAGGAATCATATTCTAGAACCGAGTAGTATCAATAAACAAGAAATAACAGTGGCCAAGTGTTATTGCTTATTTATCATACAGGCACTATTCTAGTCATTATCCTCACAGGATACCAATAATCATCACACTTTATTTATGCAAGCAATTGGTTTATCTCAAAGCTTCATATTAAGGCATAGCATTAAAAATTCTCTTGTACTTCTAGATCTTATTCAAGTTTTCTTGGTTCACTTTTGTTGTTCATCCGAATGTTTATTTATCATAACGAATATCTTAGTACAATTATACGAACAGATTGATTAAAATGAAATATTGCGATTTATATATTTATTACAAACTAGAACTGAAATTCGAAATATATTATTGGTTATACATCCGTAACTTATTTTAGTCTAACTAGGTTATAGGAATATTATGCTCAACATGCATTTTATGTAAGGTTTATTCTATCTCTTTCTTCTTACTAGGTTGTTGTCAAATGAACGAAGTTCTTTTAAATTTTCTCGCTCGTAGGTGGCATGGGTGCTGATACTGGTTTGGCGGTTCAACTATAAATTAACATTTACTGCTGTAGTGGCTAACATGTAGAGATTTGCCCATTTTTCATCTAATTTATCTTCCCAAGGTGGGTTACTGCCTATTTTCTGGTTTTCCTGAGACTTTTTCATATTCTCTTGACTTTTTCTAATAATCCGACTTCTTTTACTAGGGGTAAGTGGATTTTCATACTGTGCTTTACGGACAAATATTCCCTCCTCAATATCTGCTGAGTATCTTGAGAAATTTGTTTGGGATGAACTTCCCTTTTCTTTGGGTGAACTATCTAGCTTATGATAGATGTCCGAAATTCTTTTCTTACTCATACTGTAAACTAACAAATAGTCAATTAATATAAAACACATAATCACATAAGTTATTTCCTAACATAGAATTTAAAATTTTAAGTGTCAGCAGAACACTTCTTTGGCTTGAGCCAGTGGCTAGGCTCTGATACCACCTTCTGTCACAACCCCCAATCCCTGATACCCGGGAACGGGCGGACATGATCACAGAGTTCGGTGGTATCAGTTTGTTTAGTCTTGCAGCGGAATTTACATCAGGATCGTAGTTAGGAAATATTTATCAGAGTAAAACCACCATATTTTATAATATTAAACAAATGGGATGAAACCCAAGTTCATAGTACACACATTTTCATAGGAATAAATCCTATTTTATTTAATAAAACATCTATTTTATTTTAGGTAACTTTATTGCCACTTTTCCAAGCTTTCAGTGCTGTCCAGCTGGCTCTTATTGGCTTCACACTAAGTTACCTGAAACACGTGTTTTAAAAACATTTAATCAGCAAGAAATACTAGTGAGTGAATCCCAGTTTAATCAAGTTTATATAAAAAGTCACGGTGAACAGTATTGAGGGCACATCCGCAATTACATTTGTTTCCAAGATATACCAATTAACATCAGTGGTACTGTCATACTCAACTTGTGGAAATGTTACTCCTTGACCAGGTGGTAACAAATTTTGTATACAAAACCCCAACATACCCACTATAATTGTATTCTTACAAATACTCAATACGGTTATTCGCAGGGAAAGATATGTAAGGTTTTGTAAAACATTCCAAAAACATTATAAAAAAGAGGATAAACTCACAAAAAGGTTTACATAAAATAAGGTTAACTCACATTGCTGTCTTAGGCTTTTCGTAAGGGTTTCCTGGATATAATCTATAATTTATACAAATGTACATTGATTAGTACCATAACCCTTTGAAATTATTAATGATACCCTCCCCGAGACGGCATTCCAACAACTACGTCGGGCAGAACCACGACAGTTGTTACGGAACCCTAAATCAATCGGGCAGCGTAACTATTATGAAACCGTGGTTATAATACTTACAATGGAGCAGAACCTCGCTAATTAGGGGTATAATACTTGCAAAATATGCCTAATACTTCAGAAATTCGAGATTGAGAATGAGAAATGAGCGACGGAAATTGTAAACTGATGCCTGCTATTTATAGTTGTGTAATTGGGTTTCCACGCGGCCCGCGTAAAGAAAGCATAAGGCCTTTGCGGCCCGCGTTGACTCCAGTCAACTACGTAGCTTAGTCCGGTCATCACTAGGCTTGACACGATTACGACACGTGTCGGCTTCTGGTGCGATCGCGTGTTATGAGTCCGCGCGGCCCGCATTGATGTAAGCTTAAGTTGAAGCGGCCCGCCTTGACTTAAGAAATCAGCTGAGTCAAAGTCTGGTCCTAATTCGGCCCGCGTAAGGGTTTGGGGTGGCTCACACGGCCCGCCTCAGCCCTATATTTAAACTTTTATATTTTATTTACATACTATATTGTATCACGGGCTCGGTTTTCACCTACGGGGTATAATATGAGACATATAAGGGTATTTTAAAATATAATAGGGTGTCGGAAATATTATAAGGGTGTTGGTTTTACCGAGGGTTGTTACACTTAACACGTATAACTTAGTCTTTTCCATCAAGTTAACAACTTACTGTCGAATCGTTCGGTTAACGATTCGGTTGAGCTCGGTGACACGTAGTTTAGTTACTGCGTTTATTTGGAAACTTATAAGATATTCCATGTTAGGAATATTGTAGAATGCACACTAGCGAGTCTCATCCTGGAAACGACATCACGAAGTCGTAAATAGCTAGCTTTGCACAAGGCAATCCAGGTGAGTTCATAACCCCACCTTTTTACGGTTTTACATTTTTATAAATGTTTTCGGGGTGGAAAGACATGCACGTTTTGCAGAAACACACAAAGTTTTCGATGAACAAAGGCTGCATATTTTAGACAAAGCACGTTTTACAAGAACATACAAAGTTTTTGAACGAACGAAAACTCATATTTCCAAATCATGTTACGAATGGATTTCGAGGAACTCAAATGGTTTACGAATGGATCATACTAAATATACCGGTTTTTACAAAACAAATGCGTATTATCGAAATGTGAATGATTTTCATGACTAGGGATGGGATCGTCTAGTTATAATATTGGGACTGGGTTGGTCTGCGATTGAGGAACGGGACACCCAGTGAGTTTCATATCCCCCTTTTCTCTTAACTGTTTTCAGTTTTATAACCTCGGGGGTGAAATACATGTTACAAACTGTTTACATACATTTTGATTTGGTATGGTTAGCTAAGGAAGGGTACTGCATGATCATGTGAGTGGTGGGCATAACACTTAAGGCCATTAATCCTCGTTGTAGGACCGAGGGACATGAGTGATAGATCTATTCGGGTGTAGCGAGCTCCACCCATGCGCCCGCCGAATGGGCCATGTGGTGACTATGTCTTATTGACAAAGTTTGCTAGGTTTGAGTTCCCTGCACCACTTCACATATATCAATGGTGTAACACCTCGAAAATTCACGTCCTATAATGTATTGACACATGTCATGAGCTTGAACGTGTGAAAGAATACCCTAGAGGGACTAAAGTTGACAAACATGGAAAGTATGTGAATATAAGGGTTCAAAATGTCAACAATGGATAAATATACTTTACAATAGCCCTACAAAATGTTTATACCTTCAAACGAATAAATCATGGATCATACGAAGCTAAATATGAAAGAAAGTGAGAGATTACAAATTACAGGGGTTAAATGTGTCAACATGTTTAAAGTATACCTCTGAGTGACCTTTTAGCAAACCCAAAGCCTTGTAACAATTATTTATGCTCACTAGAATACATGATAAAAATTTCACCAAGTTTCGTTATCACATGAGAAAGTTATGATAAAATTCGTATACGAGGGGTTAAAAGCGTCAACGATGAAATTTATGACTTTTCGGGTAATCAAAAGTTGACCAAGGACTTAACAAAGTGGGTATAAGTCTTGAAGCCCTTATAAGTAAATTTGAAGGGCTCATAATGCAAGAAACAAAGGGGAATGACCTTTCGAAGGACCAAGAGCCAAGATGCAGTAACTAAAAAGGTTTTTACCTGACAGCTGGCATCAGGCGGGCCGCGTAAGGCTTACCAGAACCTTACGCGGGCCGTGTGCGATCCCCAGATACAGAAAAATACAGGCAGCAGCCTGTTCAGCCTTGTAACCGACTTAAGGAGATATTTTCCACTCCATGGACGACCCCTACATGCTTTTTAGACACTAGGGACAGTTGTGGATGATCCAGGATCAGTGGTAGACTTGGTTGTCAATAATCTAGTGAGATTAAAGCACTATATAAAGGTCCATCGTTTACAACTTTTGATCATACCATCACCACTCAACTTCTGATCAATTCTGGAGCTCAAGGCCACTTTCTAAGGATCACTAATCGTGCATAGGACTGTGGTAAGTACCCTTGACCTTCCTTAATTGAGTTTTACTTAGTTATTAGCTTAAAAGTCAAACCGTCGTAATTAATGTTTAACTTAGTGATTAATCATTAATGGTCTAGTGATTAGTCGAATTGAAGGTAGTTATAAGTTGGTAATTATGTGGGCATTAAACCCTTTAGAGGGCACCCTCTGATTCCCGCTCTAACTAGATCAAATGTCGGGTCAAAGTTGTTTATAAAAAGTCAACATAAACTTAATTTGTGAATTAACATGTAATTAGCAATGTAGAAGGCATGTAACCTATTTTACCACTCACATAACTTAGTAATAAATGTAAGAACATGTCTAAACATGTTCGACCCGACAATTTTCTGTTTAGACCCGGTTTGGAACCGAAAGTCGCAAAACTTTGACTTTTGCTTTGACTTCAGTTCTGACCCGATTTAGTATGTTTTGGAAATGCCTTAGAGCTTCCTTAGGACCAGGCTACATGATGGTATAACCCTCTGTGATTGGTTCATTGATTGTCCGTTTCGTTTACACGTTTCCGTTAATTGCCTAATGTTGACCATAATGCCCTTTTAACTATAAAACGAGAATTTTGGAAATGTGAAATGACAATAATCTTTATTACTGATTTATAAACATGTCCCTAAATTTTCACATCAGTTTGAGGTCTAGATTAGGAGTTATGCTCAATGACGTAATTAGAACGCTTTTTAGTAATTAAACGGCGTCATTAGCATAAAGCCTATCTAAACCCATTTTTTGACACCAAACCTTTTACCCCCTGATGTAATATAATATTTTGGGATTTTTAAAGATTTTTAATTATTTTTAACCTGCTCATAACCTAAGGTTATAACGTTGATTCGGTAAATACCGATTATACCCCTTTTTGGTTATAAAATGAGTTCTACATAGTATTTTGACACCAATCCAATTGCTACTGATTTTATATAATAAATGAAGTATTTTGAACTTTATAACCTAATCAGAAAACTCAGATTTCTTGTATAACCCGGAAATCGCTTAAAATGGCTTTTTAAGCGTATTAAACACATAGTTTATGTTTAAAACCATTTTTGTCATTTAAGACTTATCACAACTGATATGACCTATTAAAATAAGTTATTTTAATGATGTATTCAGACCCGAATCTCAGAATTTTAAATAATCTTGTTTATAATCTTTAAAATGACCAAAATACCCATGCGGGGCTTAAATTTAGATTAAACTCGTTTTGGGCATAACGGAAGATATCCTACTGATATCACAACATATTTAAGGCATACCAACTTAGGAAACCTGTAAATGACTCTTATGGTTACCCGTTATGCTTCTTACGTGTTCGGTTCGGTTTATGTAACTAGTTTGCATAAATTATCCGAAACGGGTCAAACCTTACCGTTTTTATCTCAAAATCCAGAATGTGGTTAGATTACCCATATTATACAAGTCTTCAAACTTGTCTGGTCTAAATCACATTCTATTCCGGTCTTCGCTTAATCGTGCGTTTGAACCGTATCTTTGTTAAAACTAACTGGTCTAACTTTAGGCTTAATTAAAGACCCGTTAGGATTCTAATAGGTTATTATAAACCTTCGTTCCAGAATAGGAGACCCGGTAAAAGCTACACGCACTTGCTATTTGTGATTGATACTTGCAAAGGTAAATACTTTTAACTTATTTTCCCTATACGGGCTTGGGGTATGGTATATAAAATACCGCTTGGTCAGGCATTGAATCTTTAATCGAATAGAGGTTAAACCATTGATATGCTCCGTTTTGAAATGTTTTGTTTGCTTAAAGCCTTTGGGGGGTTAATGACCATGTCCCGGATATCCTTGGCATCATCTTACGAGATGGCCACGACCTGAGCACGGGGTGTAGGCGTACACCCGTCAGTGCATAAATAAATAATGTGGTGTGTCTATTGATCTTTAACCCGGTCTACGGATCGGGCTACTAAACGCATAAGGAACATGTAATTCTTTTACAAGATTATATTCAAATAATTATCCCAAGTTATCAAGAGTTTTTGCCACGTGCATTCAAATCAATTTTATTAAACCTTTTCTAAATGAGTCAGTTAATTGTATTTACCAGTGTAAACTGACGTATTTTCCCGAAAAGGTTAAGTGCAGGTACTACGCGAACTACGCTGGCTTTCTCCTAGCGTCCACAATAAGTCTCGCAAGCATGGATGTCAAAACTGTTGAACAGTGTTTCCATTTTTATTTTGATCCACCTGTGGATTTCTTTCAACCATTTGTGATACTTGATATTACAATTTATTAAAGTTGAAATATATCTATCTTTTGCTTCCGCTGTGCATTTAAATATTGTGTTGTTTGACTATAACGATATCAACTACGTCACGATACTTCCCACCGGTCCCACCGGTGATACGTGGAAATATCGGGGTGTGACAGGTTGGTATCAGAGCCAACGTTGAGTGAATTAAACACTAGCCTTTTGTGTTTAATCTCAATGACACAATTGCACATTCCTAAATTTTCGAGTCTAGACAAAGAACTTAGGACAAATCCAAATTTGTTTTTATTTTAACTTTGTCCTTTATATTTCTTGTTGTATCTTTTATTATTTTGACAGGAAATATGCCGCCAAGATTTAGACGAGGAGGACGAGGCAAGGGGCCAATCACCGCCCCTAACGATCACAAGGCCGGGCCTTCACACCGGCGAACTCCTTCCACTACAATGAGTGCTGATCAACAAGGAAATAGGAGGAACCTTTTTGAGCCCGCTAGACGGTCTGTCTCGCACAGTTCAACACCTCCCTATCGTCATTCTTTTGGGCCGCACTCAGAAAACGAGCCCGATAACCCACAACCTTCATATATACCTCTCCAGCGATCCCTTTCGCACCACTCCTTCGGCGACCCTACTCTTGTCTTTCAGGGCCGGTTCAACCCAGAAAACTATATTCAAGAACCAGTGCGTTTTAACCCATTGGGACCAGAGGACCACTTCTCAGAAGACAATGCAATGGACATGGACGAGGACACGGATCCCGTCGAACCTGCAAGCGGTACCCCCAACCATCCCATCGAGATCTCTGATGGATCTTCCTTCCACGGATCACCCTACGGTGGTCCAGACAGTTACCAAGCGAGGTTTAACCAGTATGAGTGGTACTTCACGCCCTCTCATAACCCACAGCAACAGCAGCAGCAGGATCCCTCCGAGGATTCATGTTTCGTGGCAGTCACGCCACCGCCACCACCGCCGCCAGTTCATCAGGCACCTCCAGAGCCACCAAGACGCAGGAGGACAGGCGCACGAATATCGGCGCGAGGGGGATTTCACTTTAGCACCCCTCATCACTCCAGTGGCAGTCACTATCCACCACTGCATGAAGACCCACAAATGGGTGGGCCTTCAATCCCAGTTTCAGAGGTGAATTCTGCACCAGTTGCACCACAGCCACCACCATTGGGTTTTGATAACCCGATTCCTGCATACGCTGGTTCAACGGCATACAATCCATTTGAGCAGCCGGCTCACACCCACTATAATTACGCCGAAGCCGACCCGTACTTAGTAGCGGCTAACTACAATGCCCTTCATCCTGAAGGACCGTATGGAGCCCCTTGGGGAGTGGGATACCCAACTCATGGGTATCAAATACCTGCTAGACCTCTGACTCAGCATCAGCCGCAGCCTCCACGGTTTTCCCCACCAGAACAGGAGGAAATCCTACAAAGGCTAAGCAGGGTGGAACGAGACTTCCAGGAAGAACGTAGGAACAACAGGGGATTCCTCAAAGGCTTAGCAAGCTTGTTGAAGGGGAAGAAGAAGAGGGATCATTAAATCCCTACATGTATTGTTGTATTTCCTATTTCAATCGAGTCCCTGCGTGGACATCTATTTAAGTAATTGGTCCCTGCGTAGACTTGTTTTTCAGTTTAGCCCCTGCGTAGGTAAGTTGTTCTGTTAAAAGTCCCGTTTAGGGCAATGTGTACTTCTCTAATGTTAATGGAATGTTAAGTTTATAAATTTCATTTTTTCCATTATATGCATAAATATATTATACATGAAATAAATAAATCAAAAATCATTCCTTTTAAAAATAATCTGCCTATTTAAATATTAACTAAGAGTCTTAAAGGTGTAGCCTAGCCTGCGTGTCATTATAAGACCTGGCCAAGATGGTAAGACCTGTTAAAAAGATTCAAATCCCTGTTAACATCTGAAAACATGTTAACGCTTCTGGCAGACGTGATTCGTTAAAATCACACGTCATTCTTATAAAAGGATTCTTCAAAAGATTTCCTAACCCAACTTAACGATCCATAAATAATGGGTTTAAATCGTCAATTAAGATGATCATATATTGACCATCCATTGGTAATATAGTGCCTACGGGCCCTACTCATTGTCATATAAGACAAGAGACAGTAGTAGTCTACGACTCCCTGTCAGAGAAAGTTAATAAACTATGCTCAAACCTTAATGCCTTGATTCTCTAAAATATGATTTTAAAATGTCCTGGTGACTAGGCCTTTTGTGCTACTAATAAAACTATTATTGTTTTATAATTAGGATAAATTATAATAAAAATCCTAAATAAATGTGAGTAACAAATTAACCAAATATGGTCTATGTTTACCATGGTTAATTAATTGCCATAAAAGACAATTCCTTAATAAACTCCCAAATAAATTATTGTCAATATCTTATGTAACAGTTCAAGATACATGGCGGACTCGGATGAAATCAATAGTCGGCCAAAGGAGAATCCTGACGCCACCAGGTTCAATGTGACTGGCGCAGAGCTCCAAGCATTAATCGACAATGTTGTTACAAAAGCCTTGGATAGGCAATATAGTGAGGCAAGCGGTACTCGGAGTAGGACTCTATTCGCACCGCATTCCAAGCCCAAGACTCATTCTGAGGCTCACAGCAAGCCACCCCCCAAGAAGGATAAGCTAAAGAAAGGTGATGACGATCGTCATTCTTCTAATCAGCAAAGTGTCCCATCTCAAAGGATAGTAATGAATCAAGGACCCCGTGATAAGGGTTGCTCCTACAAGTATTTTGTTTCCTGCAAACCCAGGGATTTCACTGGGGAGAAAGGAGCTATAGACTGCATGACATGGTTGGATGAGATGGACACCGTGGTTGATATCAGCGGATGCGCTGAGAAGGATGTGGTAAAGTTTGTGTCTCAATCGTTCAAAGGTGAGGCCTTAGCCTGGTGGAGATCTTTGATCCAAGCTACAGGGAAAATCCCATTGTACAATATGACTTGGGAACAGTTTGTGTCATTGATCAAGGAGAACTACTGCCCTCAGCATGAGGTAGAGAAGATTGAGTCTGATTTTCTGTCATTGGTAATGAAATATCTGGATTGCCAAGCTTACCTTACGAGCTTTAATACAATGTCAAGGTTGGTTCCTTATCTGGTGACCCCGAAACCCAAAAGAATAGCTCGTTTCATTGGGGCTTAGCCCCAGAGATCAAGGCAAGTGTAAAAGCCTCTCGGCCAGCTACCTACAGATCTGTAGCTGATATATCTTTGTCCCTCACACTGGACGCGGTCAGGCAGAGATCGCTGAGGAACGCGGATGCCGAGAAAATAAAGCGTGAAGATGACAACTCACGACGGTCAGACAAGAAGCACCGGGGAAACAATGACCACAAGAAGGGGTCTGGTTCTAAGAAGGATGGGCATCAATCTGGAGATAAACCCAAGTGTAAGATTTGTCAGAAGCACCACTTTGGGAGGTGCAGACTTGACTCAAAATCCCAATCTCAGCCAAGACCTTGTGGGATTTGCAAATCTTCGGAACATAAGACCCTAGAGTGCAAGAAGCTGAAGGACGCAACGTGCTACAGTTGCAATGAAAAAGGGCACATTAAGACAAATTGCCCAAAATATGCAAAGAAAGCTGATGAAGGAAAGAAGACCAATGCTAGGGTCTTCAGGATGGATGCAAAGGAAGCTGTGCAGGACGACAATGTGATCGCAGGTACCTTCCTTATAAATGATGTTTATGCGAGAGTGCTATTTGATTCAGGAGCTGATAAATCATTTGTAGATAATAAGTTTTGCAAATTGCTGAATTTACCTGTTAAGACCTTAAATGTGAAATATGAGGTGGAATTAGCAGATGGCACCTTAGAAACCGCCTCAACCATATTAGATGGATGTTTCATATCCATTAAGAACCACTCTTTTCCTTTGTCCCTACTTCCTTTGAAGTTAGCCGGTTTTGACATAGTTTTAGGCATGGACTCGTTATCTCATAACCAGGCCCAGATTGTCTGCAATAAGAAGCAAGTGGTGATCAAGACTCCGTCTGGTGAATCACTTACCATTCAGGGAGATACCCAGTATGGACTGCCTGAGCAAGTGACTATGCTTAAGGCCTCTAAGTGTTTAAAGAAGGGTTGTGTCATCTACATGGTACAAGTGACTATTGATGAGCCGAAGCCTAAGATTGAGGATATCCCTGTCATTCCTGAATACCCCGAAGTTTTTCCTGAAGAACTACCTGGTTTACCACCAGATAGGCAAGTGGAATTCAGAATTGACATCATCCCTGGAGCAGCACCTGTTGCTAGAGCACCTTATAGGTTGGCACCAACAGAGATGAAGGAATTGAGGACACAACTAGATGAATTGCTAGCCAAAGGTTTCATTAGACCTAGTTCGTCTCCTTGTGGAGCACCAATCTTATTTGTCAAGAAGAAGGATGGATCGATGCGTCTGTGCATCGATTACCGTGAGCTTAATAAGGTCACTATCAAGAATAGGTACCCATTGCCCAGGATCGACGATCTGTTCGATAAGCTTCAAGGGGCAAGTTACTTATCTAAGATTGACTTAAGGTCAGGCTATCACCAACTGAATGTTAGAGATGAAGACGTACACAAGACTGCATTTCGGACTCGTTATGGTCATTACGAGTTCCTAGTGATGCCTTTTGGGCTCACTAATGCACCAACGGAATTTATGGATCTCATGAACCGTGTCTACAAACCATAATTGGACAAATTTGTTATCATCTTCATTAAAGACATTCTGATTTATTCAAAGAATCAGGCCGACCATGAGAAACATCTTCGATGTATTCTTTCACTACTTCAGCAGGAGAAGCTCTACGCCAAATTTTCGAAGTGTGAATTTTGGCTTCGAGAAGTCCAATTCCTTGGACATGTGGTTAGTGAGCATGGTATCCAAGTGGATCCCGCTAAGGTGGAAGCACTTATGAACTGGCAAGAGCCGAAGACGCCCACAAAAATTCCCAGTTTCTTGGGATTGGCAGGATACTACAGGCGCTTTATTGAAAATTTTTCAAGGATTGCTGCACCCCTAACTTCTCTGACTAGGAAGGATATTAAGTTCAACTGGGGACCCAAGCAACAAGAATCCTTTGATATCCTTAAGCAAAGGTTGAGCAATGCTCCTGTACTGACATTGCCTGAAGGTACCGAAGAATTCGTGGTTTACTGCGACGCATCACACACTGGCATGGGGTGTGTGCCTATGCAGAAAGGCAATGTTATTGCCTATGCTTCACGTCAGTTAAAGGTGCATGAAAAGAATTACACCACCCATGACTTGGAGTTGGGTGCCGTTGTATTCGCACTAAAACTTTGGAGGCACTATTTATACGGTATCAAGTGTGTGATCTATTCTGATCACAAGAGCCTCCAGCATCTGTTTAACCAAAAGGATTTGAACATGAGGCAACGACGTTGGATGGAAACTTTGAATGATTATGATTGTGAGATAAGATACCATCCTGGCAAGGCGAATGTAGTCGCCGATGCCTTAAGTCGGAAGGAAAGAGTGAAGCCTATAAGGATCAATGCCAAGAGCATTGAGATAAAGAATGGTTTGAATGAAAAGTTGTTAGCTGCACAGAAGGAAGCTGTGTTGGAAGCTAACTATCCTAATGAAAAGTTAGGAGTGACTGAAGAACAGTTATCCTATGGCAAGGACGGAATACTAAGGTTAAATGGACGAATATGGGTTCCAGTTTATGGAGGACTTCGGGATGTTATCCTCCAGGAAGCCCATAGTTCTAAATATTCCGTTCATCCTGGAGCTGATAAGATGTACCAGGATCTAAAGGAAAACTATTGGTGGATAGGCTTGAAGAATTCTGTAGCTGCCTATGTAGCTAAATGTTTGACGTGTGCGCAAGTGAAAGCAGAACATCAGAAGCCGTCAGGTTTGCTACAACAGCCTGAACTTCCCACGTGGAAGTGGGAAATGGTGATGATGGATTTCATCACCAAATTGCCAAAGACAAGGAAAGGAAATGATACTATATGGGTGATAGTAGACAGAGTGACTAAGTCAGCACATTTCCTACCCATTAAGGAGACCTATAGCTCCGACATGTTGGCCCAATTATACGTAGATAAGATTGTATCTCTACATGGTGTACCTGTGTCTATTATCTCTGACAGAGATACTAGATACACGTCACATTTTTTGAAAAGTTTCCAACAATCTTTGGGCACGCGCTTAAATTTTAGTACGGCTTACCATCCTCAGACGGACAGCCAGAGTGAGCGTACAATCCAAACTTTGGAAGACATGCTTCGTGCATGTGTGATCGACTTAGGTGGTAGTTGGGATAACCACCTACCATTAATCGAGTTCTCATATAACAATAGCTATCATACGAGCACCAAGGCCGCGCCTTTCGAGGCCCTGTACGGTAGAAAGTGCCGAACTCCCGTCTGTTGGGCGGAAGTTGGAGATGTCCAACTGACAGGACCTGAAATAGTCTTTGAAACGACGGACAAGATTGTCCAGATTCGTGACCGCTTGAAAGCTGCCAGAGATAGGTAGAAAAGCTACGCGGATTTAAAGCGTAAACCTCAGAAATTCGAGGTAGGTGACAAAGTGTTGCTTAAAGTATCACCCTGGAAGGGAGTGATGCGATTTGGTAAGAAAGGCAAGTTAAGTCCGAGATATATAGGACCATTCGAGGTCATCGAATGTGTCGGATCAGTTGCCTACAAGTTAAAATTACCTGAAGAGCTCAGTGGAATTCACAATGTATTCCACATCTGCAATCTGAAGAAGTGTTTCGCTGATGAATCACTAGTCATACCACATACAGATGTGCACATAGAAAAGAGCTTGAAGTTTGTTGAAAAACATGTGTCGATCGAGGATCGACAGGTTAAGAAGCTTCGAAGGAAGCATGTGCCAATTGTAAAGGTAAAATGGGATGCCCGTAGAGGTCCCGAGTACACGTGGGAGGTAGAGTCCACAATGAAAGAAAAGTACCCTCATTTGTTTCCGTAAATCTCGAGGTCGAGATTTCTTTTAAGGGGGTGAGGATGTAACACCTCGAAAATTCACGTCCTATAATGTATTGACACGTGTCATGAGCTTGAACGTGTGAAAGAATACCCTAGAGGGACTAAAGTTGACAAACATGGAAAGTATGTGAATATAAGGGTTCAAAATGTCAACAATGGATAAATATACTTTACAATAGCCCTACAAAATGTTTATACCTTCAAACGAATAAATCATGGATCATACGAAGCTAAATATGAAAGAAAGTGAGAGATTACAAATTACAGGGGTTAAATGTGTCAACATGTTTAAAGTATACCTCTGAGTGACCTTTTAGCAAACCCAAAGCCTTGTAACAATTATTTATGCTCACTAGAATACATGATAAAAATTTCACCAAGTTTCATTATCACATGAGAAAGTTATGATAAAATTCGTATACGAGGGGTTAAAAGCGTCAACGATGAAATTTATGACTTTTCGGGTAATCAAAAGTTGACCAAGGACTTAACAAAGTGGGTATAAGTCTTGAAGCCCTTATAAGTAAATTTGAAGGGCTCATAATGCAAGAAACAAAGGGGAATGACCTTTCGAAGGACCAAGAGCCAAGATGCAGTAACTAAAAAGGTTTTTACCTGACAGCTGGCATCAGGCGGGCCGCGTAAGGCTTACCAGAACCTTACGCGGGCCGCGGGCCGCGGGCGATCCCCAGATACAGAAAAATACAGGCAGCAGCCTGTTCAGCCTTGTAACCGACTTAAGGAGATATTTTCCACTCCATGGGCGACCCCTACATGCTTTTTAGACACTAGGGACAGTTGTGGATGATCTAGGACCAGTGGTAGACTTGGTTGTCAATAATCTAGTGAGATTAAAGCACTATATAAAGGTCCATCATTTACAACTTTTGATCATACCATCACCACTCAAATTCTGATCAATTCTGGAGCTCAAGGCCACTTTCTAAGGATCACTAATCGTGCATAGGACTGTGGTAAGTACCCTTGACCTTCCTTAATTGAGTTTTACTTAGTTATTAGCTTAAAAGTCAAACCGTCGTAATTAACGTTTGACTTAGCGATTAATCATAAATGGTCCAGTGATTAGTTGAATTGAAGGTAGTTATAAGTTGGT
Source organism: Helianthus tuberosus (assembly GCA_030545235.1). Taxonomy (NCBI): domain Eukaryota; kingdom Viridiplantae; phylum Streptophyta; class Magnoliopsida; order Asterales; family Asteraceae; genus Helianthus; species Helianthus tuberosus. The sequence continues at coordinate 137,862,318 of CM060416.1, read as the reverse complement.
AATTATGTAGGCATTAAACCCTTAAAAGGGCACCCTCTGATTCCCGCTCTAACTAGATCAAATGTCGGGTCAAAGTTGTTTATAAAAAGTCAACAGAAACTTAATTTGCGAATTAACATGTAATTAGCAATGTAGAAGGCACGTAACCTGTTTTACCACTCACATAACTTAGTAATAAATGTAAGAACACGTTTAAACATGTTCGACCCAACAATTTTCTGTTTAGACCCGGTTCGGAACCGAAAGTCGCAAAACTTTGACTTTTGCTTTGACTTCAGTTCTGACCCGATTTAGTATGTTTTGGAAATGCCTTAGAGCTTCCTTAGGACCAGGCTACATGATGGTATAACCCTATGTGATTGGTTCATTGATTGTCCGTTTCGTTTACACGTTTCCGTTAATTGCCTAATGTTGACCATAATGCCCTTTTAACCATAAAACGAGAATTTTGGAAATGTGAAATGACAATAATCTTTATTACCAATTTATAAACATGTCCCTAAATTTTCACATCAGTTTGAGGTCTAGATTAGGAGTTATGCTCAATGACGTAATTAGAACGCTTTTTAGTAATTAAACGGCGTCATTAGCATAAAGCCTATCTAAACCCAATTTTTGACACCAAACCTTTTACCCACTGATGTAATATAATATTTTGGGATTTTTAAAGATTTTTAATTATTTTTAACCTGCTCATAACCTAAGGTTATGGCGTTGATTCGGTAAATACCGATTATACCCCTTTTTGGTTATAAAATGAGTTCTACATAGTATTTTGATGCCAATCCAATTGCTACTGATTTTATATAATAAATGAAGTATTTTGAACTTAATAACCTGATCAGAAAACTCAGATTTCCTGTATAACCCGGAAATCGCTTAAAATGGCTTTTTAAGCGTATTAAACACATAGTTTATGTTTAAAACCATTTTTTGTCATTTAAGACTTATCACAACTGATATGACCTATTAAAATAAGTTATTTTACTGATGTATTCAGACCCGAATCTCATAATTTTAAATAATCTCGTTTATAATCTTTAAAATGACCAAAATACCCCTGCGGGGCTTAAATTTAGATTAAACGCGTTTTGGGCATAACGGAAGATATCCTACTGATATCACAACATATTTAAGGCATACCCACTTAGGAAACCTGTAAATGACTCTTATGGTTAGCCGTTACGCTTCTTACGCGTTCGGTTCGGTTTATGTACTAGTTTGCATAAATTAGCCGAAACGGGTCAAACCTTACCGTTTTTATCTCAAAATCCAGAATGTGGTTAGATTACCCATATTATACAAGTCTTCAAAATTGTCAGGTCTAAATCACATTCTATTCCGGTCTTCGCTTAATCGTGCGTTTGAACCGTATCTTTGTTAAAACTAACCGGTCTAAGTTTAGGCTTAATTAAAGACCCATTAGGATTCTAATAGGTTATTATAAACCTTCGTTCCAGAATAGGAGACCCGGTAAAAGCTACACGCACTTGCTATTTGTGATTGATACTTGCAAAGGTAAATACTTTTAACTTATTTTCCCTATACGGGCTTGGGGTATGGTATATAAAATACCACTTGGTCGGGCATTGAATCTTTAATCGAATAGAGGTTAAACCATTGATATGCTCTGTTTTGAAATTTTTGTTTGCTTAAAGCCTTTGGGGGGTTAATGACCATGTCCCGGATATCCTTGGCATCAACTTACGAGATGGGCACGACCTGAGCACGTGGTGTAGGCGTACACCCGTCAGTGCATAAATAAATAATGTGGTGTGTCAATTGATCTTTAACCCGGTCTACGGATCAGGCTACTGAACGCATAAGGAACATGTAATTCTTTTACAAGATTATATTCAAATAATTATCCCAAGTTATAAAGAGTTTGTGCCACGTGCATTCAAATCAATTTTATTAAACCTTTTCTAAATGAGTCAGTTAATTGTATTTACCAGTGTAAACTGACGTATTTTCCCAAAAAGGTTAAGTGCAGGTACTACGCGAACTAGGCTGGCTTTCTCCTAGCGTCCACAATAAGTCTCGCAAGCTTGGATGTCAAAACTGTTGAACAGTGTTTCCCTTTTTATTTTGATCCACATGTGGATTTCTTTCAACCATTTGTGATACTTGATATTACAATTTATTAAAGTTGAAATATATCTATCTTTTGCTTCCGCTGTGCATTTAAATATTGTGTTGTTTGACTATAACGATATCAACTACGTCACGATACTCCCCACCGGGCCTACAGGTGATACATGGAAATATCGGGGTGTGACAAATGGCCTTGCAAACCATTGGTGATCTGTTTTTCCTTTTTGCTTTCATACCGGGGTTTTACAAATTACATACCATGTTTTATACAAATTCAAAGCATAGGATTATGCGGGCATGAAGTCAAATTCAGGGTGGGCATTGACGGTTATACAAACTTTACAAATACAAGAGTTTACAAATACATGGTTCTACGAACATAATGCGTTACAAATACAAAGTTTCCATATAACTTTACAAGAAAATGATTTTTAAATTCGTTTTCTCAATAATATTTCACAAACCGGTTATCAAAAAGATTTGTTTTAAATCTTTCCCAAAACAAACTATGAACTCGCTCAACTTTATGTTGATTTTACGCATGTTTCTTTCTCAGGTTACTTTTCAGAAATTATGGCACGGTTGGAATAGGAGAACCATGTGGAGTCGAGTAGTTAGCGGCGTTCGTTTTCTAGAAGTATTCGCTTATTTGCTTCCGCTGTGCAATGAAGATACCAGTCCAGTCACGCCGGCTCTGATATTTTGGGGTGTGACAGATTGGTATCAGAGCTATAGGTTTCAGCGAATTAGGTTTCTGTAGAGATACCTAGGCTCTAACCTCACCTTTCTCTGGGACTTAGATTTTTAAGACTTTGAATACATACAGAACGCCTAAGACTCGAATGTGGTCTCCAGCCGTTGCCGAAAACAAAAAGGTCAGAATTTTGTTTTAAACATATGCGAATATTGTGTTTTATGCACGGTACACAAAACAATTACACAGAGAACACAAAACTCTGAGAGTTTAGGAAACATGTATTTAGGACCTTCGGAAAACTTATGTTGAAATTTATTCAAGGTCATCACATAGGAACCGCGATTATTAACTCGGGCACACACTATTATCCATATTGTCTAGTGCACGAGAATACATGAAACTCAAATTTTACGTCAACGGATGTCGGAGTACATCACCTTCTACACGAAACGAAATGCTAGTGCACAGGTATACGTGAAACTTAAGCTATACCTCAACGGTGGTTGAAGTACGTCACATACGAATTTCGAGGTGAAGTTACCGAGAAGACACTATGGAGTATTTCAACGATGATGCTAATCCTTTCAGCACGAAAACTATCGATCAGGAAGCGGCAGTTTGGCACGCGGTCCTACAACGACACGAAACACGTCAAGGAGAAGACGCATGACTCCGTATTCCCCTTTTCTCATTAACGAGGAATAAGCTATGTTCGGCATTCAATGGTAATGTGTCACACCCCGATAATTCCACGTATTACCGGTGGGCCCGGTGGGGAGTATCGTGACGTAGTTGATATCATCATAGTTAAATAACACAATATTTAAATGCAAAGCGGAAGCAAAAGATAGATTCATTTCAACCGAATATAATTGTAATATTAAGTATCACAAAATAGTTGAAAATAATCCACAGGAGGATCAAATAAAAAGAAACTTTGTTCAACAGACTGAAATGCATCCAAGCTTGCGAGGCTCTTAGTGATGCTAAGGAGAAAACCAGCCTATTTCGAGTAGTACCTGCACTTAATCTTTTTGGGAAAATACGTCAGTTTACACTGGTAAATACAATTAACTGACTCATTTTAAAAGGTTTAAAAATTGATTTGAATGCACGTGGCACAAAACACTTTATAACGTGGGATAATTATTTGAATATAATACTTGTAAAAGAATTACATGTTTCTTATGCGTTCAGTAGCCCGGTTCATTCCGGGTTAAAGATCAATAGACAGACCACATTATTTATTTAGGCACAGACGGGTGTATGCCTACACCCCGTGCTTAGGTCGTGGCCATTTCGTAAAATGATGCCAAGGATATCCGGGACATGGTCATTAACCCCCCAAAGGCGTTAAGCAAACAAAAAAATTTTTTAAACGGGTCATCTCGATAATACTTAACAACCAAACGATTAAGGTCGAATGCCCGACCAAGCGGCATTTTATATACCGTACCCCAAGCCCGTATAAGGGAAAATAAGTTAAAAGTATTTACCTTTGCAAGTAATAATCACAACAAGCAAGTGCACGTAGCTTTTACCGGGTCTCCTATTCTGGAACGAAGGTTTATAATAACATATTAGAATCCTAACGGGTCTTTAATTAAGTCTAAACTTAGACCGGTTAGTTTTAAAGGAAGATACGGTTCGAACGCATGATTAAGCGAAGACCAGAATAGAATGTGATTTAGACCCGACATGTTTGGAGACTTGTATAATATGGGTAAACTAAACATATTATGGATTTTGAGATAAAAATGATAAGGTTCGACCCGTTTCGGCTAATTTATGCAAACTAGTTACATAAACCGAACCGAACGCGAAAAACGCATAACGGTTAACCGAAAGAGTCACGAATAGGTTTTCTAAGTTAATATGCCTTAAATATGTTGTGATATCAGTAGGATACCTTCCATTATGCCCAAAACGAGTTTAATCTCAATTTAAGCCCCGTAGGGGTAATTTGGTCATTTAAAAGATTATAAAAGAGATTAATTACAATTCTGAGATTCGGGTCTGAAACAATCAGTAAAACAACTTAATTTAATAGGTTATGTCAGTTGGTGATAAGTCTTATATGACAAAATGGTTTTAAACCCATACTATGTGTTTAATACTCGTAAAGAGCCGTTTTAAGCGATTTCTGGGTTAAACAGGAACTCTGAGTTTTCTGATCAGGTTACAAAGTTCAAAATACTTCATTTATTATATAAAATCAGTAGCAATTGAATTGGTGTCAAAATATTATGTAAAACTCATTTTACAATCAAAAGGGTATAATTGGTAATTACCGAATTAAGGCAATAACCTTAGGTTATGATTAGTTTAAAAATAATTAAAAATCTTCAAAAATCCCAAAATATTATATTACATCAGTGAGTAAAATATTTGGTGTCAAAAATTGGGTTTAGATAGGCTTTACGCTAATTACGCCGTTTAATTAATAAAAAGTTTTCTAGTTACGCTATTGAGCATAACTCCTAATCTGGACCTCCAACTGATGTGAAATTTTAGGGACATGTTTATAAATCAGTAACAAAGATTATTGTCCTCTCACATTTCCAAAATTGTCGTTTTAAGGTCAAATGGGCATATTGGTCAACATTAGGCATTTAACGGAGACATCGGACAATCAACGAGTTAAGTAGTATAAACGCAGAGGGTTATACTATCATACAAGCTGGTCCTAACAGAGCTCTAAGGCATTTCTAAATCATATTAGTATGGGTCAAAACTGAAGTCAAAACAAAAGTCAAAGTTTTGCGACTTTCGGTTCCGAACCAAGCCTTAACAGAAAATTGTCGAATCAAACAAGCTTAGACCAGTTCTTATACTAATTACCAATTCATATCAGTGATAAAATAGGTTACACGTCTTCTACATTGCTAATTATGCGTTAATTTGAAAATTAAGATTCTGTTGACTTTTTATAAACAACTTTGACCCGACAAATGTCTTAGTTAGGACGGGAATCAGAGGGTGCCCTTTTAAGGGTTTAATGACCACATAATTACCAACTTATAACTACTTTAAGTTTCACTAATCACTGGACCATTAGTGATTAATCGATAAGTCAAACCTTAATTACGACGGTTTGACTTTTAAGCTAATAACTAAGTAAAACACGATTAAGGAAGGTTAAGGAAGCTTACCAAGGTCCAATGCACGACTAATGATGCTTTGGGAAAGCTCTTGTGCTCCAGAAATAATCAGAAGTGAAGGCATGCAAGAATGATCAAATGTTGCAAACAATGTGGGTCTTATATAGTGAGTTTAATCTCACTAGATCATGCCATGCAAGTCTACAATTGATCTTTGATGCATCCCAAGTGTCCCTATACTCTAAAAACCAGTTGGGGTTGCACATGGTATTGAAAACTAGTGGTTTAAGTCGGTTAAACTTGTTATAACAGGCACCTGTCATGTTTTCTGATGCTGGGACTGCCTTACGGACCATAAGGCTAAGGCCTTGCGGTCCGTATCTGCTTTTCAAAAACATCACCCGGGTCAGCCGCCTTACGGACCGTAAGGTGTATCCTTTGCGGTCCGTAAGCCTTCACCAGAAAACAAAAATTTGTAAACTTTCAAGCTTTGGTCATGCAACTTTATAACCTCGAATCTTGGACCTTTATTATCAGTATGGGACCTCTTGAACATGCTTGAACAGTTATGTCAACTTGCCATGCTTCAAACATTTCTTGGATTCTTTTGAAAGGGCTTTGTATGTCATATTTGTCGTATCCACTCATAGGATCCAATTCTTGTGCAATTAGAATAATACAATGTCAAAATAATCGGACTTGAGTATATCAGATGTTTATAATATAGATTTGGGTCTTGGGATTCATAACGAGGTCGTTCAGAGGTATAAATTAACATGTCGACACTTTTAAATCCTGCCATACATCTTTAACTTGATCCGAGTTTATGACGTGTTTGCTTTACGTGACACGTGTCTTTATTTTATTGGACACAAATTTTCGAGGTGTTACATCCTCACCCCCTTAAAAGAAATCTCAACCTCGAGATTTACTGAAATAAATGAGGGTATTTCTCTTTCATTGTGGACTCTACCTCCCACGTGTATTCGGGACCTCTGCGGGCATCCCATTTAACCTTTACGATAGGTACATGCTTCCTTCGAAGCTTCTTAACCTGTCGATCCTCGATCGACACAGGTTTTTCAACAAACTTCAAGCTCGCTTCTATGTGCACATCTGTATGTGGTATGACTAGTGATTCATCAGCTAGACACTTCTTCAGATTGCAGATGTGGAATACTTTGTGAATACCACTGAGCTCTTCAGGTAAGTTTAACTTATAAGCAACTGATCTGACACATTCGATGATCTCGAATGGTCCTATGATAGTTGTTCGTCGTTTCAAAGACTATTTCAGGTCCTATCAGTTGGACATCTCCAACTTCTGCCCAACAAACGGGCGTTCTGCATTTTCTACCATACAATCTTGTCCGTCGTTTCAAAGACTATTTCAGGTCCTGTCAGTTGGACATCTCCAACTTCCGCCCAACAAACGGGCGTTCTGCATTTTCTACCATACAAGGCCTCGAAGGGCGCGGCCTTGATGCTCGTATGATAGTTGTTGTTATAGGAGAATTCGATCAATGGCAGGTGGTTATCCCAACTACCACCTAAATCAATCACGCATGCACGAAGCATGTCTTCCAACATTTGGATGGTACGCTCATTCTGCCCGTCCGTCTGAGGATGGTAAGCCGTACTGAAATTTAAGCGCGTGCCCAAAGATTGTTGGAAACTTTTCCAAAAATGTGATGTGTATCTCGTATCTCTGTCAGAGATAATAGACACTGGTACGCCATGCAAAGATACAATCTTATCTACGTACAGTTGGGCTAACATGTCGGAGCTATAGGTCTCCTTAATGGGTAGGAAATGTGCTAACTTAGTCAGTCTATCTACTATCACCCATATAGTATCATTTCCTTTCTTTGTCGTTGGCAACTTGGTGATGAAATCCATTGTCACCATCTCCCACTTCCAAGTGGGAAGTTCAGGCTGTTGTAGCAACCCTGACGGCATTTGATGTTCAACTTTAACTTGTGCGCACGTCAAACATTTGGCCACATAAGTGGCTACAGATTTCTTCAAACCTATCCACCAATAGTTTGCCTTTAGATCCTGGTACATCTTATCAGCTCCAGGATGAACGGAATATTTAGAACTATGGGCTTCCTGGAGGATAACATCCCGAAGTCCTCCATAAACTGGAACCCATATTCGTCCATTTAACCTTAGGATTCCGTCCTTGCCATAGGATAACTGTTACTCCTAGCTTTTCATCAGGATAGTTAGCTTCCAATACAGCTTCCTTCTGCGCAGCTAACAACCTTTCATTCAAACTATTCTTTATCTCAATGCTCTTGGCATTGATCCTTGTGGGTTTAACTCTTTCCTTTCTGCTAAAGGCATCAGCGACTACATTCGCCTTGCCTGGATGGTATCGGATTTCACAATCGTAATCATTCAATGTCTCCATCCATCGGCACTGCCTCATGTTTAAATCCTTTTGGTTAAACAGGTGCTGGAGGCTCTTGTGATCAGAATAGATCACACACTTGATTCCATACAGATAATGCCTCCACAGTTTTAGTGCAAATACAACGGCACCCAACTCCAAGTCATGGGTGGTGTAGTTCTTCTCGTGCATCTTTAGCTATCGAGAAGCATAGGCAATAACCTTGCCCTTTTGCATAAGCACACATCCCATGCCAGTGTGCGATGCGTCGCAGTAAACCACGAATTCCTCGATACCTTCAGGCAATGTCAAAACGGGAGCATTGCTCAACTTTTGTTTGAGAATATCAAAGGATTCTTGCTACTTAGGACCCCAATCGAACTTTATATTCTTACGAGTTAATGAAGTTAGGGGTGCAGCAATTCTTGAAAATTTTTCTATAAAACGCCGATAGTATCCTGCCAATCCCAAGAAGCTGCGAATCTTTGTGGGTGTCTTCGGCTCTTGCCAATTCATGACAGCTTCAACCTTAGCGGGATCCACCTGGATACCACGCTCGCTTACCATATGTCCAAGAAATTGGACTTCACGAAGCCAAAATTCACACTTAGAGAATTTGGCGTAGAGCTTTTCTCGATGAAGCTGTTTTAGAATGCAACGGAGGTGCTTCTCATGGTCAGCTTGATTCTTCGAGTAGATAAGAATATCATCGATGAAGACGATGACAAATTTATCCATGTAGGGCTTGCAGACGCGGTTCATGAGATCCATGAATGCGGCTGGTGCATTAGTGAGTCCAAAAGGCATCACTAAGAACTCGTAATGACCATAACGAGTCCTAAATGCAGTCTTGTGTACATCTTCATCTTTAACCTTCAGCTGATGATAGCCCGACCTCAGGTCGATCATGGAGAAGTAACTTGCTCCTTGAAGCTGATCGAACAAGTCGTCGATCCTGGGTAATGGATACCGATTCTTGATAGTAACTTTGTTAAGCTCTCGATAGTCGATGCACAGACGCATCGAGCCATCCTTTTTTCTTCACAAACAGGATTGGTGCTCCCTAAGGAAATGAGCTAGGTCTAATAAATCCTTTGGCTAACAAATCATCCAGTTGAGTTCTCAACTCTTTCATCTCCGTTGGTGCCAATCTGTAAGGTGCTCTTGCAACAGGTGCTGCTCTAGGAATAATGTCAATCCTGAACTCCACTTGCCTATCTGGGGGTAAACCAGGTAGTTCTTCAGGGAATACTTCTGGATATTCAGAGATAATGGGTATGTCTTCGATCTTAGGCTTTGGTTCATCAATAGTTACTTGCGCCATGTAGATAACACAACCCTTCGTCAAACACCTTGATGCCTTGAGCATGGACACTTGCTCAGGCATTCCATACTTAGTATCTCCTTGAATTGTCAGAGGCTCGCCATGAGGAGTTCTGACAACTACTTGCTTCTTAGCACAAACGATCTGGGCTTGGTTGCGAGACAACCAATCCATGGCTATTACTATATCGAAACCAGCTAACTTCAAAGGAAGTAAGGATAATGGAAAATAATGATTCCTAATGGATATGAAACATCCATCTAACACGGTTGAGGCAGATTCTATGGTTCCATCAGCTAACTCCACTTCGTATTTTATGCTTAGGGTTCTAATAGGTAGATTTAACAACTTACAGAATTTATTGTCCACAAATGACTTATCCGCCCCTGAATCAAACAATACCCTTGCATAAATATCATTTATAAGGAAGGTACCTGTTATCACGTTATTATCCTGCACTGCCTCCTTAGCATCCATCCTGAAGACCCTAGCATTGGTCTTCTTAACTTCTTCCGGCTTTTTAGCATACTTAGGGCAGTTGGACTTGATGTGCCCCTTCTCGTTGCAGTTATAGCAGGTCGCATCCTTCAACTTTTTGCAATCTAAGGTCTTGTGTTCCTTGGATTTGCATATCCCACATGCAAAAGTCCTTGATTGGGTCTGCGAGTTAGACTCCAATCTACACTTTCCAAAGTGATTTTTCCGACAAACTTTACATCTGGGTTTCTCACCTGACTGCTGGTTACCTTTGTTGGACCCTGAACTCTTCTTGTTCTCATGGTTCCCTTTGTGCTTTTTGTCTGAACGACGTGAGTTATCATCCTCACGTTTCCTCTTACCTTCTTCAGAATTCTTTAGCGATCTCAACCTGACCGAATCTAAAGTAAGAGACAGAGATAGATCAGCTGCTGACCTAAAGTAGCAGGTCTAGATGCCTTAACATGGCTTTTATCTCTGGGGCTAAACCCCCAATGAAGCGAGCAATTCGCTTGGGTTCCGGTGTTACAATGTAAGGGACCAATCTTGACATCGTGTTGAAGCTTGTAAGGTAAGTTTGGCAATCTAGGTTTTTCATAACCAACGATAAGAAATCTGACTCAATTCTTTCAACCTCATGCTGAGGGCAGTAATTCTCCTTAATGAGGGCAACAAACTGATCCCATGCCAGATTGTAGAGTGGGATCTTTCCAGCTGCTTGAATGAGAGACTTCCACCATGCTAACGCTTCTCCCTTGAATGATTGGGATACATACTTCACTACATCCCTTTCAGCACAACCGCTGATATCGACCACGGTGTCCATTTCATCTAACCAAGTCATACAGTCAATTGCCCCTTCTCCCCAGTGAAATCCCGGGGTTTGCAGGAAACAAAGTACTTATAAGTACAGGACTTGGTACGTGGTTTATCATCAAATACTATCCTCTTGGATGGAACACTGTTTTGGTTTGAGGAATGTCGATCATCATCTTTCTTTGGCTTATCTTCCTTAGAGGGAGGCTTGCTGTGAGCCTCCGAATGAGTCTTAGGCTTGGAATGTGGTGCGGATAGGGTCCTACTTCGAGTCCCGCTATATTCATTATACTGCCGCTCTATAGCATTTGTAACAGCATTGTCTATTAATGCTTGCAGTTCTGCACCCGTTATGTTAATTCGGGTATTATCATGATCCTCCCTTGGGTGACTGTTGATCTCATCCGAGTCAGCCATGTAGTTTGAACTGTTACATAAGATATTGACAATAATTTATTTGAGAGTTTATTATGGAATTGTCTTTTATGGCAATTCATTAACCATGGTAAACCTAGACCATATTTGGTAAATTTGTTAATCATATTTATTTAGGATTTTTATTATAATTCATCCTAATCATAAAACAATAATAGCATCATAAATGGCACAAAAGGCCTAGTCACGAGGACATTTTAAATCATAAGCCATGATTTCAGAGAATCAAGGCACTAAGGTTTGAACATAGTTCCTTACCTTTTCTTGACAGGGAGTCGTAGACTACCACTGTCTTTTGTCTTATATGACAATGAATATGGCCCGTAGGCACTACGTCACCAATGGATGTTTAATATAGGATCATCTTAATTAATGATTTAAACCCCAAATTTATAGATCATTAGGTTAGGTTAGGAATCTTTTGAAGAATCCAATTATAAGGATGACGTGTGTGATTTTAACGAATCACGTCTGCCAGGAGTGTTAACATGTTTTCAAATGTTAACAGGGTCTTGAATCTTTTTAATCAGGTCTTACCATCTTGGCCAAGTCTTATAATGACATGTAGGCTAGGTTATACCTTTAAGATTCTTATTTAATATTTAATAGGCAGATTATTATAAGAGGGATGACTTTTGATTTATTTAATTCATGTATAATATAGTTATGCATATAATGATAAAAATGAAATTTTTAAATTTAACATTCCATTAAACAATAAAAGGAGTACATATTGCCCTAAACTGGACTTTTAACAGAACAACTTGCCCACGCAGGGGCTAAACTGTACATACAAGTCCTCGCAGGGACTGATTACTAAAATAGATGTCCACGCAGGGACTACAGAAAGATAAGTCCACGCAGGGACTAAGTACATAGATAAATGTCCACGTAGGGACTTGATTGAAATAAGGAAATACAATAATACATATAGGGATTTAGTGATCCCTCTTCTTCTTTCCTTTTAGTAAGCTTGCTAGGCCCTTGAGGAATCCCCGGTTGTTCCTACGTTCTTCTTGAAAGTCATGTTCCACCCGGCTTAGTCTTTGGAGGATTTCCTCCTGTTCCGGCGGGGAAAACCGTGGTGGCTGCGGCTGCTGCTGAATCGGAGGTCTAGCAGGTATTTGATACCCATGAGTTGGGTATCCCACTCCCCAGGGGGTTCCATATAGTCCTTCGGGATGAAGGGCGTTGTAGTTGGCTGCTACTAAGTATGGGTCGGCTTCAGCGTAATTATAGTTGGTGTGAGCCGGCTGCTCAAACGGATTATACACCGTTGAACCTGCGTTTGTAGGAATTGGGTTACCAAATCCCAAAGGTGGCGGGGCGATAGGTGCAGTAACTATCTCTGAAACTGGAATTGAAGGCCCACCCATTTGTGGGTCTTCATGCAGTGGTGGATAGTGACTGCCACTTGAGTGTTTGGGGGTGCTAAAGTGAAAACCCCCTTCTCGCATAGACATCCGTACGCCTGTTCTTCTATGCCTTGGAGGTTCTGGAGGCGCTTGATGTACTGGCGGTGGTGGTGGAGGTGGCGTGACTGCCACGAAACGTGAATCCTCGGAGGGATCCTGCTGCTGCTGTTGCTAATGAGGCGATGAATGGTGAGAAGGTGTAAAATACCATTCAAACTGGTTAAACCTTACCTGGTAGCTGTCTGGACCATGGTATGGTGATCCATGGAAGGACGATCCATCTGAGATCTCAATGGGGTGCTTCGGAGTCCCGGTTGCAGGCTCGACGGGATTCGTGTCCTCGTCCATATCCATCGCATGGTCTCCTGAGAAATGGTCTTCAGGTCCTAGTGGGTTAAAACCCATCGGTTCTTCGATATAGTTTGCCGGGTTGAACCGGCCCTGGAAGACAGGAGTGGGGTCACTGAAGGAATTGTGCGAAAAGGACCGCTGCAACGGCAAGTAGGAGTGGCGTGAGTCTTCGGGCTCGTTCTCTGATTGCGGCCCAAAGGAGTGACGATAAGGAGGCGTTGAGCTATGCGAGACAGATCGTCTAGCGGGCTCCACATAGGTCCTCCATATTCCTTGAGGATCGGCACTCATTGTAGCAGAAGGAGTTCGCCGGTGAGAAGGCCCGGCTTTGTGATCGTTGGGGGCGCTGATTGGCCCCTTACCTCTTCCTCCTCTTCGGAACCTCGGTGGCATATTTCCTGTCAAAACAAAAGAAAGAAACAACAAGAAAAATATAAAGGACAAAAATAAAACAAATTAGGATTTGTCCTAAGTTCTTTGTCTAGACTCGAAAATTTAGGAATGTCAGTTGTGTAACTGAGATTAAACACAAAAGGCTAGTGTTTAATTCACTCAGTGTTGGCTCTGATACCAACCTGTCACACACCGATAATTCCACGGATTACTGGTGGGCCCGGTGGGGAGTATCGTGACGTAGTTGATATTATCATAGTTAAACAACACAATATTTAAATGCACAGCGGAAGCAAAAGATAGATTCATTTCAACCGAATATAATTGTAATATTAAGTATCACAAAATAGTTGAAAATAATCCACAGGAGGATCAAATAAAAAGAAACTTTGTTCAACAGACTGAAATGCATCCAATCTTGCGAGACTCTTAGTGATGCTAAGGAGAAAGCCAGCCTATTTCGAGTAGTACCTGCACTTAATCTTTTTGGGAAAATACGTCAGTTTACACTGGTAAATACAATTAACTGACTCATTTTAAAAGGTTTAAAAATTGATTTGAATGCACGTGACACAAAACACTTTATAACTTGGGATAATTATTTGAATATAATACTTGTAAAAGAATTACATGCATCTTATGCGTTCAGTAGCCCGGTTCGTGCCGGGTTAAAGATCAATAGACACACCACATTATTTATTTAGGCACTGACGGGTGTACGCCTACACCCCGTGCTTAGGTCGTGGCCATTTCGTAAAATGATGCTAAGGATATCTGGGACATGGTCATTAACCCCCCAAAGGCGTTAAGCAAACAAAACAAAATTTTAAACGGGTCATCTCGATAATACTTAACCACCAAACGATTAAGGTCGAATGCCCAACCAAGCGGTATTTTATATACCGTACCCCAAGCCCGTATAAGGGAAAATAAGTTAAAATTATTTACCGAACCGAACGCGAAAAACGTATAACGGTTAACCGAAAGAGTCACGAACAGGTTTTCTAAGTTAACATGCCTTAAATATGTTGTGATATCAGTAGGATACCTTCCATTATGCCCAAAACGAGTTTAATCTCAATTTAAGCCCCGTAGGGGTAATTTGGTCATTTAAAAGATTATAAAAGAGATTAATTATAATTATGAGATTCGGGTCTGAAACAATCAGTAAAACAACTTAATTTAGTAGGTTATGTCAGTTGGTGATAAGTCTTATATGACAAAATGGTTTTAAACCCATACTATGTGGTTAATACGCGTAAAGAGCCGTTTTAAGCGATTTCCGGGTTAAACAGGAACTCTGAGTTTTCTGATCGGGTTATAAAGTTCAAAATACTTCATTTATTATATAAAATCAGTAGCAATTGAATTGGTGTCAAAATATTATGTAAAACTCATTTTACAAGCACAAGGGTATAATTTATAATTACCGAATTAAGGCAATAACCTTAGGTTATGATTAGTTTAAAAATAATTAAAAATCTTCAAAAATCCCAAAATATTATATTACATTAGTGAGTAAAAGATTTGGTGTCAAAAATTGGGTTTAGATAGGCTTTACGCTAATTATGCCGTTTAATTAATAAAAAGCTTTCTAATTACGCTATTGAGCATAACTCCTAATCTGGACCTCCAACTGATGTGAAATTTTAGGGACATATTTATAAATCAGTAACAAAGATTATTGTCCTCTCACATTTCCAAAATTCTCGTTTTAAAGTCAAATGGGCATATTGGTCAACATTAGGCATTTTACGGAGACATCGGACAATCAACGAGTTAAGTAGTATAAATGCAGAGGGTTATACTATCATATAAGCTGGTCCTAACGGAGCTCTAAGGCATTTCTAAATCATATTATTATGGGTCAGAACTGAAGTCATCACAAAAGTCAAAGTTTTGCGACTTTCGGTTCCGAACCGAGCCTAAACAGAAAATTGTCGGATCAAACAAGCTTAGACCAGTTCTTATACTAATTACCAAGTCATATGAGTGATAAAATAGGTTACACGTCTTCTACATTGCTAATTATGCGTTAATTTGAAAATTAAGATTCTGTTGACTTTTTATAAACTACTTTGACCCGACAAATGTCTTAGTTAGGACGGGAATCAGAGGGTGCCCTTTTAAGGGTTTAATGCCCACATAATTACCAACTTATAACTACTTTAAGTTTGACTAATCACTGGAGCATTAGTGATTAATCGATAAGTCAAACCTTAATTACGACGGTTTGACTTTTAAGCTAATAACTAAGTAAAACACGATTAAGGAAGGTTAAGGAAGCTTACCAAGGTCCAATGCACGACTAATGATGCTTAGGGAAAGCTCTTGTGCTCCAGAAATGATCAGAAGCGAAGGCATGCAAGAATGATCAAATGTTGCAAACAATGTGGGTCTTATATAGTGAGTTTAATCTCACTAGATCATGCCATGCAAGTCTACAATTGATCTTTGATGCATCCCAAGTGTCCCTATACTCTAAAAACCAGTTGGGGTTGCACATGGTATTGAAAACTAGTGTTTTAAGTCGGTTAAACTTGTTATAACAGGCACCTGTCATGTTTTCTGATGCTGGGACTGCCTTACGGACCGTAAGGCTAAGGCCTTGCAGTCCGTATCCGCTTTTCAAAAACATCACCCGGGTCAGCTGCCTTACGGACCGTAAGGTGTATCCTTTGCAGTCCGTAAGCCTTCACCAGAAAACAAAAATTTGTAAACTTTCAAGCTTTGGTCATGCAACTTTATAACCTCCAATCTTGGACCTTTATTATCAGTATGGGACCTCTTGAACATGCTTGAACAGTTATGTCAACTTGCCATGCTTCAAACATTTCTTGGATTCTTTTGAAAGGGCTTTGTATGTCATATTTGTCGTATCCACTCATAGGATCCAATTCTTGTGCAATTAGAATAATACATTATCAAAATAATCGGACTTGAGTATATCAAATGTTTATAATATAGATTTGGGTCTTGGGATTCATAACGAGGTCGTTCAGAGGTATAAATTAACATGTCGACACTTTTAAATCCCGCCATACATCTTTAACTTGATCCGAGTTTATGACGTGTTTGCTTTACATGACGCGTGTCTTTATTTTATTGGACACAAATTTTCGAGGTGTTACATAATGTCAACTAACAACCGGTCAGCACATGAAACCCCAGGTAAAGTCCTTAAATTTCTTTCATTGAAATTCCGACTTTTGCATCTAGCGAGTAGATTTTCACATCTCTACTCCTCTTAATGGTCATTGCATCACAATAACTTCTTTCATTACAACGAATACTCATTTGCTTCATTTCTAGAAAATTTCGTATGTTACACATGCATCGTTTGTTACGCATGTGGTTTCGTTTCGAATAAGCGTTTCATCAAAGTTCAAATATTATTTCCCTAAATCTAATTATTGATTTGTGTTTCGAATAACCCGCATTATTGTAATTTGTCACACCCTGCTCGTAGCGGAAGCGCGAGGTGTGATCTGTTCGGTTCTTATTGCATAACGATATAAGTAAACATACTAAATGAATAAAACATACTCCGTTGCTATTACCATACTTTTTCAAAAGATGCGCAACATACATTAAGTTTATAATTTACAAACCATCCAAAGAAAATAAGTTATTTTTGTTTCATACATCCAAAACGAAAGTTTTAAACACTAAGGCTTTGTCCACTATACCACCGCAAGAGACGGTATATAATAAGCAAACCCTTCAAAAGATGGCACAGAGTCTTGACATTTGTTCCTTGAATTGAAATCCCCAAGATGGTCCATTAATTCCCTGAAATACATGTTTAAGTGGAAAACATCAACAAAAGTTGAGCGAGTTCATGCAGTTTAGTTGTAAATGATACATTTCGTAAAATGTGAATGTATTTGTATTTGTATTTGTATCAAAAGTAGTATGAAAAGCGTCAATGAAATCGTGATCATTAATGTTTTGCAAGGACATTAATATGTGTGACGAAATAGGAAGCAATCCAACCCTAGACGATTTTAATTGTATCGACACCATGTCATAGGGCAACAAAAGCACTCCGAAGCAAATGAATGGCCATGAGTGGGGCTCGCCAAAACCCATTAGATCTAACCCTTTTGTTCCTTGGTCCAAACTTGGATTAATGGTGCTTTAGTTATGGCCCTAATTTCTCACATGATCTAAGGTGTTTCATTCCTTGACTTATCATACTATTGTACATGTATTTTCCCCGATAGTTGTAAAGCTTGAAAAGTATTTAAGATGAAAAGGGGACATGAACTCACAGAATTGCGTCTGTGAAATATAAGTATCTGAATCCTCACTTGCGGTTGCCTTGTATTGTGTCGCGACCTACAAACGTTCTATATTTGTTAGACACATCGGTCTTTGCAATGACTCGTGTACAAGTCTTTGTTATTTGTTGAACTTTGTATTAGATGTACGAATTGTTAAACTTGTTATATATATTTCACCAAATATATATATATATATATATGTAAGTAATCTTGTATCTTGTATACTGTATCATCGGATTTCGTCCTCATGATTTCGTGTCTTGTATGAATCAATTGTATACTTGTATTTTCACTAATTGTGTCATTGGGCCGAGTCCATGTTTTCATGTCATTGGGCCGAGCCCATGTCTTAATGTTATTGGGCCTAGCCCAAGAATTTACGTTATTGGGCATAAATAGTATTGGGCCTGAATAGTATTGGGCCTAAGTAGTATTGGGCCTAAATAGTATTGGGCCTAAATAGTATTGGGCCTGAATAGTATTGGGCCTAAATAGTATTGGGCCAAAATAGTATTGTGCTTAATGTTATTGGGCCAAAATAGTATTGTGCTTAATGTTATTGGGCCTTAGTAGTATTGGGCCTAAATAGTATTGGGCTTTAATAGTATTGGGCCTAAATGTTATTGGGCTTAATGTTATTGGGCCTTAGCCCATATGTTTTGATATTGGGCTTAGCCCATGAATTTATGTTGTGGGGCTTAGCCCATGTGTTTTGATAAGCCCATTTGTAAAGAATAGCCCATTTGAAAATTATAAGCCCATTTATAAAGGATAGCCCATTTGAAAATTATAAGCCCATTTGGAAAGAATAGCCCATTTGAAAATTATAAGCCCATTTTTAAAGGATTGCCCATTTGAATAAACATCTTTCATTTTTATAAAAATCACTAAGTAGGCTTTTTAGTTAAAAGAATATGTAATAGTTTTTATAACTTTCTAAATTGTCCGAATTTTGTTAACGGTAGCGTAATTATATGTCCGCGTCGAAAGATCGTCTAAACGTCGTAGTAACTCCTTGGATTGGCTATACGTTTCTGGATTCGTCCGTCGTCCGTTTTGACCATAAATGGTGTCCGATCCTTCGGATTGTCCGTAACTCGTTTTTAAGGCGTAATCCTGTGTAGTTTTTTAAGACTTTAGTTATAATGTGTCTTGAGTTTAATTGTAACATTGGATTCAAGTTCCTAATTTTGTTACATATAATTAATACACCAAATATTACATATCATATAAATTGTTAAAGTGACCAAATATATATTTTCTCAAAAATATATATTTATCTAATATTTTCTTTTATAAAAACCTTTCTTTAAATTCTTTTTAATCTTGTAAAGATTTAACCAAAAATGATAGTTTGGTTAACATATGAATTTTAAGAAAATTTGGCCATATAACATTTGTATTAATCACTTAGCCATGTTTAATAAACATATCATTTTCTTTTCAAATTCACCATCAATTTACTCATAACATCTTTAACTAAAACATATGAGATTTTATAACATAAACTTATCAAGATGATCTCAAAATCATGTAGGGTTTTGGGTATGATCATTACATATGTTAACTAGATTAAAATCTATGTTTACTTCTAGTTTCATTTAGTTTTATAAAAATCTCAACTTGTATGTTACTTTACATAATCTTGTAAAAGTATTGTTTTTAAGGAAAAACCTTAAATACCTTAACAACATCAAAGAATATGATCATCCATTAAACCTTTATGTTTAACAAAAACCCTTTAACATAAACATGTATACTTGTTAGATCATGTTTTTAAACATCATCTAACAAGTTATTCTTATGATATCCATCATGACAAGATCAAACATGCAAGTAATAAATCTTAAATCACAACATAAACAAACATATACATATCATGATTTTTATTTTTGCTTCTTTGTATCTTCATATTATTATGTATGATTATTTAGTTATTACTAGTTATATTAACAATCATAAACATAAATAAGTATGAAAAAAATAGATTTAGAAGCTCACTTCTAGCACTAGTGGCTAGGGATGATCTAGAGGATGATTAAGAACCAAGAAGATGATGATCTTGATGATTGAAGGTTCTTGAATGGATGAAAAAGCGTCCTTTTACTTGTAAGTGCTTTAGATCTTCTTATGTTCCATGAAACTCCATGTTGATCATCAAAGAAAGGATGAAATGAAATGGGTTTTTTTATGGTGTTCTTGGTGAAAAGATGATGATGAGAGAGTATTCTTATGTGTGTGTTAGGATCGGAGGCTCTCATGATTGTGTTTGTTTGTAATAAATGAATAATGAATGATCATGATTCAATGATTTATGCAGCGGAAATGAACACAAACTTTGTAAACACAGTCAAAGAGGAAAATAGTTTTAGATAAACAAATGCATTTCATTAGTCGAAAGATTACAAATCAAAAGATTACAATGCATGCTTACAAACTAAACTCCCCCTCAGCCTGATGCTCCATGATTGATCGCACAAGATGAAAGGATTGGACTAGAGGAGAAGAACTCACTCAGTCAATCAAATGTAACAGTACAGGGTACTGTTCCATTTATAGGCAAATCAAACCACTGAAGCATCTAAGCTGACGTCACCATGAAAGTGACATCTAACAACCTAACAACCTATAACCACTGTTCTTATACAAACACTGCTAATCTTAACCACTGACTTTATACAAAACAAGTGACACACTAAACTACTGCTTTCTCCTTTCATCAGTGCTTTCCTCAAGGTTGATCAGTCCTTGAGTGGGCAGTCCTTTAGCATCAGTAAATTGAACCAACAGTGTTTACTCTTTATAAGTCTTCAGGGCTTCATCAGCAGTTTGAAGGACAGCAGCTGTTGTATATAGACAGTGGATAGAGGACATCAGATGTTATAAACACTTTCAAGGGGAAAGCCTGATGTAAACTACTGCTTATTATTAATCCACTGTAGTGAACCAATTTTGGCTTTCATTATCTGTTCCTCTGATAGGGTTCAATCCCAACAGTATGTAAATTAAGGTGAAAAGTGATGTAGAATGGTTAGTAACTTAATGTGATTAAGTGTTATAATAATTCAACAACTTCATCCACTAGCAACTAACCAAAATATCTAGATATTTTTAGCATGAGATTAAGGGTATGTGGTCCCTTATTTACGGCTCATACATGTGGGGGGGGGGGGGGCGGGTGCCTTATCAGTTTTCAAGTGTTAGTAAAATTAAGGGTTCAAAATGTGATGAAATGGTTAACTGTTTAAAGGTTTAAGTTTTTGCAACTTTTCAAGATGATTCATAACATAAAATGATCATAAATAGGCTTTAATTGGTAAAAATAATATTCACTAGTTTGCTAAATATGTCAAATTATAGTTCGGATAGTTGTTTAGTGCTCGTTCCGCAAGTAGATAGTCGAAAGGTTAGCTTATGAGAGTTGTAGGGAAATATTCGGTTATATATATAAATGATATTCCCAATGTGTTTTTATATGAAATTTGTGTTTAAATAACACTTTTGCACTTTGTAATAAGACCACTAATGCTGAATTTTGCGGAAAATTATTGAAATGGTAACTTTTAGCGCTTTTCGGGCAGTTTTTAGTGCTACCGGACATCGGGAAGGTATTAAACCCAACCCTTGCATTCCCAATTAGGGTTTAATGTATATTTGATGTTGGACTTTCGTCTGAGTCCTAAAAATGTCGTTACGATAGTTTCTGCGGATCCTGAGTTTTTGTCAGCACGCTAGTTTACTAGGTACTACTCTAGTTGTTTCGATGCATTGTTTAAACTGTTTCAATTATAACTGATAGAAATGAATAATGTGCATCATAAATGAGTGTTCAATGAGTATTCTAAGATGTATAGCATGTAATCATGCAGTTCGGATATTCAATCCATGAATTCCGTTTGGCACTTTAAATACCTTCAAGAATCTAACTATGAAGATAGGAAGGTCTTGATAGATATTTGTCTTTGTGTCGACATCGAAGGGTTGGATCAAACATTCACACAATCGTATCAGTTTTGTAAAATAAAATTGAAACATCAAATTTTATTTATATAATAACTGAATTGTTCCCAACGTTAAAAGATAACAAACAAGGAAATACAAAAGACTAATTGTTTACTGCTGCATCGTTGTTCACGTTTGCCTCATTGATGTTAAACACTCGTCCATGCGCTGGAGGTATGTTAACAAGTCTTGGGCAATTGTTTCTGTAGTGAGTAAGGTCACCACAGTTATAACATGACCCCGGTGGGAACCGTGCTTGAACAGCAGCAGGGTTTATAGCAGCTTGATTTGGATAACAGTAAACATTGACCAAATGTCCCAATCTTCCACAGTGGGTACATTTGTGACACTACTCTTGCTCCAGATGATGACGGTTGCATTTATTGCACAAAGGTGCGGTACCAACATAATTTTTCCTCTTACGAGGTTGTGCTAGTTGGTTTGGTGTAACCTGATCATTCTGAGCAGTTATGACGCAGTTTTGAGAAGCCTTACGCTTCTTCTTCTTGGATACCTCGGCCTGTTTTTCCTTTGGTTCAACTTGAGCAGCCTTGTCAGATGGTCTTGGGTCGCCTTTTCGAAAAAGCTTACCCTTCCTGATATGGGATTCAGTCAGGGTGGCAGACAATTCAATGGCCTGTCTGACAGTAGTAGGGTTGCTGCCAGTAACGATATCCTGAACTAAATCAGGAAGACCATCAATGTACTTCTCAATCGCCTTTTCCACAGGCATGACCATGGCAGGATATAACAGGCTCAATTCCTCATAACGGTCAGTATAGGCTTGATGTTCACCGCTTTCTTGTTTAAGATCATCAAATTCCCGTTCCAAAGCCCTGAGCTCATGGCGAGGACATAATTCCTTCATCATTAGAGCCCGAAGCTCTTCCCAGGTTTGTGCCATTGCCACATCGGCACCTCTATCACGCATCACACCGTTCCACCATGTAAGAGCACGCTTCTCGAATGCACTGGATGCAAACTCAATCTTACGCTCATTCGGGCATTACACGTGCCTGAATGTGCTCTCCAAACATTGGAACCATTGCAGGAGCGCAGTTGCTCCTTGAGATCCAGAAAACTTCGAAGGTTTGGCAGAGTTGAAGGTCTTGAAATTATACTGGGTGTTGTTGTTGTTATATAACTCACGAATCTGAGTTACTACGCCTGGAAGCACTGCAGCCATTTGTTGAGCAACAAGGGCCGCGACTTTCTCAGCAGTAAAAGTTTGAGCATCACGTCGAGGAGGCATTGTCTAAAAGGGAACATGGGAAACGAGTGAGGTCGATGATTGGAAAAACAAAAGAGGTATTGAAAACATCAACAAAACATAAGGAATGAGATCATTTGTTCGTTACCTCGAGCAAACAAACGACACGCAGTGACTAATCAAAGTGAATGGGTCATTTATAATGTATCACCGAAGACATGCTCGCCTATAAGTGAACGCTCACCCCAAGAGTTCCCAGGTAAGAGTGACTGGTCCGATATTGCGGATTTGTACGAACACTCTAGCCTTAGACAGAAAACTCAGGGTACAGGCATTCACTCTTCCAGTTTGCACATGTTCACATTATTTAGACCCAAACTTTGATGAGATTTTGAAAACTTTGAAGGTTCAAAACCTTACAATAAATCATCCTAGAACAATGATTAGTTTTCAAAGCGGATTCGGAATTTTGTATTCTTATTGTGGTTGTCACCTAAAGATAAGTGACGGTATTGTTTTAAAACTAAACACAAGATAACTTGTGTTAGGGTCCTAGGAAGGTTATAGTCTAGGTCAAAGCATTACTAATAACCTAATTCCCTATAACCATTGGCTCTGATACCAACTTTTCTGTCACACCCCGACCACGTAAAACAACAAAACGTGGCGGAAACGTCGGGGAGTGTTGTAACAGAATCATTGTTTCACAACCATGGATCAAATGACTTCGTTTTATTAAATTATTGAACTCATTGTTTATTTCAATCCAAATAAATACAATTATTATCTTTCAAGTTTTAAAGTCGCTAAGGCACGAGTCCATCCTATGTATAGCATGTATCAATAATCATCACAAAGCAGTACCCGAAACATGTGTAAAAATCGGTACGTCAGCATAAAAATGCCTGTGAGATACATAGGTTTTGTTTATGCATGATTCATGACTTATAAGTTTAAAAGAATGTTTTTAACAAAAAGTAGTCATGAACCTAAAAATGTTTTCTTTATAAAATCATGTGAAAACTTATGAGAAATTTGATGATATAAAAGAATGATGCATAATAAATAATCAAGTAAAATGAGTTTATAAAATAATGTTTTGAATAAAATGTTTGTAGTATATATAAAAATATACTTTGGTTTTAAGAAAGTCGATTAGGTAATATATCAAAATATATTTCGGTTCAAACATCGTTAAACAGATAGTATATTAAATATACTTTAGTTGTCAAAATAGTCGTTTTTGATAGTATATCAAAACTATACTTTGGATTTATGTATAACATATTTAACTATGTTTTGGTTGAATAAATAACATATTAAAAATATGTTTTGGTAGTTAATCAAAATATATGTTGTTTTGTACAATATCACACACGAGAGTATATCAAACTATACTTTTGGGAGTATAATAAAATATACAATAAAAATGTGATTTAAGAATTCAATCAGACCTAGTGCATCAAAATACACCTTTGAGACTATAGGGATACCACAAAGGCAATCCCTATTTGGATGGAGAAACAAATTGGTTTCAGACATTCCATGACAACAGGAATGGGGTGTCAAATCCTATAGCGCTATATCATACTACCAATCGGTCTGGTGAACAAAATATGTACTATCCAACAATTTAATTTTATAATCTTTGAAAAATCAGTGTTTAGATCATAAATAATAATTTGGTTTGTCAAAAGATAGGTACTAATATGTATAATCAATTATACTTTGAAATCGTGAACATAACAAATAGGTACACATATTTCACCCCAAAACATTTAAAACAGTAAAAGAGGGGAACTATGTAGTGACGAGTCGGGTTCGAAAGTCTAAGCGGGTCGGGTTCGAAAGTCTAAGCGGTTGTCTAGACCGCTTAACTTACGACCCTAAACAAGCAATAAACTAGTAGTGACGAGTTAAACATGTCAAAACATGTTTAACCTACTTAGAAAACTGATTTGGTATCAAAACAATGGGTTTTGATACCCGAAAATAGTTTCGTTGCAAAATGCGTGCTAAAACGCATTTTGACCGAAACTTTGACTCGTCACTACGCCTAGTTAACGTGGTAATCAGTAGGTATAATCGCTAAGGATTATAACCATCGTGATTACAATCACGTTACAAAGTTCAATTGAACTTTGACTTGACCAATTGATGGTCAAAACCGAAAGTCAAACTGTTGGCCAAACTGTTTGACTTTCTGCACTAACATAAATAAAAGAATGAAAGAATGCTCACTAAAGGTCCTTGCTATCTTTTCTACAAAGAACAAGTTCCTTATCAGATGAGAGAGCTCCCAATTCAGATGTAGAGAAGGAATGAGAAGAAATGAGCAAGGAATGAATGAAATTGTCGGGCTATTTATACTTGTTGGAGGTTCACAAGATCAAAAGAAGTGTTTGTGTGGCCAACAAGCATAAAATCCTAGCCATACATGTGTTAAGGGCCAGCTAACATAGTTGGGAAGGTGTTAACTTGCTCCCCAAAACATCAGATATTGCCTACAAGTCCCTGATTTGCAAACAGTTTGCTGAAAATCAGTTTTCTGTTACTGGGCATGTTCAGGCGCCCCGCGTAAATTTTGGGGTCATCCTTACGCGGCCCGCGTCCCAAGATATCTCAGCAACAGTTTCAAAAGTGATAGGTTTGGTCCCTGCACTTGATTAAGCTCATTTCAGGCCCTTTTGACCCCCGTTAAGCCATTTTCAAGGCTCTACAAGGTCAATAAAGTTTAGAGGACTCAAACTGTGCTCGGAAAACTCTCGGATGTCGGCTCGTTTGGTTTAAATTATGACGAAACTCAAACGGACGCGAAAACGAACCAAATTAAGCGACGAATGGTATTTTTGCATGCCGATCGCTAAAATAAAAATATTTTAGTGTGTACAAAAATTTTGGATATCCAGATGTGGCCAGAACGTAAGATATGCGCGAAAATGCAAACTTACGCCGTTTTTGACACTTTTAGTCCCTGTAAGACCAAATAAGCATATTTTCGCACAACGAACCACTCAAAGCTTATTTCTAAGCTATGTTTAGGTTATTTATTGTATGTTTAGCTTATGATCATGTTCCAGACTGTACGTTACCTTACGAAACGGCAGACTTTTGCAAGTTGACGCAAATAGTCCCTGTCAGTAAATAAACTTGATTTCGCCACACCAAACCTTCCAAAACTTATTTCTAAGTTATGTAAAGGTTATTTAAGGTATGTTAAGCCTATTTCACTATTCCGGAGTGTTTTTTACATTAAACTGGTTGTATTTACGCATTAGATTGCGTATAACCTTCCAGAAAGCGATTTAAAGCTCGAAATCGAACAAGAATTGATATGTGCAAACGATACACATATTTATACAAATCCCCAGTATGAAACACAATATTTCATTGGTTTGGTATTTGTATGATGGTTGAAGTGACACAGGTATCACAGTCTCCCCTACTTTAGGAAATTTCGTCCCGAAATTTAATTTTAGAGGAAACTTGTGAAGACAACCGTGATTGTTTCGCCTTCGAATGAATCCCTCAAACCCTAAGTAAAACTCTGGGTCATGTATGGATTCTTAGCGAAATTGTCAACTATCAAAGTGAAGTCCTTGTAGTAACAAAACATAGAGTTTCGAACTACGGACAGAAGAACGTTTCTTATGAAGACTTATCATAGGAAACTTGTGTGTGCTTGAAATCAGTGTCGGAGGGTGTAAAATGACATTGGTCAAGGTCCAGGACTTCTAGTAACTTAAATAACGCTACGTTCGCACTGTAATAAGGAACACTTATATATAGGAAGTACCAGCGGCGTATCCACCATGCCCTTTTTACATTGTTCCCGTTTCGTTATTCTCATCACTATAGGTCTTAACACATGAAAAAACTTGTTGTGGTTTCTGTGAACTGAATTCAATAATTATGTATGCATCCATAATTACGTAATTCCTTGCACAGTCCGCACAGATCATTTCATAATGCGCAGGGGAAAAATCAATCGAATAAACATGAAGTGACTTGATTGGACCACCAAAGGATCTTTTTAATTAGATCGACGAACAATCTTTTTAATTAGATCAACACGTGATCTTCTTAACTAGACCATCATACGATCTCTTTAATAGACCACTTAAGGGATCTTTTCAATTATATTATCACATGATATTTCTAACCAGATTTTTAAATCAATCTGTTTGACCAGACCACTCAAGGGGTCCAATTATAGAATAGTACTTTATAATCCAAGGGACTTAACTACGACGTGGATGTGACAACCCTCACTAAACCAGGTATCCGTACGACTTAATTGATAATTAATTTCTGCTTAATTACTGTGCTTACTTGAACTTGTGGATAAACTGCTACTTGATTTCTGATACATGCATATACCTGCATCATACTTTACTTACCGTCACTACATTATTTACATGATGAACCTTAGTGACAAACATGATGCACAAAAAGCACAGTAGCACTATAAACGGACAACCTATTGAACATGCTGATAAAGCCAGCATCAGACAGACACTGCCTCTAAGGCCTGTATGAGCCAGAAATATTTTGCTACACTAGTGGTGAGTGTAGGGATACAAGGGTTGTAGAACTGCGTCTCTAGGAATAAGTTACAATGACTGGATGTGCCTAAAACGTGCTCTAAGCACAAAACTCAGCACTTTAATAAACAATCCAGCTTCTAGCTAACTAATAAAGTGCCAAAACATGAGAAAAATATTACTAGACACTTTCCAAAGTGTCAGAAATGAGTTGTGTCACTAAAAATAATAATAACGACACTTTAAAGCTTTGTTAACACTTTAACGGATTACTATCCAACCGAACAACCGGACTTTACCCGGAACATGAAAATATTTTCATTTTCATTGTTTATCTTTTTCTGAGCCTGTTAGGGTCCCTGAATACCCTAACACCCGTTGTAACACACTACACACTAGTAACCGGGTTAATCCCTAAACTAAACTAGGTTAACCTAACTATATACTTAACCTCTAGTTGGAATCGGACCAAGACCCCCCCCCCCTTTTACAAACCGTCCCCAGGAGGGGGGACATACCTTGTCCTTGTGATGATTATTTTAATCTTGGTGCTTAGTATCTAGATAGCACATAATCCTATGGTTAATAACCTTGAGTTTGGTCTATAAGTATAAGCTTAAACCCACATGATTTTCACAACACTTAACAAAAGCCAACAACTCTCTCTCCCTCTCCTAAAGCTCTCGGCCGAACACACCCCACCCCCATCCATCACTTTCGATTTTTGATCTTGCCTTTCCAAGCTCATACAAGTGATAAGGATCGCGTATAAGGAACTTTGGTGCAATCGGAAGGCGAAGGACCTCACTACATTGCTTTTATCCACGCATTTTATGCTTAGATTCTTCCCTAGCCTCGAGCTAGTAGTAAGTTGCTTAAATCACCTTCTCGAACTATTTTAAAGTGGTTAATATGATATGTAACGGTTAAAAGACGCAAACATACAAGATGACACACAAAAGTCTACCAAAAATGCTTTAAGTGATGGTTAAAAGCTCATATGTTGTGTAAATCATGTAGTATTTGATTTGTGAAGATATTTGGACCCGATCTATGTTGTGGTAGCTCGGATCATCGTTTAACCCAGATTGGCCATGATCATGGATCATGACATAAGGTTGTTTTGGAAGTAACAAGGGTTAAAGGATGAAACTCTACCACACACGAATCATGAACTTGTGTAAAAGTGATTTTACTTGTGAAATAGTGTTTAAAACTAGTAGATCTACGTATCTACAAGCGGTATTTTCAAAGGACCAAGTATCAAAGAAATTATGTTTTGTAAAGACGGATCTTTCATAAACAAGAATGATTTTAGTAAACACACAAGTGTGTAAATACTTGTGTAACACTAAGTTTCGACAAAATAACTATCTTTGTAAAAATAGATAAGAAGTTGTAAAGATGGACTTTCTTTAAAAACGGGGTTTTTACGAAACCGGATTGATTTATATAAAGATCCACTAAAAGTAATGGGATTTACTTCATAATATTAGAAAACTACAAGTTCATGAGATTCTTGCAAAATTACATGTTTATTAACTAGTTTGATACGTTGAACATTGTTTTGATCGAATAAGAAAATTGTTGATTTGTTTTACAAAAGAAAATGATACGCTTAAAAGCGTGGTCACCTCCAGTTACAGAGGAAACTCTGGCGAAATTTTCTAAAAACCTAACACTTAGAATTATTTTCACTATAAGTGTTAGAAATACTCTTCGACTTGTTTTCAAATTATAGATTTCGCCACGACTTTATTTACGAAACATCGGAGGTGGGATTTCACAAAATAAAACTTGGTAAAAGTATATTTAGAGTATATTTTTCATAAAGTCACTTGATATATGTTTATGATTATTTTGTGAAAGTACTAGTATTATTTTTTAGGGTAAAAATAATACTATCGAATGTTAACGGATCCAAAATAATACGAACGCCCCTACGATAAAAATATAAGTTACACCGGTAATTATTATTACCACTCGATCGTTAAAATGTAACTTACGCATTTTAAGAAAATATGACTTAACGCGTATTTTTGTCAAGGTATTATTTTGGGAAAATTTATGTAATAGAAAATATAATATTTTTGAGAAGAATATTTATATTTTGGAGTTAGAAATAAAATATATTTTAAGTGAGACTTAATAATATATTACGAACGCACATGTATTAAATCCCCCATCCTTGGGAAGGAAAATGATTACCAAGTGTACAATATGCAAACACGAAATAGTTGTCTAACTATTTCCCAAAAACTAAAACCTTAAAGCTAAGGCACGGCCGTCCGTCTAATAGAGTTAGTACGTGTAGGTCGTCATACAGCTGCTTGATCAGGAGACATACTTGGTAGAGACGCACCACTGTGAGTTGATGTCCCCCTTTTCTCTTAACTGTTTTCAGTTTTTAACTGCGGGGGTGAAATACATGTTACTTTGATTACAAGTACTTTATACATGGTATGGTTAGCGTAAGGAGGTTTACTACTTAGATCATGTGAGTGGGTAGGAGCATTATGAGGCCATTAGTCCTCATGGCAGGACCAAGGTACAGGAGCGGTAGATCTATCTGGGTGTAGCGAGCCCAGCCCCAGGCCAAACTAGAAACGGACCTCGGGGTGACTTTGTGCCCAACGCGCATAAATTTGCTAGGTTTGAGTCTCCCTACTTGCACTTCACATATATCAGTGGCCTTGCAAACCATTGGTGATCTCAATTCCCTTATTTGCTACATACCAAGACTATTCTCATACTTACAAAGGTTTATTTACTCACTTTCACATGAACTCGCTCAACATTATTGTTGATTTTTCAACTTACATGTATTTCAGGGAATTAAAGGATCTGGCGCGGTATGACATGTTTTCACGCTGCACTTGTTACGAGATCATCTGGGATTAGGGAATGTGACTCTTTCCTGGACAAGTCACAATCCTTAGACTATCATTATGTTATGTTGTGTTTGTTGAACAATGTTTATGTCGTAGGGATGTGTTTCCGTTAAGACAATGTTGTTATATTTGGTTTTCAAAACTTAATTAAATGGATGATCTTGCATGATTTTATTTCATATAGCTTTGTTATGGTTAAGCTATGGTATTAAGAAGTCACACCAAATTAACCACGCTTCCGCAAAGCCAGGGTGTGACAGCTTGGTATCAGAGCTCTGATCATAGCGAACTAGGATTCTTTCTCGAGTCTAGACTATGATCACTAGGGCTCTCACGAAAACATTTTTAATGCATACCACTTAAGTCCAGATCCAAAACCTTTTATAAACAAATGTTGAGCACATTTTATTTATTATTTATAGGCTCAGTCTGGGAGGCTGAGGCTCGGTCTGGGAGGCCGAGGCTCGGTCTGAGAGGCCGAGGTAGTTGTCTAGTGGGACTAGGAGAATTGGCTAGTGGGACTTGGAAGAGCAGTCTGAGAGGCTGGGAGAATTGGCTAGTGGGACTAGGAGAATTGGCTAGTGGGACTAGGAAGAGCAGTCTGAGAGGCTGGGAGGCTAGTGGGACTAGGAGAACTATTTGAATTCTTACTTGGTGACTTGTGTGATTATTTGATTGTATGATTGACTGTTTGTGCATATTTGTGTTTATGTTACAGACACCATGGACACCTCTGGCACAGGTGACTCAGACACCACAGGACCTAGACCTATAGTATCAGACGACCTAGAGTCTTCAGAGCGCGAGGTCCACACATCCGACGTTACTAGCACGGACGAGGACGACTTTCAGCCCTTTGCTTTACCTGATGGTGCTGATGAGCTCGCTGATGGCCCTTTGGCCGGGGACCTACCGTTAGTGGAGATCCCTGCCCCCATACCTTTGGCTTCATATCCTGCTTACGATTTGCTTCTCGACGCCGGCGATGGTGGCGACGTCGATCTGTTTGATGACGAGCCCTTAGAGGATGAGGTTCAGGGCGAGGCCCTTCTTCCTGCTGGAGATCTTTTGTTGATCACAGATGCTCCCGCTGAGGAGTCACCCGCTCACTCTCCGGTCCCAGACTCTTTCGAGTCTGTGGCCTCCGCACCTACACACACTCAGAGTGCGCAACACTTCTCACATGGATCAGATCCAGACCAGGCATCCTCTGTTGCCCCTATTCCTAGTTTTGCTTTCGACCACGATGATGTGGAGGATTCCGATCCTGTCTTTCCCCCAGGATTCGACTCAGATCAGGATATAGAGTTTATACCCATGGATCAGCCTATGGAGGATCCGGTCGACCCAGTTGATCCCATCGACCCTGAGTTTGATTTTGAGATGGCCTTTGATGATCCCGAGCCTGCCATGGCCCTTGAGCCAGTGGCTGCTCCTGACCCAGCGTTTGAGCACGACCCAGTTCATGCTGACGCACCCATTATTGAGCCTGTCATTGCTGACCCACCTATTGATGATCACCCAGTGGATGCTCCGTTGTTGGAGGGCGATCATGTCATTGCTGCTGATCTTGTTGATCCCCCACTTATTGCTGATGCACCAGTTGACCCTCTTGTTGCACCTCACCATGATCCTATGCAAGTTCAGTTTGATCGTGCACTTTTTGAGGCACAGATTGACCCACGAGATGAGCACGCCCAGCATGGGTGGATTCCTGCTGATGATGTGGTTCCACCTATTCCCCCTCAGATCACTGACACCCGTCACGTTGATACCTCCTTTTCATTTCCTCAGTTTACACCTCCAGCACGACCTGGAGAGGGTTCTTCGGCCCATCCTTTTGGGCATGTGCCGATGTCTGTTCCTATTATGCCACAGTTTTCACCTGTTTTACCCCCTGTTCCTCCATTTCATGTGGCACCTTTTGATCCCACCAGTGAGCCGTTTCTCTGGACATCACCTTCGGTTATGCCACCGACCGACCCCTACCATTCTTTCCATATGGGGTATTCTATTGAGGACGTTCTGATGTCGTTTGTTGTCCAGCAGGAGGCGCTCACACAGCGTATTCAAGAGCTCGAGAGAGCTCAGCCACCGCCGTGCCTGTGTCAGGGTCAGACCCACCCTGTTTCTTCGCAGCACCCTCGACCATTGTTACCTGACTATGCTGCACGCCTTTTTGCCCTAGAGCAGCAGGTTGCTTCTTTCTTGCGTACCCAGAGAGCCATGGAGGAGGACTGGCTCCATTTGCGTCTCTTGTTTTACACTCACTTTCCCCCTCCTCCACCGCCATCCGTGTAGAGCTCTTCAGTACCGTATGGGTAGACGTTGGTGAGAAGACGGTGAATGCTTTTGACTGCACAGCATTTTTGGAGACTACATTATGATTCTGACTTTTGTTGACATGTATTTGATGTACTGACACTGATTTGATATAGTTTTGGACTAGGGTGATGTAGCCCTTAGTCGACTGATGTTGTATGACACTGTGATGTACTTGTACGCTTACTATGTGGTCTCAATATATGGCAATCGTAGTATTCTCATCATATTTGATGCTTGATTTGGTTATTTATATTCTATGACATGGGATGTTGTGTGATTAATGTTTGTGACATGGGATGTTGTGTGATTGATGTTTGTGACATGGGATGTTGTGTGATTGATGTTTGTAACATGATATGTTATGTACTATTACTATCATTATATACGTACGCTGTACTATGACCTGCCTTACGTAAACCATCTTTTAGAAGATGCCGCCGAGGCGCGAGATACGCATGCCTACCAATGAGGCAGAACTCCAACAAGTCATCGCTGCTGCCATCGCACAATACGCCGCTTCGCAAGGAGGACCTAGCGGAAGCAGCTCAAACAACAATGGCAACAACAATCCACCTCATGGTAATACCAAGTCATTTAGACATACCATGACCTAGTTGGATATCTATAGCAAAGATGCTAATGCCATTCACATGTTACAATGTGTGCAGGGTGCACCTACAAGCAGTTTCTAGACTGCAAGCCGGTCAACTTTGATGGCACAGGAGGTGTTGTCGCCTTTGTTCGTTGGGCTGAGAAAACTGAATCTGTTCTTCGCATGAGCAAATGCGCGCTAGATCAGCAAGTCACCTATATCTCGGGGCTATTCTTGGATGGAGCCCTCTCTTGGTGGAATTTGCAAGTACAGACACTTGGTGAAGCTGCTGCCTACGCACTAACCTGGACCGAACTGAAGGAACTTATGCGCAAAAAGTACTGCTCTCGCGCGGAAATCCAAAGATTGGAAACCGAGTTCTGGCATTTGAAAATGGAAGGTCCAAAGATCGCAGAATACGTTCAAAGGTTCCATGATTTTTCACATGTGGTACCCTACATGGTCACTCCGGAGTTCAAGCGGATTGAACGTTTCATTTGGGGATTAGCTCCTCAAATCATAAGCATGGTGATCTCATCCAAGCCTGCGACAATTACTGAGGCAATCGATTTGAGCGTGGCTCTCACAGAGGAGGCTATTCGCCTGAACAAGTTTGGTGATGCTGAGACTAAGAAGAAAGAGACTCACGTCGAGTCATCAGGAGGTAACAAACGGAAGTTCTCGAACTTCAAGCAGGGTGCCAGTGTGGTTGTTAAGAAAGGAGGATCAAGCACGCCAGCCCAGGTTACAGCTGGTCGTGGAAAGAAAGGAAAAGGATATATGGGCACCCAGCCCAAGTGTAATACCTGCCAACGCCACCATACTGGCTATTGTACTGTGAAAATATGCAAAGCATGTGGAAAGCCGGGCCACTTGAAGGACACTTGTTGGGCCACTGCAGGCCAGGGAGGCCAAGGAGGATTTGGAAACAGAAACAATAATCGTGGTGGGATTGGGAATCTCCCACAGGGGAACAATGGAGGTAATGGGAATCGAGGCAACAATGCTAATCAAGCGGGCGCTGTGAATCATGACCAAAGGAATAATCAAGCTGGTGGAAACGGGCAGAGACCCGGATGCTTCAACTGTGGTGATCTTGGGCATTACAAGAGGAACTGCCCAGAGTTAAACCAAGCCCGTGGAAGAGTGTTTAATATTGAAGCAAGGGAGGCGCGCCAGGATCCCAATGTTGTCACTGGTACGTTCCCTGTAAACCAACGCTATGCATCCGTTTTATTTGATACTGGCGCCGATTATAGCTTAGTGTCGTTAGAGTTTAAGAATATGCTTGGTTTAGCCGCTAATAAGTTAGATATTCCCTACTCAATCGAATTGGCCAATGGGAAGTTAGTAGAAGAAAATGAAGTTATCAGAGGCTGTGTGATCGAATTGGGAGAGCGTGAGTTTGCTTTGGATCTACTACCAGTCCAGTTGGGAAGCTTCGATGTGGTGGTAGGAATGGATTGGTTATCAGGCAACAAGGCTGAGATAGTTTGTCACGAAAAGGTCGTTCGTATCCCAACCGAAGATGGCAAAACAATTGTGGTTCACGGGGAGAAGCGTGATACGCCGTTAAGAATTATCAGCTGCCTGAAAGCGCGAAAGTGTTTGCAGAAGGGATGTGTTGCCTTCCTGGCACACATTGTGGATAAGAAGGCTACAGAACCAAAGATCGAAGACATCCCTGTCGTGAGGGAATATCCAGAAGTCTTCCTAGAGGACTTACCTGGACTGCCACCTCAGAGACAAGTAGAGTTCCGCATTGACTTAACTCCAGGCGCCGCACCTGTGGCTAAGGCACCTTATAGACTTGCTCCGTCTGAGATGCAGGAACTGTCGACACAACTTCAAGAGTTGTTAGACAAGGGATTTATCCGACCAAGCTTCTCGCCTTGGGGCGCTCCAGTTTTGTTTGTCAAGAAGAAGGACGGTAGTTTTTGTATGTGTATTGACTACCGGGAATTGAACAAGCTAACGATCAAGAATAGATACCCTCGGCCAAGGATTGATGATCTGTTTGACCAACTGCAAGGCTCAAGCTTTTATTCAAAGATCGACTTGCGATCTGGATACCATCAGTTAAGGATATAAGAGGAAAGTATCCCAAAGACAGCCTTCAGAACTCGTTATGGACACTACGAGTTCCTTGTTATGCCGTTTGGTTTGACAAATGCACCTGCAGTCTTTATGGACTTAATGAATAGAGTTTGCAAGCTGTACTTGGACAACTTTGTGATTGTGTTTATCGACGACATCTTGATTTATTCAAGGACAAAGGCTGAGCACGAACAGCATCTAAGAGCTATTTTGGAGTTGCTAAAGAAAGAACAGCTATATGCCAAACTCTCTAAGTGCGAGTTTTGGCTATGTGAAGTCCAGTTTCTTGGACACATGGTGAACGGAGATGGAATCCATGTTGATCCCACAAAGATCGAAGCGATCAAGAATTGGGAAACGCCAAAGACGCCAACCGAGATTCGACAATTCTTGGGTTTGGCTGGCTACTATCGAAGGTTCATTGAGGATTTTTCGAAGATCGCTCAACCATTGATGCTCCTCACGCAGAAAGATAAGAAGTTTGATTGGGGAATCAAACAAGAAGAAGCGTTCCAGATATTGAAGGATAAGCTCTGCAATGCACCAATCTTAGCACTACCGGAAGGTACATATGATTTTGTGGTATACTGCGACGCTTCGCGTCAAGGATTGGGTTGCGTGTTGATGCAACGACAAAAGGTTATTGCTTATGCATCACGTCAATTGAAAGTGCACGAAAAGAACTATACCACACATGATTTGGAACTTGGCGCAGTGGTATTTGCATTAAAGATCTGGAGACACTGCCTTTATGGTACAAAGTGTACAATTTTTACAGATCACAAGAGCCTACAACACATATTCAACCAGAAGGAGCTGAATATGAGGCAAAGACGATGGGTTGAGTTGCTTAACGATTACGACTGCGAGATAAAGTATCATCCAGGGAAGGCGAATGTGGTCGCCGATGCCCTAAGTCGAAAAGAGAGGATCAAGCCCATAAGGGTTAGGGCTTTGGAGATGATTATCCGAACCGATCTTTCCTTGCGCATTCGTGCCGCGCAAAAAGAAGCTCTTAAGGAAAGAAATCTTGAAGAAGAATATCTCCGTGGGATGGAGAAGCTATTGGTGCCAAACGAGGAAGGAACGTTATGTTTTGAGAAAAGGATTTGGGTTCCTCTGTTTGGTGGTTTAAGGAAGGTTATTTTCGATGAAGCTCACAAGTCGCGGTACTCTATCCACCCTGGAGCGGATAAGATGTACCAGGATCTCAAAGATTATTATTGGTGGCCTAGGATGAAAGGCGATGTTGCTGTGTATGTGAGCAAGTGTTTAACATGCGCTAAGGTTAAAGCCGAATACCAGAAGCCTTCAGGACTTCTGCAACAACCTGAGATTCCCAAGTGGAAATGGGAACAAATCTCTATGGATTTTATTACAAAGTTGCCAAGAACGCCAAGAGGCAATGACACTATTTGGGTAATAGTGGAGCGATTAACGAAGTCAGCACACTTCTTACCTATCAGAGAGAAGGATAACACGAGCAAGCTGGCCGAAATATACATGAGAGAGATCGTCGCACGTCATGGAGTGTGTCTCTCGATCATCTCTGATAGAGACGGAAGGTTTGTGTCAAGGATATGGCAATCCTTCCAAGAAGCTTTTGGCTCATAATTAAATATGAGCACTGCGTTTCACCCGCAGACCGACGGGCAAAGCGAGCGGACGATACAGACTTTGGAAGACATGCTGAGAGCGTGTGTTATGGATTTGGGCGGTAGCTGGGATAAGCATTTGCCTTTGGTCGAATTTTCATACAACAACAGCTACCACACCAGTATTGGTGTCGCGCCATTTGAAGCCCTTTACGGACGCAAGTGCCGATCACCCCTATGCTGGGCTGACGCAGGTAATAGGCAGCTTGCTGGTCCCGAAATCGTCCAAGAGACGACAGACAAGATTGCGCAAATTCTTAAACGCATCGAAGCAGCTCGCCACAGACAGAAAGCCTATGCGGATCCAAACCGGAAACACGTGGAATTCCAAGTTGGAGAAATGGTTTTATTGAAAGTTTCACCCTGGAAGGGTGTGGCACGCTTCGGAAAGCGTGGAAAGTTAAATCCGCGCTACATTGGTCCTTTCAGGATTTTGGAAAGAATAGGACTAGTAGCATACAAGCTGGACTTACCTGCTGAACGCCATTCAGTTCACGATACATTTCATGTTTCCAACCTGAAGAAAAGTCCAACTCAAGATACCATTGCCATTCCTATCGACGAGATTCATGTTGACGACACGCTCCATTTCGTTGAAGAACCGGTTGAGGTTACGGATTGGAAAGTAAACAAGACCCGCCGGAGCAGTGTCAAGCTCGTCAAGGTTCGTTGGAATGCCAGACATGGTCCTGAATACACCTGGGAGCGTGAGGACCGGATGAAGGAGAAATACCCCCACTTATTTCCTAAGAACCCTGCATCTACAAGCAGAACTTAAAATTTCGGGACGAAAATTTTCTAACGGGGGGAGAATGTGACAACCCTCACTAAACCAGGTATCCGTACGACTTAATTGATAATTAATTTCTGCTTAATTACTGTGCTTACTTGAACTTGTGGATAAACTGCTACTTGATTTCTGATACATGCATATACCTGCATCATACTTTACTTACCGTCACTACATTATTTACATGCTGAACCTTAGTGACAAACATGATGCACAAAAAGCACAGTAGCACTATAAACGGACAACCTATTGAACATGCTGATAAAGCCAGCATCAGGCAGACACTGCCTCTAAGGCCTGTATGAGCCAGAAATATTTTGCTACACTAGTGGTGAGTGTAGGGATACAAGGGTTGTAGAACTGCGTCTCTAGGAATAAGTTACAATGACTGGATGTGCCTAAAACGTGCTCTAAGCACAAAACTCAGCACTTTAATAAACAATCCAGCTTCTAGCTAACTAATAAAGTGCCAAAACATGAGAAAAATATTACTAGACACTTTCCAAAGTGTCAGAAATGAGTTGTGTCACTAAAAATAATAATAACGACACTTTAAAGCTTTGTTAACACTTTAACGGATTACTATCCAACCGAACAACCGGACTTTACCCGGAACAGGAAAATATTGTCATTTTCATTGTTTATCTTTTTCTGAGCCTGTTAGGGTCCCTGAATACCCTAACACCCGTTGTAACACACTACACACTAGTAACCGGGTTAATCCCTAAACTAAACTAGGTTAACCTAACTATATACTTAACCTCTAGTTGGAATCGGACCAAGACCCCCCCCCCTTTTACAAACCGTCCCCAAGAGGGGGGACATACCTTGTCCTTGTGATGATTATTTTAATCTTGGTGCTTAGTATCTAGATAGCACATAATCCTATGGTTAATAACCTTGAGTTTGGTCTATAAGTATAAGCTTAAACCCACATGATCTTCACAACACTTAACAAAAACCAACAACTCTCTCTCCCTCTCCTAAAGCTCTCGGCCGAACACACCCCACCCCCATCCATCACTTTCGATTTTTGATCTTGCCTTTCCAAGCTCATACAAGTGATAAGGATCGCGTATAAGGAACTTTGGTGCAATCGGAAGGCGAAGGACCTCACTACATTGCTTTTATCCACGCATTTTACGCTTAGATTCTTCCCTAGCCTCGAGCTAGTAGTAAGTTGCTTAAATCACCTTCTCGAACTATTTTAAAGTGGTTAATATGATATGTAACGGTTAAAAGACGCAAACATACAAGATGACACACAAAAGTCTACCAAAAATGCTTTAAGTGATGGTTAAAAGCTCATATGTTGTGTAAAACATGTAGTATTTGATTTGTGAAGATATTTGGACCCGATCTATGTTGTGGTAGCTCGGATCATCGTTTAACCCGGGTTGGCCATGATCATGGATCATGACATAAGGTTGTTTTGGAAGTAACAAGGGTTAAAGGATGAAACTCTACCACACACGAATCATGAACTTGTGTAAAAGTGATTTTACTTGTGAAATAGTGTTTAAAACTAGTAGATCTACGTATCTACAAGCGGTATTTTCAAAGGACCAAGTATCAAAGAAATTATGTTTTGTAAAGACGGATCTTTCATAAACAAGAATGATTTTAGTAAACACACAAGTGTGTAAATACTTGTGTAACACTAAGTTTCGACAAAATAACTATCTTTGTAAAAATAGATAAGAAGTTGTAAAGATGGACTTTCTTTAAAAACGGGGTTTTTACGAAACCGGATTGATTTATATAAAGATCCACTAAAAGTAATGGGATTTACTTCATAATATTAGAAAACTAAAAGTTCATGAGATTCTTGCAAAATTACATGTTTATTAACTAGTTTGATACGTTGAACATTGTTTTGATCGAATAAGAAAATTGTTGATTTGTTTTACAAAAGAAAATGATACGCTTAAAAGCGTGGTCACCTCCAGTTACAGAGGAAACTCTGGCGAAATTTTCTAAAAACCTAACACTTAGAATTATTTTCACTATAAGTGTTAGAAATACTCTTCAACTTGTTTTCAAATTATATATTTCGCTACGACTTTATTTACGAAACATCGGAGGTGGGATTTCACAAAATAAAACTTGGTAAAAGTATATTTAGAGTATATTTTTCATAAAGTCACTTGATATATGTTTATGATTATTTTGTGAAAGTACTAGTATTATTTTTTAGGGTAAAAATAATACTATCGAATGTTAACGGATCCAAAATAATACGAACGCCCCTACGATAAAAATATAAGTTACACCGGTAATTATTATTACCACTCGATCGTTAAAACGTAACTTACGCATTTTAAGAAAATATGACTTAACGCGTATTTTTGTCAAGGTATTATTTTGGGAAAATTTATGTAATCGAAAATATAATATTTTGAGAAGAATATTTATATTTTGGAGTTAGAAATAAAATATATTTTAAGTGAGACTTAATAATATATTACGAACGCACATGTATTAAATCCCCCATCCTTGGGAAGGAAAATGATTACCAAGTGTACAATATGCAAACAAGAAATAGTTGTCTAACTATTTCCCAAAAACTAAAACCTTAAAGCTAAGGCACGGCCGTCCGTCTAATAGAGTTAGTACGTGTAGGTCGTCATACAGCTGCTTGATCAGGAGACATACTTGGTAGAGACGCACCACTGTGAGGTCATGTCCCCCTTTTCTCTTAACTGTTTTCAGTTTTTAACTGCGGGGGTGAAATACATGTTACTTTGATTACAAGTACTTTATACATGGTATGGTTAGCGTAAGGAGGTTTACTACTTAGATCATGTGAGTGGGTAGGAGCATTATGAGGCCATTAGTCCTCATGGCAGGACCAAGGTACAGGAGCGGTAGATCTATCTGGGTGTAGCGAGCCCAGCCCCAGGCCAAACTAGAAACGGACCTCGGGGTGACTTTGTGCCCAACGCGCATAAATCTGCTAGGTTTGAGTCTCCCTACTTGCACTTCACATATATCAGTGGCCTTGCAAACCATTGGTGATCTCAATTCCCTTATTTGCTACATACCAAGACTATTCTCATACTTACAAAGGTTTATTTACTCACTTTCACATGAACTCGCTCAACATTATTGTTGATTTTTCAACTTACATGTATTTCAGGGAATTAAAGGATCTGGCGCGGTATGACACGTTTTCCCGCTGCACTTGTTACGAGATCATCTGGGTTTAGGGAATGTGACTCTTTCCTGGACAAGTCACAATCCTTAGACTATCATTATGTTATGTTGTGTTTGTTGAACAATGTTTATGTCGTAGGGATGTGTTTCCGTTAAGACAATGTTGTTATATTTGGTTTTCAAAACTTAATTAAATGGATGATCTTGCATGATTTTATTTCATATAGCTTTGTTATGGTTAAGCTATGGTATTAAGAAGTCACACCAAATTAACCACGCTTCCGCAAAGCCAGGGTGTGACAGTAGAAGTCCATTAAGGATTTAAGATAGTACCATTTGATATCCTACTATGAATCCCTCATATGGAGATATGAGGATTTGGATAAATCACATAAAAACACGAAACATAGAAGAAAACACATACACATAATCACATAGTTAATTAACTTGATCTTCATTTTGTTAATTTTCCTGTTAATTGAGCACACGAGTATTCAAGGCACACTAGGAATCCAATCCATGAATTCTGTTTGGCACTTTAAATACCTTCAAGAATCTAACTATGAAG
The DNA here is from genome assembly GCA_030545235.1 of Helianthus tuberosus. NCBI lineage: Eukaryota > Viridiplantae > Streptophyta > Magnoliopsida > Asterales > Asteraceae > Helianthus > Helianthus tuberosus. The sequence goes on along the minus strand of CM060416.1, from coordinate 137,820,704 downwards.
ATAGGAAGGTCTTGATAGAGATTTGTCTTTGTGTCGACATCGAAGGGTTGGATCAAACATTCACACAATCGTATCAGTTTTGTAAAATAAAATTGAAACATCAAATTTTATTTATATAATAACTGAATTGTTCCCAACGTTAAAAGATAACAAACAAGGAAATACAAAAGACTAATTGTTTACTGCTGCATCGTTGTTCACGTTTGCCTCATTGATGTTAAACACTCGTCCATGCGCTGGAGGTATGTTAACAAGTCTTGGGCAATTGTTTCTGTAGTGAGCAAGGTCACCACAGTTATAACATGACCCCGGTGGGAACCGTGCTTGAACAGCAGCAGGGTTTATAGCAGCTTGATTTGCATAACGGCAAACATTGACCAAATGTCCCAATCTTCCACATTGGGTACATTTGTGACACTGCTCTTGCTCCAGATGATGACGGTTGCATTTATTGCACAAAGGTGCGGTACCAACATAAGTTTTCCTCTTATGAGGTTGTGCTAGTTGGTTTGGTGTAACGTGATCATTCTGAGCAGTTATGGCACAGTTTTGAGAAGCCTTACGCTTCTTCTTCTTGGATACCTCGGCCTGTTTTTCCTTTGGTTCAACTTGAGCAGCCTTGTCAGATGGTCTTGGGTCGCCTTTTGGAAAAAGCTTACCCTTCCTGATATGGGATTCAGTCAGGGTGGCAGACAATTCAATGGTCTGTCTGACAGTAGTAGGGTTGCTACCAGTAACGATATCCTGAACTAAATAAGGAAGACCATCAATGTACTTCTCAATCGCCTTTTCCACAGGCGTGACCATGGCAGGACATAACAGGCTCAATTCCTCATAACGTTCAGTATAGGCTCGATGTTCACCGCTGTCTTGTTTAAGATCATCAAATTCCCGTTCCAAAGCCCTGAGCTCATGGCGAGGACAGAATTCCTTCATCATTAGAGCCCGAAGCTCTTCCCACGTTTGTGCCATTGCCACATCGGCACCTCTATCACGCATTACACCGTTCCACCATGTAAGAGCACGCTTCTCGAATGCACTGGATGCAAACTCAACCTTACGCTCATTCGGGCATTGCACGTGCCTAAATGTGCTCTCCAAACTTTCGAACCATTGCAGGAGCGCAGTTGCTCCTTGAGATCCAGAAAAGTTCGAAGGTTTGGCAGAGTTGAAGGTCTTGAAATTACACTGGGTGTTGTTGTTGTTATATAACTCATGAATCTGAGTTACTACGCCTGGAAGCACTGCAGCCATTTGTTGAGCAACAAGGGTCGCGACTTCCTCAGCAGTAAAAGTTTGAGCATCACGTCGAGGAGGCATTGTCTAAAGGGGAACATGGGAAATGAGTGAGGTCGATGATTGGAAAAACAAAAGAGGTATTGAAAACATCGACAAAACATAAGGAATGCGATCATTTGTTCGTTACCTCGAGCAAACAAACGACAGGCAGTGACTAATCAAAGTGAATGGGTCATTTATAATGTATCACCGAAGACATGCTCGCCTATAAGTGAACGCTCACCCCAAGAGTTCCCAGGTAAGAGTGACTGGTCCGATATTGCGGATTTGTACGAACACTCTAGCCTTAGACAGAAAAATCAGGGTACAGGCATTCACTCTTCCAGTTTGCACATGTTAACATTATTTAGACCCAAACTTTGATGAGATTTTGAAAACTTTGAAGGTTCAAAACCTTACAATAAATCATCCTAGAACAGATGATTAGTTTTCAAAGCGGATTCGGAATTTTGTATTCTTATTGTGGTTGTCACCTAAAGATAAGTGAGGGTATTGTTTTAAAACTAAACACAAGATAACTTGTGTTAGGGTCCTAGGAAGGTTATAGTCTAGGTCAAAGCATTACTAATAACCTAATTCCCTATAACCATTGGCTCTGATACCAACTTTTCTGTCACACCCCGACCACGTAAAACAACAAAACATGGCGGAAACGTCGGGGAGTGTTGTAACAGAATCATTGTTTCACAACCATGGATCAAATGATTTCGTTTTATTAAATTATTGAACTCATTGTTTATTTCAATCCAAATAAATACAATTATTATCTTTCAAGTTTTAAAGTCGCTAAGGCACGAGTCCATCCTATGTATAGCATGTATCAATAATCATCACAAAGCAGTACCCGAAACATGTGTAAAAATCGGTACGTCAGCATAAAAATGCCTGTGAGATACATAGGTTTTGTTTATGCATGATTCATGACTTATAAGTTTAAAAGAATGTTTTTAACAAAAAGTAGTCATGAACCTAAAAATGTTTTCTTTATAAAATCATGTGAAAACTTATGAGAAATTTGATGATATAAAAGAATGATGCATAATAAATAATCAAGTAAAATGAGTTTATAAAATAATGTTTTGAATAAAATGTTTGTAGTATATATAAAAATATACTTTGGTTTTAAGAAAGTGATTAGGTAATATATCAAAATATATTTCGGTTCCAACATCGTTAAACAGATAGTATATTAAATATACTTTAGTTGTCAAAATAGTCATTTTTGTTAGTATATCAAAACTATACTTTGGATTTATGTATAACATATTTAACTATGTTTTGGTTGAATAAATAACATATTAAAAATATGTTTTGGTAGTTAATCAAAATATATGTTGTTTTGTACAATATCACACACGAGAGTATATCAAACTATACTTTTGGGAGTATAATAAAATATACAATAAAAATGTGATTTAAGAATTCAATCAGACCTAGTGCATCAAAATACACCTTTGAGACTATAGGGATACCACAAAGGCAATCCCTATTTGGATGGAGAAACAAATTGGTTTCAGACATTCCATGACAACAGGAATGGGGTGTCAAATCCTATAGCGCTATATCATACTACCAATCGGTCTGGTGAACAAAATATGTACTATCCAACAATTTAATTTTATAATCTTTGAAAAATCAGTGTTTAGATCATAAATAATCATTTGGTTTGTCAAAAGATAGGTACTAATATGTATAATCAATTATACTTTGAAATCGTGAACATAACAAATAGGTACACATATTTCACCCCAAAACATTTAAAACAGTAAAAGAGGGGAACTATGTACTCACTTGAGAGTGCTTAGATGTCTTGAATAACAACCAAGCGAAGCTAGAGGGAGTACGGAATCAAACGACACCTAATATAGGTAACTTTGTTATTAAACGGATCCTAAATCGGGAGATAGGATAGAATGATGTTCTATAAATCAAATGAGTAATTGAACTCATATGGTATGATTTAATAGAGCTAACATTCTGATTTGAAAGTCTACCTAAGTTCTTTTGACCCGTTTCGACCCATTATAGTAGTATAAACTACTATAATGTGTCGTTTGCGCAAAACTATGTTCGGATGGTTAACTATGTGCTATGTTAAGTCTTACATGCCCAATTATACCTAAACATGTTACTAAATCAGATTAGATGTCAAAGATATGTTCACATATACACATTATGGATTTATGCTTCAAAAGGGCATTTTGGTCATTTCCTATAGGCATGTAAACCAATTAACGAATAGCTAACCAATCCTATGTGATCATGAGGTATAACCTCAGGGGTTATTCCCTATGCAACTATGATCACTAAGCAAGCTTGGTCGGATCCTAATGATTGACCAAACGGGTCGTGTTCGAAAGTCTAAGCGGTTATCTAGACCGCTTAACTTACGACCCTAAACAAGCACTAAACTAGTAGTGACGAGTTAAACATGTCAAAACATGTTTAACCTACTTAGAAAACTGATTTGGTATCAAAACAATGGGTTTTGATACCCGAAAATAGTTTCGTTGCAAAATGGGTGCTAAAACGCATTTTGACCGAAACTTTGACTCGTCACTACGCCTAGTTAACGTGGTAATCAGTAAGTATAATTGCTAAGGATTATAACCATCGTGATTACAATCACGTTACAAAGTTCAATTGAACTTTGGCTTGACCAATTGATGGTCAAAACCGAAAGTCAAACTGTTGGCCAAACTGTTTGACTTTCTGCACTAACATAAATAAAAGAATGAAAGAATGCTCACTAAAGGTCCTTGCTATATTTTCTACAAAGAAACAAATTCCTTATCAGATGAGAGAGCTCCCAATTCAGATGTAGAGAAGGAATGAGAAGAAATGAGCAAGGAATGAATGAAATTGTTGGGCTATTTATACTTGTTGGAGGTTCACAAGATCAAAACAAGTGTTTGTGTGGCCAACAAGCATAAAATCCTAGCCATACATGTGTTAAGGGCCAGCTAACATACTTGGGAAGGTGTTAACTTGCTCCCCAAAACATCAGATATTGCCTACAAGTCCCTGATTTGCAAACAATTTGCTGAAAATCAGTTTTCTATTACTGGGCATGTTCACGCACCCCGAGTAAAGTTTGGGGTCATCCTTACGCGGCCCGCATCCCAAGGTATCTCAGCAACAGTTTCAAAAGTGACAGGTTTGGTCCCTGCACTTGATTAAGCTCATTGCTGGCCCTTTTGACCCCCGTTAAGCCATTTTCAAGGCTCTACAAGGTCAATAAAGTTTAGAGGACTCAAAATGTGCTCGGAAAACTCTCGGATGTCGGCTCGTTTGGTCGTACTGTCGCGTTGTTCGTTAAATTACGACGAAACTCAAACGGACGCGAAAACGAACCAAATTAAGCGACGAATGGTATTTTTGCATGCCGATCGCTAAAATAAAAATATTTTAGTGTGTACAAAAATTTTGGATGTCCAGATGTGGCCAGAACGTAAGATATGCGCGAAAATGCAAACTTACGCCGTTTTTTGACACTTTTAGTCCCTGTAAGACCAAATAAGCATATTTTCGCACACCGAACCACTCAAAGCTTATTTCTAAGCTATGTTTAGGTTATTTATGGTATGTTTAGCTTATGATCATGTTCAGGACTGTACGTTGCCTTACGAAACAGCAGACTTTTGCAAGTTGACGCAAATAGTCCCTGTGAGTAAATAAACTTGATTTCGCCACACCAAACCTTCCAAAACTTATTTCTAAGTTATGTAAAGGTTATTTAAGGTACGTTAAGCCTATTTCACTATTCTGGAGTGTTTGTTGCATTAAACTGGTTGTATTTACGCATTAGATTGCTTATAACCTTCCAGAAAGCGATTTAAAGCTCGAAATCGAACAAGAATTGATATGTGCAAACGATACACATATTTATACAAATCCCCAGTATGAAACACAATATTTCATTGGTTTGGTATTTGTAAGATGGTTGAAGTGACACACGTGTCACAGCTCTTTTGTCGATCGCGAGCCGCCTTGATACGGTCTCGGATCTGAAAATTTTTATCTGTAGTCTCTTGGACTAACTCCGGACCGATGAGTTCTTTATCGCCCGCTTCCGCCCAACATAACGGAGAGCGACACTTTCGACCGTAGAGAGCTTCAAACGGTGCAGCTTGTATACTTGTGTGGTAGTTGTTTGTCACACCCTAACCGATGGCGGAAACATCGGGATGAGACGAACAAATCGCTCAAAAGCATCATATAGCATATAGTTTCACATAGCATATAAAAGGTTCAGCTAGTTTCACATAGCATAATCATGAATTTCACGTAGTGTAACATAGATAATGGAAGCGTCGTAAATTTAGTTTGTTCAGGAGAGATTATTATTATTTGTTTTAGATTACGAAGATAGTGCATATCGTGTCTCCAAGCTTGAAATGAAAGTAACGTTCATATATAAAATTTCATTGGGAACGAAGAAGAGTTGGTAACTACCTCTGAGGTAAGGAAATCACCCCTAGCTCATTGGTGAAGTTGAAAAGTTAGCGGAATTAATCGTCAAGGTAAGGAAATCACTCCTATCTTGATGATAAGCTTCCATTTTTGGGAATATGAGTAGTAGCAAAAAATATAGAACAATCTTCATGACATACTTTTTTTTTTTTGGATAAGTGAGCAGATGCCCGGCAAATATATTCCAAAAAGAAACGTAAGATTAACGTATTAGTGGCATGTGAATAAACAGGTCAACCCATCGTGTACCGCAATTGAATTACTTAACATGAACTCTCGTTCACGGGTGTGCGCTACTCCTATAGCACTACGCATAGTGCTATACATGTTAAGGCATGGGTTAAAGGACAAGCTTATCACATAAGAATCACCCAGTAACACGAATCCAGTATAACATATTAGCATGCAAGATTGAAATGATATATCGTACGAATGTAAAACACATTAGAATTGAGATAGCATAAAAGAGATTTAACGTAAAACGTGGATTGTCACGGAACGTAACATAAGACTATCCCAGAGTAAATCGAAGTCCTTTTTGAATTAAGGAGACATGCTTTGGCCTAATAGACAAATACTCTCATCGAGAAGCGACTAACGATATTTGTCCTTCCAGTTACTACACGTCCTTAATCGATTGGGAAAGTCGAAACTTTGGCGAGATTGAAATTCGAAGAGTGGGACTAGTTAACAAGATGCGAGTTTCACCTCTAACTTGATAACATCGAACCCTAGTGTGGTTGGTACTTATCCAAAGATAAGGGTCCACTAGAATATGAAATGGAAATTTCCTTCAAGATTTGGATATCACTCCTAACTTGAGGGTAGATTTCGTGCAAAATACAAAGTATAGTTGAGTGAAAGTCATCACCAATTGTGGGAATCACCCCTATTTTGATGAGTCGTTTCGATTGTGTTATAAGAGTGTCTTCAAAGCCTCCAAGTGTGTATTATGTTAGCCTTAGGAAAGGCATGTATCTTAGAAGACCAAATAGAATAGAGAGAAGCAAATGAGGTAGAAGGAATGTAGTTTTAAACAACACATAAGAATAAAGCTTTTAAACTATAGACTAGGTAAAAACATTCCTACTTTTCCTAATTTCCTATAGTTATGGCTCTGATACCAATCTAGTATCAGAGTATTCCTACTATAGGCTAGGTAAAAGTATAGCAATTTTCCTAATTCCCTATAGTTATGGCTCTGATACCAATCTGTCACACCCCAACCGATGGTGGAAACATCGGGATGAGACGAACAAATCGCTCAAAAGCATCATAACACTAATTGTGACAATATAGATTAAATCAAATTTCATAAATGACTAAATTCAAATACATTGTTTCAAATAAAGACAACTTGCAACAAACATGATTTATTATTAAAATGGGTATCTAGTCCATCCTAACTTGATTCCTTCATCATCTTGACTATCAACCTGCAACGTGTATTAAAATAAAATCAACAAAAATGTTGGCGAATATACAAGTTTGATACATAGCATAGTAGAATAAAATGTTTAAATGTGCTCATATCCAACATGAATAAGATGATACAAGTTAACAGTTATGCCGAAACGATGTTACTCTATATACTCAAACCCAAGAATACAACGCAATTAATGTTGCCTATCCCAATAGTTTAGCAGGAGGTTAATATGTTTAACTTAACAATACCCAAAAGAATAGCGGGCGGGGCGTTACAACCTATAGCATATGCATAGTACCATAATTGTTAAGGTAGGCATGCGAACAAGTTAATGAGCATATAGTCATGAAGTGTTTCCATTAGCATCACATGTATAACAAGCATCAAACATTTCATGTGTAATTGGATAGAGTGTGAATAAATAAAGTTTAACGTGTTTGTGAATTTGAATAGGAATACAAGTTGCACCCAAAAGTGTTTAAAATGAAAATGGGATCATGTATACTCACATTGGTTGCGTTGTGATTTCTTGTAAGTAACACACGAGTATGATTGGGAAATAATCCAAGAGAACGAGCGAGAGCGATTATCCTAGATATGCGAAACCACACGAGAGGTGATTATAAGTCTAAACGAATATCCTAATATTTATGATTACGAATTTATAATTCGTATTATAAATTGATGGGTTTTGTTATAAAAGAACACGAAACAAAAATAAATCCGTTTATCATAATGGGTTTTATTATAAGAGAGAAAGAATTAAAATGATACCTATTTGTGTTGATTAATTTTTTTTAAAGAAAAAGGAAAAACTTAATGATATTCATATTGTATAAGAAAAATTAAGAAAATGAATATGTATAGAAAATGATCAAACTAATGCATGCCTTCCTCAACCTTTTGGCTAAGATCAAGTGTATTACTGTTCTCAACAGTTTAGTAACAATATTAATAAAAAGTCAATATCAGACTTCAAGTGGTTCATAACTTTCTTCTTCCTTATAAAAACAAACGACAGAACTGTTTTATATATATTCTTTTTGTTTCAACTTAGTTTGAAAGGCATGGTAGTGTCATCTTCTTTATAAATACACAAACGACATAAGGTCTCGTATAAACACAAGGTCACTATTCCTTTTATTCCAAAATCGCTGATTTCCAGTGATTGTTTAATAAAAGGAATAGTGACCTTGTGTTTATACGAGACCTTATGTCGTTTGCGTATTTATAAAGAAGATGACACTACCATGCCTTTCAAACTAAGTTGAAACAAAAAGAATATATATAAAACAGTTTTGTCGTTTGTTTTTATAAGGAAGAAGAAAGTTATGAACTACTTGAAGTCTGATATTAACTTTTTATTAATATTGTTACTAAATTGTTGAGAACAGTAATACACTTGATCTTAGCCAAAGGGTTGAGGAAGGCATGCATTAGTTTGATCATTTTCTATACATATTCATTTTCTTAATTTTTCTTATACAATATGAATATCATTAAGTTTTTCCTTTTTCTTTAACAAAAATTAATCAACACAAATAGGTATCATTTTAATTCTTTCTCTCTTATAATAAAACCCATTATGATAAACGGATTTATTTTTGTTTCGTGTTCTTTTATAACAAAACCCATCAATTTATAATACGAATTATAAATTCATAATCGTAAATATTAGGATATTCATTTAGACTTATAATCACCTCTCGTGTGGTTTCGCATATCTAGGATAATCGCTCTCGCTCGTTCTCTTGGATTATTTCCCAATCATACTCGTGTGTTACTTACAAGAAATCACAACGCAACCAATGTGAGTATACATGATCCCATTTTCATTTTAAACACTTTTGGGTGCAACTTGTATTCCTATTCAAATTCACAAACACGTTAAACTTTATTTATTCACACTCTATCCAATTACACATGAAATGTTTGATGCTTGTTATACATGTGATGCTAATGGAAACACTTCATGACTATATGCTCATTAACTTGTTCGCAAGCCTACCTTAACAATTATGGTACTATGCATATGCTATAGGTTGTAACGCCCCGCCCGCTATTCTTTTAGGTATTGTTAAGTTAAACATATTAACCTCCTGCTAAACTATTGGGATAGGAATCATTAATTGCGTTGTATTCTTGGGTTTGAGTATATAGAGTAACATCGTTTCGGCATAACTGTTAACTTGTATCATCTTATTCATGTTGGATATGAGCACATTTAAACATTTTATTCTACTATGCTATGTATCAAACTTGTATATTCGCCAACATTTTTGTTGATTTTGTTTTAATACACGTTGCAGGTTGATAGTCAAGATGACGAAGGAATCAAGTTAGGATGGACTAGATACCCATTTTAATAATAAACCATGTTTGTTGCAAGTTGTCTTTATTTGAAACAATGTATTTGAATTTAGTCATTTATGAAATTTGATTTAATCTATATTGTCACAATTTGTGTTATGATGCTTTTGAGCGATTTGTTCGTCTCATCCCGATGTTTCCGCCATCGGTTGGGGTGTGACACTGTTGTTGTAGGAAAACTCAACCAATGGTAAGTGAGTATCCCAGTTGCCGCCCAAATCCATAACACACGCACGAAGCATGTCTTCGAGTGTTTGGATTGTCCGTTCACTCTGGCCATCAGTTTGTGGATGAAAGGTCGTGCTTAGATTTAAACGTGATCCAAAGGCTTCCTGAAAAGACTTCCAAATTCTTGAAATGAAGCGACCGTCTCGGTCCAAAATGATTGAAATATGCACTCCTTGACGAGCCACTATTTCTTTGAGATAGAGTTCCGCTAGTTTCTCGGTACTATCCTTCTCCCGAATCGGCAAGAAGTGTGCGGACTTTGTCAATCTATCGACGATTACCCATATCATGTCATGGCCTCTTGAGGTCCTGGGTAACTTCGTAATGAAGTCCATCGATATTTGTTCCCACTACCAAACGGGAATCTCGGGTTGTTGTAACAAGCCCGAGGGTTTCTGATATTCAGCGTTGACCTTCGCGCAGGTCAAGCATTTTCCGACATAAGTCACGATATCACCTTTGAGGTTAGGCTACCAATAATACTCTTTCAAGTCTTGGTACATTTTATCCGATCCAGGATGGATCGAGTACTTGGACCTATGAGCTTCCTCAAAAATAACATCTCGAAGGCGTCCAAAGAGTGGAACCCAAATTCGACCCATAAGGTATAAAGTTCCATATTCTTTTGGCACTAATTGTTTTACCATGCCTCGAACTGTTTCTGCTAGAATATGCTCTTCCTTAAGCGCTTCTTGTTGTGCATTACGAATTCGTGCGGTAAGATCTGTGTGAATCGTCATTTCTAGTGCTCATACTCTTAGTGTTTTAACCCGTTCCTTGCGGCTCAAGGCGTCTGCTACAACGTTCGCCTTGCCCGGATGGTACTTGATTTCACAATCATAATCGTTCAATAATTCAACCCAACATCGCTGACGCATATTTAATTCTTTTTGGTTGAATATGTGTTGTAGACTTTTATGATCTGTGAAAATAGTGCACTGAGTACCATATAAGTTATGTTGCCATATTTTCAAAGCAAATACCACCGCGCCTAACTCTAGGTCGTGAGTGGTATAGTTCTTCTCGTGAATTTTTAGTTGGCGAGACGCGTACGCGATAACCTTCTCACGTTGCATGAGTACGCAACCCAAACCTTGATGCGAAGCATCACAGTATACAACAAAGTCATCGGTACCGTCGAGTAATGATAAGATTGGTGCAATGCACAACTTGTCTTTATGGAGTTGAAATGCTGCTTCTTGTTTCTCTCCCCAATCGAATTTCTTGTCTTTCTGTGTGAGGGAGGTTAGCGGTTGAGCAATCTTTGAAAAATTCTCAATAAATCTCCGATAATATCCCGCTAAGCCCAAAAATTGTCGCACTTCTGTAGGAGTCTTGGGCGCTTCCCAATTCTTAATCGCTTCAATCTTCGACGGGTCTACTTGAATGCCCTTCTCGTTCACTACATGCCCGAGAAATTGTACCTCGCGAATCCAAAATTCGCACTTGGAAAATTTCGCGTATAGTTTCTCCGTCTTTAACAACTCCAAAATGGTTCTCAAATGTTGTTCATGTTCATCAGTCGATCGAGAGTATATCAAAATGTCGTCAATAAACACTATAACGAATTTGTCGAGATACGGCTTACACACGCGATTCATTAGATCCATGAAAATCGCTGGTGCATTCGTTAAACCAAAAGGCATAACGAGAAATTCATAATGATCGTAACGAGTCCAAAAAGCCGTTTTCGGTATGCTTTCTTCTTGAATCCGTAATTGATGATACCCCGATCGTAAGTCTATCTTTGAGTAGAAGCTCGACCCTTTCAGTTGATCGAATAGGTCATCAATCCTCGGTAATGGATACCGATTCTTGATGGTAAGTTTATTCAACTCGTGATAATCGATGCACATCCTGAAAGTTCCGTCCTTCTTCTTTACAAACAAGACTGGAGCTCCCCAAGGTGAGTAGCTCGGTATAATGAATCCTTTATCCAACAACTCTTGAAGTTGTGTGGATAACTCTTGCATTTCAGAAGGTGCTAATCGATATGGAGATTTAGCTACGGGTGCGGCTCCTCGTACCAAGTCGATGTGAAATTCGACTTGTCGATAAGGTAGTAGTCCTGGCAAGTATTCAGGAAAGACTTCAGGAAATTCTTTTACTACTGGAATATCTGTCAACTTCGGCCCATCGGCCTTCTTGTCCACAACATGTGCTAGAAAGGCAATACAACCTTTCCGTAAGCACTTCTGTGCTTTCATGCAATTGATGATCCGCAATGGGGTGTCACGCTTCTCTCCATGTATCACATGTGTCTCTTCGTTCAGTAGTGGTAGGCGAATGATCTTCTCATGGCAAACGACTTCGGCTCGATTATTGGATAGCCAATCCATGCCAACCACTACGTCGAAACTACCCAATTCAACGGGTAAGAGATCGATATTGAATTTTTGTTCGCCAAGTTCTAAGGAACATTTCTTAACAACTTCACCCGACTCTACAAGTTTACCGTTTGCCAATTCTATAGAATATGGGACATCTAGCTTACTAGATTCTAAACCCAGAATATTTTTAAATTCTATAGAAATAAAGCTAAAATCGGCTCCGGTATCGAATAATATGGACGCAAAATGATCGTTGAGGAGAAACGTACCAGTGACCACATTCACTACGCCAAAAAAAGGATACAGTCACACAAAAAAAGTGTGACTATATGTCTTTCGCCACACATATTTTTTTCAGGTCAAGTGTGACCAAAGCTCGAGTCATCGTAGATATCATACAGCCACACACACTTTTTAGTGACCGTAGAACTTAAAAGTGTGGCTAAAAGGTACCAACATTTTTGGCTAAATTCTAGAATTTCCTCCATTAAGTGTGGCTAAATGATAGCAATGGCCACATGTATTTACTTTAAGTGTGACTTTTACTATTATATAGTCACATGAATTATCAAAAAAATGTGTTTTAGCCACATCAATAAAAAAAAAGTGTGGCAAAAAAGGTTGTTGTAATTAAGCATATTGTCCATTAAGTGTGGCTAAAAGATAGCAATGGCCACATGAATTACTGTAAGTGTGGTCGTTTCTATTATATAATCACATGAATTTATCGTAAGTGTGACTAAAAACTTTTACTAAACACACAAAACACTTTTGTAATTTTAAGTGTGGCTATTGTTTAACCTTTAGTCACACATATTTTTTTTCCCTATGACATTTGTTTCATTTCGTCACACAAAAAGAAAACAAATTGATGATGGTGTGGCTATTGTCTAATATTTAGTCACACATATTTTCTTTTCCTATATCGTTTGGTATCATTTCGTCACACAAGCAAAAAAAATAAAGTGACTATGGTGTGACTAATGGTTATTTATAGCCACACAAAATTCTGTAATTTTAAGTGTGGTTTTTATCTATCATTTGGCCACACATATTTGTTGTGGTTTTATGTGGCTATTTTCATATAATTACCAATTTTATTTTCAAATGCTTATAAAATTAAAACAGTAGTAACATCAAAAAAAAAAAAAACTAAAAACAAATTTAATGACATTAACAATAATAAACCAAAACTCATGCATAAGTTTTCAATTTAAATACTAGATACATAAACTTCTAATCAAAAGATATATACAAATGATGCATCAACTCCAACATAGCTTGCATCACTCCTAAGAGCACTTGCAACAACACTTTTGCCTCAACTTGTCACTCCTAGCCGCACTTGCAAATTGTAACAACACAACCTTCTCTCATTCCCTGCATAGTATATACACAAAGCATAAGTAAATGCTCCTGTTTATGAGCAACAACTAAGGTGGGATCAAACACAAAACAATCAAGCTACAGAGAATGATATTTGTTCATAAACTAAACTGATGAAATTTGCTAATTTTCTCTCTCTCTAGATTCTACTCAATTCTAGGTCACTTTCTTATCTGGCAATTCACGACTGTCTTATTCCCCGACCCAAACGAGCAGCCAATAAATCTTTGCCAATACCCAACATTTTTTTATGCGTGATACAAATGCTAAGTTTAACCAAAATTATTTATACAAAAATCAACTTTAAATTCCTTCAACTAATTACAACTTTAAATTCCATCAACTAACTACAGATTTGTTTGAAATGAACCCTGGGCAGCAAGTTCCATACTGAAGAAAAAAACCAGCAAAGCATTCGTAGTAGGTTTAAAGACTGTTAAATACCATAAATGAAGATGTTCAAGTGCGATTCTAGGGGTTCATTAACAATCTGGAAAAAAAAAACTTAATATACATGATTAGCAACAATCATGGGATTTTCAATGTTTGATCACCTGCGTGTACAATACTACAGTATTTTCCAAAAATCCAAAGATAGAAATGACTCACCGTTGAGATGTTAGAAACTTTTGTAGGCCTTGAAACATCAGCAGTAGGAAAAATTTCATCATCATGATCAAACTCTATGCTGTGTAGTAAAGCACATAATGAAAATTTCAGTACAAATGTCCCATTGTTCTAATAAACTATAAAAATAGATAAATGACATACACCTGAAATCATATTACATACCTCGATACAATGTTAGCTGAATGATAGAGCTCCACATGTCTAGGTTCTGCGATCACCCTTCTAGTCGACTAATTGATAAATATAAACATTAGTGACTATTTCAATCACTTGTACAAAAGTGATCAGATTATACTTTCAATCCAAACTAACATCTTCAATTCATACTTGGAACCGAAGCCGTAGAAATTACCTAAAAAACATTAGGTTACATTAATAAAATTGCCTAACCAAACCGACATCTTTAAATTCAAATGTTAATACACAATAATACATGCACACATATGACATGAAATTTGACAAACATAATTTAGCTTCTCACTTTTGTTTTATTTTGTGTTTTTTTATCATATACACGACATGGTATATGTGAACTAAGTAAAAACATACTTATTTAAAGAATCTCATGCTAAACCTTGAAAGGAAAAAAACGTTATATCATTATTGTACCATTGTAAAGACAGGCATAAATATTATGTTATACAAGTGCTTTGCACAAAGTGTACCTGGATAAAGCTCTTCACTTTTGCTCAACCGAACCTTGACGGTGCGCTATCACTTTGACATCGCCTGCTGCAAATCAAATCCAAGTGGTTTATTAAAAGTCATAAACAAATTAAAACATTGAACCGATATCACAACAATGTGACACTACAAGAAAAATACCTTATAGTGACCATCATTTTTCAGCTTATAGGGAGGACATGTTGTCTCTATACTCTATAGGCATTTTTCACGTATAGAGACGACATGTCACAAAAGAGGACATGTTGGCATCTGGTGTCTCAAAAATATTAACCAAATATTATTTTTCAAGTTCATCGTATATAAAACATTCTAAGACATTGCATATGAAGCTACATACCTGACATTTCACAAAATAGGACCACCCAGAGCACAATTTAACGCAAACACCATTTAAAATACATCCTGAAAAAAAAAACTTGTCCTGACAACAGTCAACATTCTAGCCTAATAATATATTCTTTCCTAAAACTACAAATGTGTTCACTTTGATATATTTGAAGGTCTAATGCGCTAATAGATTCTGAAGCTTGACTGACCAATCAGAGACCACATTTGCACAAATATTAAGGGCTTAAAACATATAAAATGAAAACGTTTAGGGCTTAGGAAAGTAAAAGTAGAAACGCGACCAAAGATTCGCATATGTCATGGCTATATCTGTGACTTTTCCCATCTCTAGGGACTTAAACTAATGTGATACATGGCAACATATCTCATCAAAATCAAGAAATGAAAAAAAAAGATTACCATAGATTTTTACTCACGGATGAAAGAACGGCGTCTCCTCCACATGCATATGTTGGTAGAATGATACTATCACCCAACAACCTCTCATCAGACGTGCAAATTGTAATATAAAGTATAAAATTAACTAATTATAATAGAAATATAGAGTTAACTGAAGTTTATATATAGAAGTAGCCGAGCCCGAGTCGAACTCAAGCTTGAAAAACTACTAACAAGCCTAGCTCGATCATTAGAAACTAAGCTCCGGCTAGGCTCATTTACACCTCTACCAATGATAATGCCACCAACCCAACTCACCTGATGTAGGGGCTAATAGCTAACCTTTCTTAAAAAATAGAATCTTTGGAAGCTAAACGTTTTGGTCAATGGCTAACCTGACAAACTGAAATCCAAACAACAAGATCACTCAAGTGCTCATCATGGTCACATATACCTCCCAACATGATGAGAAATCTACATTTTATCAAACAGAAACATAATTAAAAGAGTATTCAATAACAACATCACATCATATCAAAAACTAATGGAGAACATTATAAAGAATATTTGCAAGATCTATGCCTACTATTTCAACAAATAATTTTATACCTTAATAAGAACCCTAATACCAAAAATTTGGGTTTTAAGCACAAACTAATTTTCTAAAAAAATTGAAATACTACTACTGCACAAATTGTCATTCTTCTTTGTGCTCCCTTGGTTTTGAAAGATCAACACACCTGCACATCAAAGCTTGAATATAATTATTCAATCAGATTTCAATAGATTAAATACAAAATTATAGAAAATGAATTGAAAATAAAACTAAAATTACAATGGATGATGAATATTACCGGGGGTTTTAAAAACCCAAAAAAATCACCAAAGTCTTTAAACAAACAATTTTGAAGCTTTATCAAAAAAATTAAGAAACCCTAATTGAGAAGTCAAAAAATATGCGGGTCGAGTCAGTGATGTTCATTTTCTTCACAGATTTATGATTCAAAATAAGATACGTTGATTATTGGTACCTGGGAGACGGCAAGAAGAAATGGAAGCCGTGTCGAACGGTGCGTGGCGGTGACGATTCCCGCTGCATCTGGTCGTCCGGTGACCGGCAATGGCAGTCTCAGATGGTGGCGTTACAGATAAATCACCGAAATCATCAGAGTGTATTGAGAAGGTGGAGAACGACGAGTTTTGGTGAAGGTCGACTTGGCTTTGTGAGGGTGCCCGGTGGGAGATCTTTTAGAGGGAAAATCTCAGTGTTTGGAAATTTCCCCCAGGGATTAATTTGAGAAAAATAGGAGGGAAAGCTAAAATAAGTTGAATTTAGATTAAATTTTTTAATCACAAAATTATAAACAATTGAATTGTAAAAATTATAAATTAGATAAAAGAATAAAATGAAATTTTACAACGACTTAAGCGGTTTTGTTTTCTTTTTTATATAAAAGAATAAAACTATAGAAGGTTGTAGGGTGCAAACAAGTCGAGTCAAGATTGTCTTATAGAAGGCGGTGGGGTGCAATGGTTCGGGTTTGGCTAATCTTATAAACATGCCCGGTTGTAAAACCATGTCTCAAACTAACCCAAAACTCGACATGATCTACTAAGGCCCAATGTCTCCCATGAATATATGTATGATCTACTATTGTCCATCGTGATCCATTAGTGCGTAATACGATCCATTACGACATGTATGATCAACTATTGTCTGTTGTGATCCATTAAGGCCCAATATGGTCCGCTAAGACATGTACAATCGACTATTGTCCATTGTGATCCATTAATGCCCAATATGGTTCATTAAAACATATCTAATATACTATTGTCAATTATGATCCATTAAGGCCCAATTTGATCCATTAAGAAATGTACGATCTGCTATTGTCCATTGTATTTTATTAAGTCCCAATATGGCCCATCAACACATATAAGATCTACTATTGTTCATTGTGATCAACTAAGGCCCAATATAGCCCATTGAAAGATATGTGATCTACTAATTGTCCATTTTGATACATTAAGGCTAATATGCTATAATAAACGACAAATATAAGTTTGGAAGGCAACTACTCAATCAATAAAATTAAAACTTATAACCTTATATACTTTAAAAATAAATTATTTTTAAAAAATGTTTTTAATAAAATAAAAAATGTATATAAACATAGCTAATATGTGTACATTAATATATTATTTATAAGAAAACGAGTTATAACAAATATAATTTAGAAAATATAATATTTGATATTACTTTGATTTTTTAATTATGTAGTAAGAATTTATTTAATCAAATTTATTTATAAGAAAACGAGTCATAACAATTATAATTTCGAATATATAATATTTAATATTACTTTGAAACTTTAATTATGTATATAGAACTAGTGTTTGTAAATGACGCGCGTTGCGCGAAAGGCATTGGTGTTTTCGACCGTGGAGTATGGTGGGGCGGGGGTTTGGGGCATGGGTTGACACGTGGACTTCGAGCCCCCCGCTGGTAAGTGACGTGTTGGGTCGGTATGGCGGGGCGTGGCTAGACCGCGTGGGTTGGCCAGTTTTATAAAAATTAAAAAAAACCAAAAATAAAAAAATACACATAGAATTTAAAAAAAAAAACATAAAATTATTATTAAAAATTCCTAAAAATTACAAAATTCTAAAAAAAAGGATTACACAATTAAAAAAAAAGCCTAAAGCGTTAGGTAGATTTCGAACAGGGTGAGCTTGTCAAACGGCTTCCGCTCCTTGCCCCAGAACTGGATGTTGGCCACCGCCACCCAGTCTTCGTGACTTATATCACCGCCCGAGACGCTATCGTAGTAGGCTTTAAAACGGTCGAGCTTCGGTCGTAGCTCGCGCCACTTGTGTTGGCACGCTTTTAAATTGTGCCGGTCGTTCCCCACGTTGTGCCGGTAGCGAAAGCTTCCGGCCAGTAACGGGTCTCATCGGGTTGGCGGCCCTTCATCGAATTGTGCCGGTATCAAGTGTGGGTAGCGGGTTCGGGTAGGTGGAGTGAAGGTTTGGGGTAGCGATGTTGACAGGCGGTGGGGTTGGGGGGTTTTATAGTGACTTGGGTGAACCGTTTGGCTTGGCCAAACAGTTATTTTTTAAAATTTAAACCTAGCCGCTATGACCTAGCCAACCCAGCCAATGAGAGCCGGCCACAGATGAAACTCCCGCCCAAGAGGTCACATCGAAACCCAAGCCCACCCAGGGTGGTGACTTGGGCATTTGTACCCAACCCACGCCCCAACCCTCGCCCCATACCTATAGTCTAATAAATGAATACAAGGTATTATTCAGTCAAACGGTTATTTTTTAAAATTTAAACCTAGCCGCTATGGTCTAGCCAACCCAGCCAATGAGAGCCGGCCACGGATGAAACTCCTGCCCAAGAGGCCACATCGAAACCCAAGCCCACCCGAGGTGGTGACTTGGGCATTTGTACCCAACCCACGCCCCATACCCCATAATCTAATAAATGAATATAAGGTATTATTCAATATAAAAAAAATCATCACTGTTCATTCACTTTTAATTTTATCATATATATAGATTCTTTTTATTAAATAATGTATTTTTTTAAATCATAATATTATTTGAGGGGGGAGTTTTAAAATAAATATTTTGGGAGAAGTTCTAGAATGAGATATTTTGAGGGAAGTTTCTAGATGAAATAATTTAGGGGGAATTTAAATAGAATGAAATATTTTGGAGGGAATTTTTAATGATATACTAATTTTAATCTTTGGTCATACATTTTTCAATAACATTTGATATTATTTCGTCACACAAAATAAACAAAGTTACGATGGTTTGACGAATTTTTATGTAAAGCCACATGAATTTTTTTTTAATTTTATGTGTGGCTATTGCCAAACATTTGGTCACACAATATAATATATGTGGCCATATTACCAAACGTATATTGTGGTCGTAGATCATATTTGGCCACATTTTTCTTGTGTGACAATTTTTTCTTAACGTGTGCTTAAAGGTTTCGAATACACGTGCTTTTAGTCATATGAAACAAATACTATGGTCGTAGATTACATTTGGCCATACTTTTCCAGTGTTGCTAATAAATGTCACAGTTTTTTTAAAGTGTGGCTAAAGGTTTCGAATACACATGTTATTGGTCACATGAAAATAAATATCGTGATCTTAGATAACATTTGGCTACACTTTGCTAGTATGGCTAATATATGTCACAGTTTTTCTTAAGGTGTGACTAAACATGTCAAATACATGTGTTTTTGGTCACATGAAACAAATATATGTGGCCGTATATCACATCTGGCCACATTTTTCTAGTTGTGGCTAGTAAATGTCACATTATTTACTTGAAGTGTGGCTAAAAGTTTTGAATTGTTATACAATGGTCACATAAATAAATAAAATGTGTGGCTAAAAGTAGGTTAGGAGGTTTTAAAAGTTCATTAATGACCTTTAGTCACACATTTATTTGAAAGTGTGGCTTAGGGATTTTTGAAAAAGTGTGGCCATAGGTCACATTTGACGTAGTGATTAGGGTCTTGGCACGCATCCTTGGCTCCAATCACAAATGATCGACCACGAGCTTGGTTTTCTTTAGGGCGATCCCTTTTGAAGTGGTCTTTGCTTCCGCATCCAAAACATCCTTGCCCACGCCCGTTTCCGTTTCCGTTCCTATTATTATTTCCATTCCCCGTTCCTGTTCTATTCCATGTTCCCCAACAAGACTCAGTATGGTGGCCAAGCTTGCCACATTTATCACATTTCCGATAATTCCCCACATGATGATATGTGCATCGCTCACACTTGGGCATAGTACCCACGTACTTCTTCGGGCCATTGTCATTGGTGGCTACAAACGCTCTTGCATCTCTCCCTGGGATATTCTCTTGCTTTATGTTGTGAGTATTGGTGTTGTTGTGATTACGGTTGTTGTTATTGTTGTTGTGATTGTTGGGGTTGTAGTTGTTGTTGTTATAGTTGTTGGGGTTGTTGTTGTAGTTGTTGTTATTCCCACGAGTTCCCTTTTTTAAAATTTGAGTACTTCCTTTTCCCGCCACTAAAAGACTCAACATGCGATTCCTTCTTCTCAACTCCCTTCATATCATACTTCTTCATCCTAATCGCATCTTCATTAAGACTCACAGCTAGAGTCACCGCCTGCGTGATAGTTTTGGGATCTGCTGAAGTAACAAGGCTTCTGATCTCAGGAGCAAGTCCCCAAATGTAGCGTTCAATACGCTTAAATTCTGGGGTAACCAAATAAGGAATCCGTTTTCTCTGTCCAACGCACATAAGCCACGGCACCGCCTGTGCCATCATAATTGAGTGGCTTACAGTCTAGAAACTGCTTGAATGTGCATCCTGAAATAGACAATACACGGATTAAGAATGAGCAAACAAAGAAACGCACGAGTAGATTAAGAAAGGAATTTGATAAGTTGTAACAAAACAACTAAACGTTGCCCGTGGTATTTGTTCCGCCTGAAGTACCGCCTTGGCCCTGGCCTCCCGATCCGCCGGTGCCACCACTGTGTTCGGCACGGGATGCCTCATACAGTGCGATAGCTTGGGAGATTATCTGTTCTATTAATGCATTTAATTCAGCCTCGTTCGTAGGCATTGGTGGAGGTGGGGGTGGATTAACTGTCCATGAACGTAAGGCTCTCCTTGGTGGCATGATTCTTCCAAAGGAGAAATAGGATAAAGATTAGACGTTGGTTTGTTAATAAATATTTTTACTAAGCATATAAAATACATTTATAACATTAATAAAAATATAACCAAGCAATATATCATGCGAAAAAAACCAAACAATGCAAGCAACAAAACATGTATAATATAACATTTCAGATGCATATAAAGGATAACACCAAGTTTTCATATATAGCACACAACTGATTACAAGATCGTTTAGAGAGAAACAAAATGGACACGGGATACATCATCCGGTCATACTAGTCTAGAATATATACAAAGTGGTAAAATCTTCCTTCAATCCATGCGATCTTTGGTCTTTCGGTTGTCTTGAAACTTGGTGTGGGTCTATGTACACAAAACGGATACCTATATCCGTCACAAAAGAAGTACCTACAAATACACGGTCTATGGTGGAGGGAGGACTCGGGGTGGAGTCGGGAACAATAAACTATCAAAATGAGTAATCCTCCCCTCCAGATCATGGCCTAAGCGGATAAGGAAATCAATCTGCTGCTCGAGTCTCAAAACACGAGCAGGTAAACCAACTGGGGGTATATCAACTGGTGGCATCTGAGGTGGTAGTGGGGGTAATGGTGGTGACCCTGGTGGTGGTGGTGGAGCATGGGGTGGTGAATGAGCTGGTGGTGGTGGAGCTCTAGCATCAGCAATCTGCTACAACTCATGCACTCTGCGATAAAGAACGTCAACCTGTAACTGTAACGAGAGTATGAGATCGTCGGTAGAAAACGCTGGGTAATGCGATGGATGATACGGATCTGTCGTAGGCATAAGGTGAGGTGGTGAGTGCTGTGCTGCCATATGCTCAGTAGGAACTGGTGGAACTGGACGAAACTGCTGGTAATATAGGTCAATAACGTTGGGCGGTATGTGGGCGTGTCCGGATGGTCCTCCCTCATCGGTATGATCTGTAGGTGGTACGATAGGGGCAAAACGCATGAGTCGGATATGGTCAGTAGATCCCTCTGAAACAGGGGCCTGAATAGGTTCCTCAGCAGGTAAGTGAACTGGAGAATGTGGTGGAGTAGGAATATGATCAGGTGCAGGAACAACTGGCTCATCTGGCATGAGATCATCCTCAATAACTGGATGCGCCTCTAGGCCTACTGCCTGAAGTGCAGATGTAGTAACAGATGCATGAGAATGAGAATCTGAGTCTGTGTCAGAATCAGAAGAAATAACAATAATCGGAACTACCGGTGCTGCAACCTCTAGAATAACCAGATCATAAACATCCCCGTCTCCTAAATAATCATCTAAGTGCTCCACGGGAATCACTGGAACAACGTCGTCGTCATCCTCGTCGAGGTCGATGATAAAAGGAATAATAGCAAGAGGAAGGATATCCAAGGGTATAACCTCGACTACATGTTCACCCTCAGGCTGACCCATGATAACTACATCGTTGAGCTACGGAGGCATATCTAATACGTCATCATCAACAATATCACCTAGCAATGCAAATGGCTGAAAATCTTCCATAACGCCATCTGATCCCGTCTCACTATCCGAAGTAATAACCTGAACCTCAGGTACATAATCATCATCCGAAGAGGGTGTCATAGGATCCACATCGTCATAAATGTTGCTTCCTTCGAAGGAAGACATGATATCCTGGAAAATAATTTGTTCGACATATGTATTAATAATTAATAGTCAATTAATATATATACACGAAATGTTGGAATCACATAAGTTCATTTTACGTTATCCTATTAATGTTGTGCGGAATAACTTAATGATTCATGTCTACCATTTAGAGACTAAGGCACTTAATGTCCTTGCTTGATTTGTATGAGATGAATTTTGTTTTTGTTGTAGTGGATCTTGAAAAATGTTTTGCAATGAAAACTCTTGTTCTTGTATAAATTGTTTTCGTGAGAGGTTCCTTAGTGATTGTAGACTAGACTCGAGAAAGAATCCTGGTTCACTACAATCGAAGCTCTGATACCAAACTGTCACACCCTGCTCGTAGCGAAAGCACGAGGTGTGATCTGTTCGGTTCTCATTGCATAACGATATAAGTAAACATACTAAATGAATAAAACATACTCCGTTGCCATTACCATACTTGTTCAAAAGATGCGCAAAATTTACAAACCATCCAAAGAAAATAAGTTATTTTTGTTACATACATCCAAAACGAAAGTTTTAAACACTAAGGCTTTGTCCACTATACCACCACAAGAGACGGTATATAATAGGCAAACCCTTCAAAAGATGGCACGGAGTCTTGACATTTGTTCCTTGAATTGAAATCCCCAACATGGTCCACTAATTCCCTGAAATATATGTTTAAGTGGAAAACATCAACAAAAGTTGAGCGAGTTCATGCAGTTTAGTTGTAAATGATACACTCCGTAAAATGTGAATGTATTTGTATTTGTATCAAAAGTAGTATGAAAAGCGTCAATGAAATCGTGATCATTAATGTTTTGCAAGGACATTAATATATGTGACGAAATAGGAAGCAATCCAACCCTAGACAATTTTAATTGTATCGACACCATGTCGTAGGGCAACAAAAGCACTCCGAAGCAAACGAATGGCCATGAGTGGGGCTCGCCAAAACCCATTAGATCTAACCCTTTTGTTCCTTGGTCCAAACTTGGATTAATGGTGCTTTAGTTATGGCCCTAATTTCTCACATGATCTAAGGGTTTCATTCCTTGACTTATCATACTATTGTACATGTATTTTCCTCGAAAGTTGTAAAGCTTGAAAAGTATTTAAGATGAAAAGGGGACATGAACTCACAGAATTGCGTCTGTGAAATATAAGTATCTGAATCCTCACTTGCGGTTGCCTTGTATTGTGTCGCGACCTACAAACGTTCTATATTTGTTAGACACATCGGTCTTTGTAATGACTCGTGTACAAGTCTTTGTTATTTGTTGAACTTTGTATTAGATGTATGAATTGTTAAACTTGTTATATATATTTCACCAAATATATATATATATATATATATATGTGTGTAAGTAATCTTGTATCTTGTATGTTGTATCATCGGATTTCGTCCTCATGATTTCGTGTCTTGTATGAATCAATAGTATACTTGTATTTTCACTAATTGTGTCATTGGGCCGAGTCCATGTTTTCATGTCATTGGGCCGAGCCCATGTCTTAATGTTATTGGGCCTAGCGCAAGAATTCATGTTATTGGGCTTAAATAGTATTGGGCCTGAATAGTATTGGGCCTAAATAGTATTGGGCCTGAATAGTATTGGTCCTAAATAGTATTGGGCTTAATGTTATTGGGCCTTAATAGTATTGGGCCTAAATAGTATTGGGCTTTAATAGTATTGGGCCTAAATGTTATTGGGCTTAATGTTATTGGGCCTTAGCCCATATGTTTTGATATTGGGCTTAGCCCATGAATTTATGTTGTTGGGCTTAGCCTATGTGTTTTGATAAGCCCATTTGTAAGTTAAGCCCATTTGTAAAGAATAGCCCATTTGAAAATTATAAGCCCATTTATAAAGGATAGCCCATTTGAAAATTATATGCCCATTTGTAAAGGATAGCCAATTTGAAAATTATAAGCCCATTTGTAAAGGATAGCCCATTTGAATAAACATCTTTCATTTTTATAAAAATCACTAAGTAGGCTTTTTAGTTAAAAGAATATGTAATAGTTTTTATAAGTTTCTAAATTGTCCGAATTTTGTTAACGGTAGGGTAATTATATGTCCGCGTCGAAAGATCGTCTAAACGTCGTAGTAACTCCTCGGATTGGTGATACGTTTATGGATTCGTCCGTCGTCCGTTTTGACCATAAATGGTGTCCGATCCTTCGGATTGTCCGTAACTCGTTTTTAAGGCGTAATCATATGTAGTTTTGTAAGACTTTAGTTATAATGTGTCTTGAGTTTAATTGTAACATTGGATTCAAGTTCCTAATTTTGTTACATATAACTAATACACCAAATATTACATATCACATAAATTGTTAAAGTGACCAAATATATATTTTCTCTGTAGGATTGGTTTGCGACCCGAATGAGTCGTTCAGAAGAGATTTATCAGTTTCAGAGGCGGAAACTAAGAAACCGATTGCGAAACAGCTTGCGTATCACTTTAACTACTGATTTGATTGATAATAACACGAATACAATCAGTCTTCACACCGGCAGCACCTCGGTATGGAATTCTAAAATCGTTACAAATGAAATGACATTACACCTATATATAGTGGACAGATTTCGCTTGGAAACACTTCAAGCGAAATCTACATTAAATGTCACATTCAAGCGAAATCGACAAACTAACTTTTCAAGCGAAACCGACATGTTTGACCGAATCATGGAATCTGTTTTCATTTGAGCATTTTGTCTTCACTTGATGTCATAGATGATATCATTGATATGATGTCATCATCAATAATGATGACATCATCCTTCTTCCGAACTGCAACGAACCTAAGACACGACATAAGACGAAGACGATAGATGAATGCACCAACAGACTCCCCCTCAGATGTTGACGAGTCTTAAATGTCGAGTATTCTCAATCTTCAGTCTTTATCGGTCTTTTTTCTTTCTTAGCATAAACCAGGATCTTCTCTTTGGCTCTAACCTCGTCAGACTCCCCCTCTCATCATGATGGGATCGCTATCTGGAATTAGCTATCACCTTGAGATCAATCCCTGGCTTTAATTCTGTTTAAGCTCAACTCCTGCACACATTTTCTCATCACAACATAAGTTTTCACTTAAATCAATAAGAAAAACTTACTAGAAATAGTTACATCAAGTTCAAATTAATGACCCTGATTCACTAATCAAACTTTCTTTCTCAAAACAAATTCTTTTTTTAAACACACACTCCCAAACCATTTCATCATGTTCAACACTTGAAATTTTGAATATCAGCTCTCCAACATCAGTTGTCGAAAATCTTTTTGGATTTTTCAAAATTTATGCTAAAACACTCCGAAAATCTTTTTGGATTTTTGAATGTAAATGAAATGCAGTAAATAAATATTTACAGACAATATTTTTGTGAGTTTGTGTGAGAGGATCATATCAGATTATGTGACCAATCACAAGCACCGTTAAGCTTGATTTCATTTTATGCTCTAAACGATTCACATTGATTGACGATATTGTTGTCCACTTAAACTCAATCTAAAAACTTTCGAAATGCTTACCGATACGTTAAGGTTTATTTAGATAGCACTAAGTTCTTATGGACCCCACGATCTTAGCATATCCCCTCATCATGCAATACACTGACTCAAGTAATGCCTTTAAACTTTTATCAACTGTGATTTGTGCGAAAATAAAGCAGAATGTTTAAACATTAACAATCAGGTCGATACTTCCGTATACGCAGAGAAAGTCCAATGTTTAAACAAAATAAGAAAAATAAAACAAGTTGAAGTTGTTTAGGCTTTAACCACCAGGTCGATACTCCCGTATACGCAGAGGTGATCCAAAGCTTAAACGAAACACCAAAGAAAATAAAGCAGAACGTTTAGGCAACAACATCCAGGTCGATACTCACGTATACGCAGAGGATGTCCGATGCTTAAACAAAATAAAGAAATAAGACAAGTTTAAATCTTTGCAAAATGAAATGCACAATCACAGCGACTTTTCAGCAAAGTTGTGAAAGTTCACAAACTTAACCAGTTTTATGTCTTTCGACAATCAGCGATTACTGAGTAGGCACACAGTCAAGAAGGACAAAACTAAGTACTACACTTTCAACCGTGTTTCCCACTAGAACTAGGCTTTTTCATTTAGGTTTTTATCGTTATCGCAAATCTACTAGTCTAGCTGAGCCTACCGTCACATCTTTAGTGAGATCGTTTATCACATTTTAACTTTACATTTCTTTAGCATGCTGTGACAGACCAACTGATCTACTATCATTTCCTCTTTTTTACAACAAAACTCATTTTTTAATTTTATCATGTTTTTTGCTTTTTCAAATTTTCAAATGTTTTTGGATTTTCTAAAAATTTACTCCCCCTAAAATGCAAACACATTTTAGGAAATTTGAAAACAAACTGTACAACAACTTGACAACTGATATCAAAGCGCATCAATTCGCCATTCACTTGGCATAAACAATCAGAACTCCCCCTATCAACAAACTATTTTCTCATTTAGATTTCAAAACACTTAAGTTTGTTTTAATCAAAATGATTTTTCCGGAAAATAAGTTTGTTTATTTTACCACTTGTAAAATTGGGGATCAAATCATAACGTTGTCTTTCAACCACTTGTAGAAAATCAGATACAACTTAATGTCCCTGATTTACCACTTGTACGATCAATCCAATTCAACTATTTTAACTTTACATTTCTTTAGCATGCTGTGACAGACCAACTGATCTACTATCATTTCCTCTTTTTTACAACAAAACTCATTTTTTAATTTTATCATGTTTTTTGCTTTTTCAAATTTTCAAATGTTTTTGGATTTTCTAAAAATTTACTCCCCCTAAAATGCAAACACATTTTAGGAAATTTGAAAACAAACTGTACAACAACTTGACAACTGATATCAAAGCGCATCACTTGTAAAAATCACAACCATACAACTTAAACCTGATTTTCAACCAATTTACCATCTGTTGGTTGAATTCTCAAGGTGCCGATTCCTACTCCACGCTTACAAACCTGGGAGTTCCGGCAAGTCCTGCAAAACTTCTCAAAAAACACATTATACAAACATGATAAAGAATGATGCCGATTCATGATCCACAATTACCAACTTGGGATCTCCGGCAAGTCAGGTTTTTCATTTAAAGAGTTTCACCCAAGCCTGACGGTCCTTGGGTGATTTTGAATTCTTGTTCAACAATGGTGGAAAATTTGCATCATCCATTGTTAAACCTGAATTCTCCATTTTTACCTCAACCAATGGCTCCTCTGGTTTTGACGAACCAGAATCATTGCCTGCACATGGCTTGTCTGACTTTGACCTGTCAGATTCATCGCCTGATGGTGGCTTGTCTGACTTCGACACGTCAGATTCATCGCCGACCATTTTCTTCTTCTTCTTTTCTTCTTTCGTCCTCAGATTTGTATCTGATGAATTTGTCTTTCTTGACTTTGCAATCGAGGAAGTCGATTCATCAGAACTCTTATTTTTACCAACAGATGAACCCGAGGACAAAATCTTCTCGAGATACTCTCTCGCCTTCTTTCGCTTCTTCCTCAGTCTGTCTTTTTGCCCTTGAGAAAGCTTCACTTTCTTTTCTTGAACTTTAGGTTCTTGAACCTTCTGTTCTTTGGGCTTGACATTGACTGGTTTCTTTGCCATCTTCTGAGAATTAACCCTCAATCTTTCATTTGATCTCCTTGGGCAATCTCTGGCAATCTGACCTCTAATATTGCAGTTAAAGCATCTTCTCGTCTCATAATTCCAACTTTGGCAGTTAACAGCAATGTGTCCTTGATAACCACATCGGTAACACACTCTGTTATCGTACCAATCACCATTTTCAGCCCAAATGCTCAAATCAAAGCACTGTTTGGCTTGGTGATATCCATCTCTCCTCTTGTAAGCTGGATATGGCTTTGAAGCACTGTGGTCCGACCTGCACCACTTATTACCAACAATTTTAGAGTTTTCATTTTTCGATTTTTTTAATTTTTCATTGCGATTGGATGATCGATCTGATGAGCTTTTATTATCTTTTTGAACATTTTTCAAAATTTTCTCTTTTTGTTTTTGTTCCACTTTCTTCTTCAAAGGTTTTTGCTTAGAGCATTCTCCCTTTTCAGTCGATTGTGGAACAGTTTCTTGAAACTTTTCTTTTAATTTCAAAAACAATTTTTGTTTTTCGAATTTTTTATTTTCATCATCAGATTTCTTATCACAATCTTGAACTTTGACTTTGTCAAAGTTTGTGACATTGTCACTTATTGGAACGGAATTGATAGGTTTTGGACAAGGAAACTCAGATGAAGTCACAAAACCTTTCAATTTCTTTTCAAGTTCATCTATTTTGTTTCTTGAATTCTCAGCTTCATTTTCAAGCTGAGAAATTCGTTCAAGATGAGACTTGATTGTTTTTTCGTTTTCAATTTTAAGGTTTTCAAGAACAGATTTTTCATTTTCCAAAACTTTTAACTGTTCTTGAAATTTTGTTTCATTTGCTTTCAAATTCTTGTTTTCAAGCTTTATCCAGAAATCTTCATCTTCTGAAGATTTCTTTTTGCTTTAAAATTCTTTTTCTTTTTCTTTCAAAATCTTGTTTTCCAATGTCAAACTCTCTGCTTGTTTTAAGAGTTTGACATTTTCTGCTCTAGATTGATCACATTCTGAGCATTTCCCAGGCATCTTTTCAACTTCAGCTTTCTTCTCAGTCTTGAGAGCTGGAATCTCTTCAACCTGTTCTTTCATCACTTGAACATTTTCTTCCACATTTTCTACCTTTAGATCCTTCATTTTTGCAGCTCGTTTTGTTTTGAGTAACTCCATTTTTGCTGCAACAAGCATATTAAACAAATCAGGTGCCATCAAAATTCTATAAAATTCAAGTTGACTAATTTCTTTACTGTCATCATCACTCTCTTCATCTGATGAGTTATCAAACACTGGTACTTTCTCCGAAACAACTTCCAAATTATTTTCAACCTTATCTAGATCAGTTTCTGAATCCATTTTTACTGAAACTGATTCTTTTGAAATTGATTCTTCAAAAACTGGTTCTTCTTTAATCACATTATAACTCTCTTGTTGAGATCCATAGTAATACAATGCAATATCTTCTTCAGTTTCCATGTTTCGGTGTCAAATGTTCACTTTAAATGTTGATTGAGTCGAAAATATGACTTGAGTCAAGAACTTGTTCAACACTAATATTTGTCAAAAATATTGATACTTTCTAAATAAAGATCAACAATCAATATAACTCTTGGGCCGTAATATCAATCATGGGCCGTAACGAAATATAGTGGGCTGATAATGATGATGAATATTAAAAAAAAAAACTGATTGAACCGCACAACTATTCAGCACTTAACATTTTTTATTCGAGTTCCTCACTACTCAACTGACAATTTCCAATCTTTGATTACTAACCGATGACTTTAATGACACACATAAATGTTCCAATCACATGGACTCGGTATAATGAGCTGACATCAACTACCAACAAAATCCTTTAATCTCTCAAAACTTTTTGATTTGACCACACTTTTACTTGGATCTAATTGGACCTCAAAATCCACTAACTCAACAAACACACAAGGATTATACTGATTTACTTTAAACTAATATTCAATAAAAACTAGCCGACAATTCTATTTAATGATCAATCAAATGTCAGACAATCACTTTATCAACATAACTTTCTTTGATTTATACCACACTTGATTGGTCACGATTTTATCAACTTGTAGAATCGAATAATATTGCTTTATCACTTGTGATCACAACGTGCAAACCGACACAACACATGATATTATCACATAAAATCTTATGAACAAAGCAATCACATGATACTGACACACTCAAACTCGCAACAACACATGTAATATTCTATTCCCGATGTACTGTCACCCTCAACTCGATGTATTTATCACGTGAAAGACAGTTCAAGCGGAATATACAACTAATATCTCAAGCGAAAACTGCAAATTGTGAACTTTCAAGCAAAATTATCAATTTTTTTCAAGCGAAATCTGCATGACATCAGCAAATCGATCTAATTTTGATCCGATTGAACAAGATTTAAACCGATTTTAGATCTGAAACTCTCAAGGGTTTGTTAAAACATGTTTACGCATATAATGTGAGAATACGAACCGATTTTAACCATAAAAATTTGTCCGATTTTGAAAGAAGGTGTAGAAAATCAGAAAAAGTGACAAAAACGAGCTGTTTTGGCGAAATCTCTTCCTCCAGAGCTCTGATACCACTTGTAGGATCGGTTTGCGACCCGAACGAGTCGTTCAGAAGAGATTTATCAGTTTCAGAGGCGGAAACTAAGAAACCGATTGCGAAACAGCTTGCGTATCACTTTAACTACTGATTTGATTGATAATAACACGAATACAACCAGTCTTCACACCGGCAGCACCTCGGTATGGAATTCTAAAATCGTTACAAATGAAATGACATTACACCTATATATAGTGGACAGATTTCGCTTGGAAACACTTCAAGCGAAATCTACATTAAATGTCACATTCAAGCGAAATCGACAAACTAACTTTTCAAGCGAAACCGACATGTTTGACCGAATCATGGAATCTGTTTTCATTTGAGCATTTTGTCTTCACTTGATGTCATAGATGATATCATTGATATGATGTCATCATCAATAATGATGACATCATCCTTCTTCCGAACTGCAACGAACCTAAGACTCGACATAAGACGAAGACCACAGATGAATGCACCAACATTCTCAAAAATATATATTTATCTAATCTTTTCTTTTATAAAAACCTTTCTTTAAATTCTTTTTAATCTTGTAAAGATTTAATCAAAAATGATAGTTTTGTTAACATATGAATTTTAAGAAAATTTGGCCATATAACATTTGTATTAATCACTTAGCCATGTTTAATAAACATATCATTTTCTTTTCAAATTCACCATCAATTTACTCATGACATCTTTAACTAAAACATATGAGATTTTATAACATAAACTTATCAAGATGATCTCAAAATCATGTAGGGTTTTGGGTATGATCATTACATATGTTAACTAGATTAAAATCTATGTTTACTTCTAGTTTCATCAAGTTTTATAAAAATCTCAACTTGTATGTTACTTTACATAATCTTGTAAAAGTATTGTTTTTAAGGAAAAACCTTAAATACCTTAACAACATCAAAGAATATGATCATCCATTAAACCTTTATGTTTAACAAAAACCCTTTAACATAAACATGTATACTTGTTAGATCATGTTTTTAAACATCATCTAACAAGTTATTCTTATGATATCCATCATGACAAGATCAAACATGCAAGTAATAAATCTTAAATCACAACATAAACAAACATATACATATCATGATTTTTATTTTTGCTTCTTCGCATCTTCATATTATTATGTATGATTATTTAGTTATTACTAGTTATATTAACAATCATAAACATAAATAACTATTAAAAATAGATTTAGAAGCTCACTTCTAGCACTATCTAGAGGATGATTAAGAACTAAGAAGATGATGATCTTGATGATTGAAGTTTCTTGAATGGATGAAAAAGCGTCCTTTTACTTGTAAGTGCTTTAGATCTTCTTATGTTCCATGAAACTCCAGGTTGATCGTCAAAGAAATGATGAAATGAAATGGGTTTTTTTATGGTGTTCTTGGTGAAAAGATGAAGATGAGAGAGTATTCTTATGTGTGTGTAAATTAAGGTGAAAAGTGATGTAGAATGGTTAGTAACTTAATGTGATTAAGTGTTATAAAAATTCACCAACTTCATCCACTTGCAACTATCCAAAATATCTAGATATTTTTAGCATGAGATTAAGGGTATGTGGGCCCTTATTTACGGCTCATACATGTGGGGGGGGGGTGCCTTATGAGTTTTCAAGTGTTAGTAAAATTAAGGGTTCAAAATGTGATGAAATGGTTAACTGTTTTAAGGTTTAAGTTTTTGCAACTTTTCAAGATGATTCATAACATAAAATGATCATAAATAGGCTTTAATTGGTCAAAAATAATATTCACTAGTTTTCTAAATATGTCAAATTATAGTTCGGATAGTTGTTTAGTGCTCGTTCCGCTAGTAGATAGTCGAAAGGTTAGCTTATGAGAGTTGTAGGGAAATATTCGGATATATATATAAATGATATTCCCAATGTGTTTTTATATGCAATTTGTGTTTAAACAATACTTTTGCACTTTGTAATAAGACCACTAATGCTGAATTTTGCGGAAAATTATTGAAATGGTAACTTTTAGCGCTTTTCGGGCAGTTTTTAGTGCTACCGGACATCGGGAAGGTATTAAACCCAACCCTTGCATTCCCAATTAGGGTTTAATGTATATTTGATGTTGGACTTTCGTCTGAGTCCTAAAAATGTCGTTATGATAGTTTCTGCGGATCGTGAGTTTTTGTCAGCACACTAGTTTACTAGGTACTACTCTAGTTGTTTCGATGCATTGTTTAAACTGTTTCAAATATAACTGATAGAAATGAATAATGTGCATCATAAATGAGTGTTCAATGAGTATTCTAAGATGTATATCATGTAATCATGCAGTTCGGATATTCAAAACACGTATTTGTATAATGTAAATCATTGCTTTAAATGTACGTAAATTACCAGAAAGTGGCAGTTGTCACATAATTGATGGCTCCTTTTTTATCAAGTTTAACACATTTTCTTGAAATTTCTTTTCTTTTCAAGTTACATACATGGTTTTTCGTTGTGACCATGCCGAAAGTTTTCTTGTCGATACATGTATTTATTGTCGGCTTACACCGAAACCAAGTTCAATTGTTTGAACTTGTCCATTACACGTATTCAATCCAAGACACCATATGATGTATTGAACACATCATACTCAGATTCGTTTTAACAAGCGTTTCATTTGTTCCAAGCCGTAGTGGACTTGTTTGGTCTACGACTCCATTAAGTTGTTTGTTGATTTCGACAACTTGTGGTGGTGTTTTCACTAATTTGAAGCTTACGCTAATCTCGTTTACGCATCTCATGCACGGATTTAATTATCTATTTATTGATTTGCTTTAAATCCACTTTGATTATCATATTAAAGCAGTCTTAACACAATCGTGTGTTAAGACAGTGGTACACAAATTTATTTCTACATTCCGGTGTACCTATTAACGGTTCTTTCATTATCGATCGAATGTTTTACGATATTCATTGCTTTCTCATCTTTGATCGAAACATTTATTTCTTCGATGTTCCATTTTCAATTGAAAATCCTATGATGTTTGTTTGGAACAAGCGTTCAAATTTATTTCGTTGAATCTTCATTTGGTTTCAAACACGGTGAATTTGTTTAATCACCGCTATTATTGAATTATTTAAATCACTAAGACATCTTGTGGTGTCAGTATAAACTTGTAGCTTGGGCTAATCATAATCGAGCGTTTCATTCAAAACACAGGTGATACTTGTTCAATCACCGCTATATTTGAATTGCTTCATTCACTACGACACCTTGTGGCATCAGTATAACTTGCAGCTTGTGCTGATCACTACCGAGTGTTTCGTGCAAACTATTACATTTGAGCTTGTCGATTCTAAGTTCATCCGGTGGATGTTATTGCTTCCAGAACTCATTTACATATTGTGAACGTTCATACGGAATTCGATTGGTCGAAGTTCCTGTTCTTTGTTGGACTCCTGTTAACTTAGTCACACTAGTGACTGTATCTATACGTCTTGTTTCCTTTGACATCAATTTTTGAAACACATTTCTTTTAAACCGTTGGGTTCTTATTGTTGAGGAATGTCCTTGAATTCACATGATTCGAATAAGTCTTGATCCAATTTCGTGGTCATCCACTTTGATACTATTCGTATTTACCTACACATAACGTAACTCTAAGGAGTTAACGTAGTCTAAATTTCGAGGACGAAATTTCATTAATAGGGGGAGAATGTGACAACCGGTAGTTTACGCCCTTAATTACGCGATTAACAGGTGAATAACGTGATAATGAATAGTGTTTAAGACGTAAATTAACTTAATTAGGCTTCTGGAGTGCCTAGAAACGGCTAACCGGCTTTACAGGCGAGAACGGGGGTTTACGGAAGAATCTGCTGAATATTAAGCGACAACGAATTAATGCCGTGCAAAATACTAACAACGCCGAAAAATATGGATTTTCTACGAATAATTTTACATTTATGAAATTAATGTTGTGAATTTATTTCGCTTCTGTACATCGTAAAACGCAAACAGGAACGAGAAACACGACTGCAGGAAACGCACCGGTAACGAAACGGAAGCATCGGAGGTGTGTATTATTTTTAAAACTTAAATCTTACGATATATTTTACTTCGTAATTAAAATTTAACTACTGTAGTCGGAACCGGATCGAAAAACGCATTAAAACGACAATCGATGCACTCTACGCAAATTTTTAACGCGACCGATGATCAAACGCGTCAAATAACGATTATTGATACTACTTTGCATATTTAAAAACTTGAAATTTATAATTTATGACGTTACGGAGTGAGTTCGGGTTATGATAACGGGTCTCGTGTGAACTTCGAGCCTCTTAGACACGAGAGTGGGCCTGTGGGCCCTGGGCCCAAGCCCACTTAAAACAAGAAAACTCTATATATAAGGGGTGTTTCACCCAATTTCCTTTCATTCTCAACAATTATATACACACAAAAAGAACACAGACTTTATGTCTGTCTTTCCTCTCTCTCTCGATTACACTCACACATATGTGAACCCCTCTTTGCTCTCTCTCGATTAAACACCTACCACCGGAGTAATTCCGGCCGGCACCAATCACCGGCGACCGGAGATCGGAGCTCCGGCGCCTCATTTCTTACCGGCGACAAGCACAGCGACCACACCCTGTCCCTCTTTAAACCCATCACACCAACACCCATGTTTCCCTCTGTTTCCGGCGACGGAGATCGGAAGAGAAGAGAGAGACGAAGAGAGAGAGGGAAATCAGAGAGTAAGAGAGAAACCGACGTCGCCGGTGAGATTCCGACGACAGCCGGCGACTGCATACGACGGCGGCGGCACTAGTCTCGCAGAAGGCGGCTGCGCAGCGGTGGCGGTGGTTTGCATCTCGGTCCGGTGGGTTGTGTCTCGGACCGGTGGTTCGTGTCAGGTCCGACGGTCTTTGCTTTTGACCAACGAGTTACCGATGAAGATGGTGGTGGTTATACAGTTGCAGACTTGGTTCGAGGTTCTCTCCGGTCAGTACTATCAACTCTCCTCCATCTCCTTTCTTTTTCAGATCTTTAGAGATCAACGGTTAATTCCGGCAGGTTCAGTTGATGATGATGATGTCAAGAGTAATGGTGACTGATGAAAGATGATGTTGTTGATGTTCGATTCAGTTTTTTTAGAAGTCTCGGTTCGGTTCGGTCAACAAGTCCGCGGGACTACTCGGCTCAACTCGGTCAAAGACGGGTCCAACCCGGTCAACTCAGTTCGGTGCGGGTCAACTCAGTTAAAATAGTCGACTCGGGTCACCAGTGAGTCAACTTGGTTGACTCGGTCTACTCAGCGAGTCGACTCGGTCAACCCTTGTCAACACAGCGAGTTGACCCGGTCAACTCAGCTGGTCAACTCAGTTGACCCGGTCAACTCAGTCGAACGTCTCGAACGCGAAAGAAATGGTAAAGGTTTAACGACGAGATTGATATTGTTATTTTTATATAATCTTATATTACGTGATAACGAGCTCTAACTGGTTAAATCATAGCTTATGTTTGATATATTAGGCAAAAGTATACATATATTGATTGAATATTCTTGAATTTTGATAAAATAGCGACAACCTGCGTTGTCGGAGGCGTCCAAAAACAGAGAAAACTCTGCCCGTTGATGTGTGTAAAATGCAACATATAAATTACATCAAATGAGGCATAAAACTAACCCTTTTTTAGTACTAATATTGGAAAAAGAGTGTTTTTGTCTTCCTTTTGTATTTTCAGGATTAAATGAGCTCAAAAACACAAAAGAAGCAAAAAGACAGCTAAATCCAACATAAATACAAGAAAAGGAACATTAGTGGACTGCCCGAACCCTCAACGGCACCTTTCAAAGCAAAATAGAGAAAACAGAAGGCTGAACACGCCCCGTGCTCAGCCAGCACGGGGCCGTGCCCAAGAAGCAGCAGAAAAGACAAACCTATAGAAGCTTCTATTGCCCACCACGGGCCGTGCTCAGCGGACACGGGGGCGTGTCGAAAGTACAGCAGGCGCATTTATTGTAATTGCGAATTACAATTAATGAGGAGAGAGAGTGTCAGACGGGCACGGGGCCGTGTCCAGCTCTCTGTTCAGCCTATAAATAGGAGTGCTTGGATTCATTTCATCTCATCCCTTGGCACACCACCTCTCTCACACTTCATCCACCACCCACCACCATCACAACACCATCATCCACCACCATCATCCATTGTCCATCATAGAGTGTGTGAGTCGTCTCGGAATCCAAGATTGATCGTAAGAGTTCTTGACAATCAAGGCCATGTTTGCCTAAGTCTCTTACATCACTTGGTGAAGACAAAGTGTCTAGTATAATACTTTTTATTTCTAATCTTTTGCACTTTTTATTTGGTTTTGTATTAATGACTTTAATAACTAGTTACTTATGTTGAAGGTGATCTTTCCTTATCGTTTGTCCGTGGTGTCTTGGCATTATTTTACTGTCTATATAAAATAAAGGATTTTCACCATTCATATCTCCACGGTCTATATGGAGGTATGTTGGCTACCTGGTAGGGGGTTAAGGGAACGGTTTGGTAAAGGTCTTGCCATTGTTCAGCGTTTAGAGGTCCTGCAATGGACCTGGATCAAATTTAGTAGGACCTCCTTCAATACTTCACGGTATTGGATGGCGGGGGTCCAAACTCTTTGATCCCCTCATAAGTTAACTACTATTAATACTATAACCCGGCTATTTAGGACTGTATCCCTGCTGACTCAGACTACTTAGCCGAGGGTAACGTCACCGCCAAAAGCGGGGCCTACCACAATACTGCATTAATAACTTAATTCATTATCTTCCAATAATCCACCCCTTTAGGATTGTATCCCTGCTGACTCAAACTACTGGGGTGAGGGTAACGTCACCTTCAAAAGAGGGGCCTACTACAATAACTAAGATAATCTCTTAATTATGTGCAAAAGTGCGGAAATAATCAAAGGTTATACTAGATACGAGTCGGAACCAAGTGATTCATCTTGTCTATCTGTTTTTATTTTTATTTTTATTTTCAGCATTTTAGTTAGTTTTATTTTTCTTAGTTTAAAACATTTTTCTAAACTTTTGTTTTGGTTAGACGTTGAGGATAAACCGGTACTAAAAGCTCTTGTGTCCTTGGACGACCTCGGTATCTTACCAACGCTATACTACACTCAACGATGGGTGCACTTGCCCATATGTGTGTTTAGTGTTAGTGAAATATCGTGTTTTATAAATTTAAAACTTGGCTAAAATAAGTGTTAAAAAGGGCTTAAAATATACACCTAAAATATACGACACTTCGCACGCATCAAGTTTTTTGGCGCCGTTGCCGGGGACACAAGGATTTTAAGAAAGTTAGGAATCAACGGCCTAATCATCTTTTATTTTTCTTTTTATTTTTTTTAGGATTTTCTTAGTTTTTCAGCTTCTGCAGAGCTCAGCACGGGCCGTGCCCGCTGAACACGCCCCCGTGCTCAATCATTGGAACTGGCAATCCTGTTTTACATCAGACAGTAAGCTGAACACGGGGCCGTGTCCACTCAACACGCCCCCGTGCCCAAGTTTCAGTTACTGAAAACAGAACCGTTAGATCCCGACGGTTGGTAATTTCTGACATAAACATGAGTGATAGTAATTATTTTTACTTTCGGCACTCTTATGGTAAGTGGTGTCAATTATGTGGTGGCGAACATGAAGAAGTAAAATGCTACTTCCTAAATTATAGGCCCCACTACATGGACCCACCATCTTCTCACAACCTTAAGAGGGGCGAAAGTAAAAATAAGCACTATTTCTCCCTCGAATGTGCCCAGCCAGATATTCTAGGGGAAATGCTCCTTAGCGAGTTAATTCAACTAGAAGAGCTAATTCTGAAATGGATAGAAGAGCTTGGGAAGGATTTTATTGATCCACCCCAAGACACTACCCATGAAGAAATGTTGGAACCGCATTCCGACAACCTCGTTGCTCCCGAAAATACCTTCGTACCTAGCAAAGACTTGGACGATAGTCGTCCCTGTGTCGATTGTGCCGTGAAGGACTCACCATCGACTTCGTTCGGTGCATACATAGACCTGAGCGATTCGGCATATACCTTCTTTAACAAGAGCCCGGAAAAGGGTTGGACTTGTCCACCTAGAATGAAAATAGGAATTACCCTCACCGACAACCTCTTGCGTTATCGCCTTAGTCTAGGACAA
This sequence comes from Helianthus tuberosus, assembly GCA_030545235.1. Classification (NCBI taxonomy): domain Eukaryota; kingdom Viridiplantae; phylum Streptophyta; class Magnoliopsida; order Asterales; family Asteraceae; genus Helianthus; species Helianthus tuberosus. The sequence continues at coordinate 137,781,367 of CM060416.1, read as the reverse complement.
TTAAGGTATATTAGGCACTTTGGGGTTGTTCCGACCAGTAAGGAACCACTCGATATCGGGGAGATCCTTGAAATAGCAAAACCCCATAAAGCAGCCTCCAGACACGGGGCCGTGTCCAGGTCAACACGCCCCCGTGCTCACTAAAAAGATTCTCTGCTGATTTGGTCAGAATACGGACAAAATGTGTCAGGATTTCCTCTGAACACGGGGCCGTGTCCACTGGACATGGGGCCGTGCCCAGGGCGCTGTCGTTTTCTTTAAATGCAGCCTGATTCCTGCTCATTTTGACCACTTCCATTGACAGAGATCCCTGGGATTTTCACTCATACCATCCTAGGTAAGTGTCAAAAGAAGGTTCCAAGGGACCCTCTTGTCCCTTCCACTTTTATTCATTTCCTCCTCTTTCAAAATTTTTCAAAAGTTCCTCCATGGAAGCTTGGAAATCCCTTGATTCCAATCCTCTATGTGAAGTTTGTACGATTATTTGCTAAAGATTCTGGGCTAAAGTTAGTTGTATAACTTTATTTTAAATTATCTGAGCTTAAAACCCAGATAGAAATAATAAAAAACTCCAAGATTCTTTAGCCAAAAATCCTGCAGACAAATGGACACGGGGCCGTGCTCAACGAGCACGGGGCCGTGTCCAGGGGCTCTGTTTTGTAAAAATTCAGCTTTCTTCGGTTTTCTTCGCAGAAAATGGCAAGCAGAACAAGCGGATCATCTTCAAGGAATAACCGAAAAGGGAGGAGATCTTCAACGGCAGAAGACTCTCTTGTAAACTATGTTTACGCTCTAAGGGAGGCTATTGATGAAATGACGGGAGTGGAAGAAGCATTGGTCGACCGTATCAACCATCTTACTGTAGGGCTGGAGGGTTGTCTCCATGAAGTAAACCTCTTGCACCAGAGGTTGAACCTTCTCGCCTCCCCGCCTTTGGTACCCATAATAACCCAAAGGGCGTGGAACATGGTGCCCGAAGTTGTCATTCCAGCCGAATGGTACGCCATGCACCAAGAGCTCCCGCGAAGAGTGGTGCAAGGAGTCCCAGTGAATGTTCCCCCTCAACCACCAGCAGCAGAGGAAAACGAAGCCGCATTCTTCCTCCCTAGAGAGATCGAAGAATGGCTTTAAACAAAGTTTAGGGGAGAATTCGTTCAGCTAAAAGTCCTACTATATCGAGAAATCATTCTCGAAATTTTCTTAAAAAAGTAGAACTCCTTATGATAACCGCGTGTACCTGCTGACCTATCTAGATAAGTTTTAATTTTATTTTAATTTAGGATTATGTAAGTTCTCTCTATGATGAAATGAAATGATGGTTTTAAGGTTTGGATGGTTTAAAATGAATAAAACACACTCATGGCGGTAAAGGATGAAAAGGGGAACGAGAAAAATAATCCCATGCACAAGAACGAGGCAACCCGACAATTTTCTCCATTTCAGAAGGTTCAACACGGGCCGTGCCCAACCAACACGGCCCCGTGTCGAACCACCTGCAGAAAAACGCCCAGTACAGGTAACTGGACACGGGCCGTGTTCACCCAACACGTCCCCGTGTCCAGACTTCTGTTTCTATTATTTCAATTTTGTTACTGGCACTTGAACACGGGGCCGTGCCCGGATAACACGGGGCCGTGTTCAGTGCCCAGTAACACAAATTCTTGCTTTTTAAACACTATTTTACACATCTAATCAACCTAAAAATTTATTTTTGGGACACATTGAGGACAATGTGTAATTTAAGTGTGGGGGGGATGCTAAAACCTTGAATTTTGCAAGTCCTAAATACAAGCCTTACACAAAACTCTATTGGAACCGCTAATCACCCCAAATTTTTGCAAAAATTTCATTTTTTTTACTTGTCTAGGTTTAACTCGGGAAATTCAAATTCTCAAAAAAGGTTATATTTTTACAAATTTACAACCGATAGCGTAGTGATAAAAAGAACCAACATAAGAAAATTATGAAAAGGCATGACAAACTTATCTAAAATTTGATTATATATACTTGATCACATAAAAACCCATTCCCACAAAAGTGAGTTTTGAGCCTTTATTGAGCACACAATTTCATATCATTTGACTAAATGCTCATTTTTCGTTTCTTGTGTGAATAGCCGCTTGGTTCTTACGACTCTAGAACTTGCCATGACAATACATTCCAGCGGACACGGGGCCGTGTCCAGCTCTCTGTTCAGCCTATAAATAGGAGTGCTTGGATTCATTTCATCTCATCCCTTGGCACACCACCTCTCTCACACTTCATCCACCACCCACCACCATCACAACACCATCATCCACCACCATCATCCATTGTCCATCATAGAGTGTGTGAGTCGTTTCGGGATACAAGATTGATCGTAAGAGTTCTTGACAATCAAGGCCATGTTTGCCTAAGTCTCTTACATCACTTGGTGAAGACAAAGTGTCTAGTATAATACTTTTTATTTCTAATATTTTGCACTTTTTATTTGGTTTTGTATTAATGACTTTAATAACTAGTTACTTATGTTGAAGGTGATCTTTCCTTATCGTTTGTCCGTGGTGTCTTGGCATTATTTTACTGTCTATATAAAATAAAGGATTTTCACCATTCATATCTCCACGGTCTATATGGAGGTATGTTGGCTACCTGGTAGGGGGTTAAGGGAACGGTTTGGTAAAGGTCTTGCCATTGTTCAGCGTTTAGAGGTCCTGCAATGGACCTGGATCAAATTTAGTAGGACCTCCTTCAATACTTCACGGTATTGGATGGCGGGGGTCCAAACTCTTTGATCCCCTCATAAGTTAACTACTATTAATACTATAACCCGGCTATTTAGGACTGTATCCCTGCTGACTCAGACTACTTAGCCGAGGGTAACGTCACCGCCAAAAGCGGGGCCTACCACAATACTGCATTAATAACTTAATTCATTATCTTCCAATAATCCACCCCTTTAGGATTGTATCCCTGCTGACTCAAACTACTGGGGTGAGGGTAACGTCACCTTCAAAAGAGGGGCCTACTACAATAACTAAGATAATCTCTTAATTATGTGCAAAAGTGCGGAAATAATCAAAGGTTATACTAGATACGAGTCGGAACCAAGTGATTCATCTTGTCTATCTGTTTTTATTTTTATTTTTATTTTCAGCATTTTAGTTAGTTTTATTTTTCTTAGTTTAAAACATTTTTCTAAACTTTTGTTTTGGTTAGACGTTGAGGATAAACCGGTACTAAAAGCTCTTGTGTCCTTGGACGACCTCGGTATCTTACCAACGCTATACTACACTCAACGATGGGTGCACTTGCCCATATGTGTGTTTAGTGTTAGTGAAATATCGTGTTTTATAAATTTAAAACTTGGCTAAAATAAGTGTTAAAAAGGGCTTAAAATATACACCTAAAATATACGACACTTCGCACGCATCACCCGTTTTTCGAGAAAACCCGTAAAACAAACGCGTTTTAAACTCTCGGATTCAATTAAACTTTTAGAAAGACAAATACAAATATGCAATTACTTTTGACGACGCTTTACAAACATACGAAAACTACGAATGCGGATATTATTTACAATAATAAATATAGTCATTATATTTATTTGAAACGTCAAAATTCAACAACTCTTCTACAAAATCAATATAACTTTTATATCTATTTTCAATTGCCGATAACACAAATGAGATTTCATATGTTATTTCCAACAACAAACAAACCAATCTCGTTTTATAGAAAACAAATATAATTAAATATTTATTTCAAATACCAAACAACACGCGTTCATTTTATAAAAGTAAATACAGTTTATGTATTTGTTTTGAATACCAAAAACACGACGATTCTTTTACAAAATAAATATAGCTTTTATATTTATTGCAAACATCAAACGACTTGTATTCCTTTCTAAAAATAGATATAATTTATCTATTTATTTCAAACATTCAACAACTCGATGATACTATTGTAAAATAAATATAACTTTTTATATTTATTTCAAACGCCGAAACGGCATATACGTATATTTTGGCAAATATATACAAGACGTAATATATATAACACAAGTTTATTATATATTACTTTCATACAAATGTTCCTATATACACAAACGACTTCTCAGGACGACAAGCGAGCTTATCGATATATTTATATATTTTTATAGAAATATTTGTGTATATTAAATCTCTCGAGAACTAAGTCTTTTCAAGACTTATTAAATTGTTACCAACATTAAACGAGACTTAACACGTATAACTTAATCTTTTCCATCAAGTTAACAACTTACTGTCGAATCGTTCGGTTAACGGTTCGGTAGAGCTCGGTGATACGTAGTTTAGTTACTGCGTTTATTTAGAAACTTATAAGATATTCCGTGTTAGGAATATTGTAGAATGCACGCTAGCGAGTCTCATCCTGGAAACGACATCACGAAGTCGTAAATAGCTAGCTTTGCACAAGGCAATCCAGGTGAGTTCATAACCCCACCTTTTTACGGTTTTACATTTTTATAAATGTTTTCGGGGTGAAAATACATGCACGTCTTGAAGAAACACACAAATTTTCGATGAACAAAGACTGCATATTTTAGACAAAGCACGTTTTACAAGAACATACAAAGTTTTTTAACGAACGAAAACTCATATTTCCAAATCATGTTACGAATGGATTTCGAGGAACTCAAATGGTTTACGAATGGATCATACTAAATATACCGGTTTTTACAAAAAAAATGTGTATTATCGAAATGTGAATGATTTTCATGACTAGAGATGGGATCGTCTAGGTATAATATTAGGACTGGGTTGGTCTGCGTTTGAGGAACGGGACACCCAATGAGTTTCATGTCCCCCTTTTCTCTTAACTGTTTTCAGTTTTATAACCTCGGGGGTGAAATACGTGTTACAAACTGTTTACATACATTTTGATTTGGTATGGTTAGCTAAGGAAAGGTACTACTTGATCATGTGAGTGGTGGGCATAACACTTAAGGCCATTAATCCTCGTTGTAGGACCGAGGGACATGAGTGATAGATCTATTCGGGTGTAGCGAGCCCCACCCATGCGCCCGCCGAATGGGCCATGTGGTGACTATGTCTTATTGACAAAGTTTGCTAGGTTTGAGTTCCCTACATCACTTCACACATATCAATGGCCTTGCAAACCATTAGTGATCTGTTTTTCCTTGTTGCTTTCATACCAGGGTTTTACAAATTACATACCATGTTTTATTCAAATTCAAAGCATAGGATTATGCGGGCATGAAGTCAAAGTCAGGGTGGGCATTGACGGTTATACAAACTTTACAAATACAAGAGTTTACAAATACATGGTTCTACGAACATAATGCGTTACAAATACAAAGTTTCCATATAACTTAACAAGAAAATGATTTTTAAATTCGTTTTCTCAATAATATTTCACAAACCGGTTATCAAAAAGATTTGTTTTAAATCTTTCCCAAAACAAACTATGAACTCGCTCAACTTTATGTTGATTTTTCGCATGTTTCTTTCTCAGGTTACTTTTCAGAAATTATGGCACAGTTGGAATAGGAGAACCATGTGGAGTCGAGTACTTAGCGGCATTCGTTTTCTAGAAGTCTTCGCTTATTTGCTTCCGCTGTGCAATGAAGATACCAGTCCAGTCACGCCGGCTATGATATTTCGGGGTGTGACACCACTCAAATCAATAACACATGCACGAAGCATGTCTTCCAGAGTTTGAATGGTACGTTCACTTTATCCATCCGTTTGAGGATGGTAAGCGGTACTAAAATTCTAACGAGTGCCTAATGATTGTTGGAAACTTTTCCAAAAGTGAGATGTGTATCTAGTATCTCTATCGGATATAATAGATACCGACACTCCGTGGAGAGATACAATATTATCCACGTACAACTAAGCTAGCTTGTCGGAGCTATGAGTCTCCTTGATGGGTAAGAAGTGTGCTGATTTAGTTAGTCTATCGACTATGACCCATATTATATCATTTCCATGCCTTGTTTTAGGTAACTTGGTTATAAAGTCCATGGTTACCATCTCCCACTTCCATGTGGGAAGTTCAGGCTGTTGTAGCAAACCTGACGGCTTTTGATGTTCAACTTTAATCTGAGCACAAGTCAGACATTTAGCTACGTGTGTGGCAATCAATGGACTTTTTCAAGCCTATCCACCAATAGTTGGCTTTCAAATCTTGGTACATTTTGTCACCTCCAGGGTGAACTGAGTATTTGGAATTGTGAGCTTCCTGGAGTATTATATCTCGAAGCCCTCCATGAATAGGGACCCAGATTCTTCCATTCATTCTAAGGATTCCATCCTTACCAGGTGTTAACTGTTCAGCAGTTACACTTCAGCAGTTACACCTAACTTTTCACTTGGAAGATTAGCTTCCAAAACAGCTTCCTTCTGAGCAACTAACAACCTTTCATTCAGGCTATTCTTAAGTTCGATGCTTTTGGCATTAATCCCTATAGGTTTGACTCTTTCCTTTTAGCTTAGAGCATCAGCGACTACATTTGCTTTGCCAGAATGGTAGCGAATTTCGCAATCATAATCATTTAGGGTTTCCAACCAACGGCGTTGTCTCATATTAAGATCCTTTTGACTGAATAAGTGTTGGAGACTCTTGTGATCTGAATATATCACACATTTAGTTCCATATAAGTAATGTCTCCACAACTTTAGTGCAAATACAACGGTACCCAACTCCAAATCATGGGTGGTGTAATTCTTTTCGTGCACCTTTTGTTGTCTTGATGCATAGGCAATCACTTTGCCTTTCTGCATAAGTACACAACCCATACCAGTGTGTGAAGCATCACAATACACGACAAACTCTTCTATTCCTTCGGGTAATGTCAACACTGGAGCATTACTTAATTTTTTCTTAAGAATCTCAAAAGACTCTTGTTGTTTAGGACCCCAATCAAATTTTACATTCTTGCGGGTCAGAGAAGTTAACGGTGCAACTATCCTCGAGAAGTTCTCAATGAACCTTCTATAATAACCAGCTAATCCCAGAAAGCTGCGAATCTCCGTAGGTGTCTTAGGTGCCTCCCAGTTCATAATGGCCTCTATTTTAGCGGGATCTACTTGGATACCACGCTCTCTCACAACATGTCCAAGGAATTGGACTTCGCGAAGCCAGAACTCACACTTGGAGAATTTAGCATACAGCTTCTCCTTTTGAAGTAATCCTAAGATACATCGAAGATGTTTCTCATGATCAACTTGACTACGAGAATAGATAAGTATGTCGTCTATAAAAACAATGACAAACTTATCTAAGTATGGGTTGCAGACTCGATTCATGAGGTCCATGAATGCTGCATGTGCATTAGTGAGCCCAAAAGGCATCACTAGGAACTCGGAATGGCCATATCTCGTTCGAAACGCTGTCTTTGGTACATCTTCTGTTCTAACTTTGAGTTGATGATACCCATTTCTTAAATCGATCTTCAAGAAGAAGCTTGCCCCTTGGAGTTGGTCGAACAAATCATCGATCCTGGGCAATGGATAACGATTCTTGATCGTTATTTTGTTTAGCTCTCGATAATCAATGCATAGGCGCATTGATCCATCCTTTTTCTTCACAAACAATATAGGAGCTCCCCAGGGCGAAGAGCTAGGTTGTGTGAAACCCTTTTCTAGTAAGTCATCCAATTAAGTCCTGAGCTCTTTCATTTCTATAAGCGCTAGATGGTAAGGAGCTCGTGCAATTGGTGCCGATCCTGGCAGAATGTCTATCCTGAATTCAACTTGCCTCTCAGGAGGTAATCCAGGTAATTCATCAAGAAAGACATCAGGATATTCAGAAATAATTGGGATATCTTCGATCTTGGATTTTGGGTCGTTGACAGTCAATTATGCCATGTAGATGACACATCCTTTCTTCAGACACTTCGATGCCTTGAGTATAGACACATTATTGGGCAAACCATAATGTGTATCTCCTTGAATGGTGACTGAATCACCAGATGGGGTTTTGATGTTAACTAGTTTCTTATCACAGGCAATTTAGGCTTGGTTATGCGATAACCAATCCATGCCTAAAACCAAATAGAATAGAGAGAAGCAAATGAGGTAGAAGGAATGTAGTTTTAAACAACACATAAGAATAAAGCTTTTAAACTACAGACTAAGTAAAAGCATTCCTACTTTTCCTAATTCCCTATAGTTATGGCTCTGATACCAATCTAGTATCAGAGTATTCCTACTATAGTCTAGGTAAAAGTATAGCAATTTTCCTAATTCCCTATAGTTATGGCTCTGATACCAATCTGTCACACCCCAACCGATGGCGGAAACATCGGGATGAGACGAACAAATCGATCAAAAGCATCATAACACTAATTGTGACAATATAGATTAAGTCAAATTTCATAAATGACTAAATTCAAATACATTGTTTCAAATAAAGACAACTTGCAACAAACATGGTTTATTATTAAAATGGGTAGCTAGTCCATCCTAACTTGATTCCTTCATCATCTTGACTATCAACCTGCAACGTGTATTAAAATAAAATCAACAAAAATGTTGGCGAATATACAAGTTTGATACATAGCATAGTAGAATAAAATGTTTAAATGTGCTCATATCCAACATGAATAAGATGATACAAGTTAACAGTTATGCCGAAACGATGTTACTCTATATACTCAAACCCAAGAATACAACGCAATTAATGTTGCCTATCCTAATAGTTTAGCAGGAGGTTAATATGTTTAACTTAACAATACCCAAAAGAGTAGCGGGCGGGGCGTTACAACCTATAGCATATGCATAGTACCATAATTGTTAAGGTAGGCTTGCGAACAAGTTAATGAGCATATAGTCATGAAGTGTTTCCATTAGCATCACATGTATAACAAGCATCAAACATTTCATGTGTAATTGGATAGAGTGTGAATACATAAAGTTTAACGTGTTTGTGAATTTGAATAGGAATACAAGTTGCACCTAAAAGTGTTTAAAATGAAAATGGGATCATGTATACTCACATTGGTTGCGTTGCGATTTCTTGTAAGTAACACACGAGTATGATTGGGAAATAATCCAAGAGAACGAGCGAGAGCGATTATCCTAGATATGCGAAACCACACGAGAGGTGATTATAAGTCTAAACGAATATCCTAATATTTATGATTACGAATTTATAATTCGTATTATAAATTGATGGGTTTTGTTATAAAAGAACACGAAACAAAAATAAATCCGTTTATCATAATGGGTTTTATTATAAGAGAGAAAGAATTAAAATGATACCTATTTGTGTTGATTAATTTTTGTTAAAGAAAAAGGAAAAACTTAATGATATTCATATTGTATAAGAAAAATTAAGAAAATGAATATGTATAGAAAATGATCAAACTAATGCATTCCTTCCTCAACCTTTTGGCTAAGATCAAGTGTATTACTGTTCTCAACAGTTTAGTAACAATATTAATAAAAAGTCAATATAACAATATTAATAAAAAGTCAATATTAATAAAAACCCATCAATTTATAATACGAATTATAAATTCGTAATCATAAATATTAGGATATTCGTTTAGACTTATAATCACCTCTCGTGTGGTTTCGCATATCTAGGATAATCGCTCTCGCTCGTTCTCTTGGATTATTTCCCAATCATACTCGTGTGTTACTTACAAGAAATCGCAACGCAACCAATGTGAGTATACATGATCCCATTTTCATTTTAAACACTTTTGGGTGCAACTTGTATTCCTATTCAAATTCACAAACATGTTAAACTTTATTTATTCACACTCTATCCAATTACACATGAAATGTTTGATGCTTGTTATACATGTGATGCTAATGGAAACACTTCATGACTATATGCTCATTAACTTGTTCGCAAGCCTACCTTAACAATTATGGTACTATGCATATGCTATAGGTTGTAACGCCTCGCCCGCTATTCTTTTGGGTATTGTTAAGTTAAACATATTAACCTCCTGCTAAACTATTGGGATAGGAAACATTAATTGCGTTGTATTCTTGGGTTTGAGTATATAGAGTAACATCGTTTCCGCATAACTGTTAACTTGTATCATCTTATTCATGTTGGATATGAGCACATTTAAACATTTTATTCTACTATGCTATGTATCAAACTTGTATATTCGCCAACATTTTTGTTGATTTTATTTTAATACACGTTGCAGGTTGATAGTTAAGATGATGAAGGAATCAAGTTAGGATGGACTAGATACCCATTTTAATAATAAACCATGTTTGTTGCAAGTTGTCTTTATTTGAAACAATGTATTTGAATTTAGTCATTTATGAAATTTGATTTAATCTATATTGTCACAATTAGTGTTATGATGCTTTTGAGCGATTTGTTCGTCTCATCCCGATGTTTCCGCCATCGGTTGGGGTGTGATACTGTTGTTGTAGGAAAACTCAACCAATGGTAAGTGAGTATCCCAGTTGCCGCCCAAATCCATAACACACGCACGAAGCATGTCTTCGAGTGTTTGGATTGTCCGTTCACTCTGGCCATCAGTTTGTGGATGAAAAGCCGTGCTTAGATTTAAACGTGATCCAAAGGCTTCCTGAAAAGACTTCCAAATTCTTGAAATGAAGCGACCGTCTCGGTTCAAAATGATTGAAATAGGCACTCCATGACGAGCCACTATTTCTTTGAGATAGAGTTCCGCTAGTTTCTCGGTACTATCCTTCTCCCGAATCGGCAAGAAGTGTGCGGACTTTGTCAATCTATCGACGATTACCCATATCATCTCATGGCCTCTTGAGGTCCTGGGTAACTTCGTAATGAAGTCCATCGATATTTGTTCCCACTACCAAACGGGAATCTCGGGTTGTTGTAACAAGCCCGAGGGTTTCTGATATTTAGCCTTGACCTTCGCGCAGGTCAAGCATTTTCCGACATAAGTCACGATATCACCTTTGAGGTTAGGTTACCAATAATACTCTTTCAAGTCTTGGTACATTTTATCCGATCCAGGATGGATCGAGTACCTGGACCTATGAGCTTCCTCAAAAATAACATCTCGAAGGCCTCCAAAGAGTGGAACCCAAATTCGACCCATAAGGTATAAAGTTCCATAGTCTTTTGGCACTAATTGTTTTACCATGCCTCGAAGTGTTTCTGCTAGAATATGCTCTTCCTTAAGCGCTTCTTGTTGTGCATTACGAATTCGTGCGGTAAGATCTGTGTGAATCGTCATTTCTAGTGCTCGTACTCTTAGTGTTTTAACTCGTTCCTTGCCGCTCAAGGCGTCTGCTACAACGTTCGCCTTGCCCGGATGGTACTTGATTTCACAATCATAATCGTTCAATAATTCAACCCAACATCACTGACGCATATTTAATTCTTTTTGTTTGAATATGTGTTGTAGACTTTTATGATCTGTGAAAATAGTGCACTGAGTACCATATAAGTTATGTTGCCATATTTTCAAAGCAAATACCACCGCGCCTAACTCTAGGTCATGAGTGGTATAGTTCTTCTCGTGAATTTTTAGTTGGCGAGACGCGTACGCGATAACCTTCTCACGTTGCATGAGTACGCAACCCAAACCTTGATGCGAAGCATCACAGTATACAACAAAGTCATCGGTATCGTCGGGTAATGATAAGATTGGTGCAATGCACAACTTGTCTTTAAGGAGTTGAAATGTTGCTTCTTGTTTCTCTCCCCAATCGAATTTCTTGTCTTTCTGTGTGAGGGAGGTTAGCGGTTGAGCAATCTTTGAAAAATTCTCAATAAATCTCCGATAATATCCCGCTAAGCCCAAAAATTGTCGCACTTCAGTAGGAGTCTTGGGCGCTTCCCAATTCTTAATCGCTTCAATCTTCGACGGGTCTACTTGAATGCCCTTCTCGTTCACTACATGCCCGAGAAATTGTACCTCGCGAATCCAAAATTCGCACTTGGAAAATTTCGCGTATAGTTTCTCTGTCTTTAACAACTCCAAAATGGTTCTCAAATGTTGTTCATGTTCATCAGTCGATCGAGAGTATATCAAAATGTCGTCAATAAACACTATGACGAATTTGTCGAGATACGACTTACACACGCGATTCATTAGATCCATGAAAATCGCTGGTGCATTCGTTAAACCAAAAGGCATAACGAGAAATTCGTAATGACCGTAACGAGTCCAAAAAGCCGTTTTCGGTATGCTTTCTTCTTGAATCCGTAATTGATGATACCCCGATCGTAAGTCTATCTTTGAGTAGAAGCTCGACCCTTGCAGTTGATCGAATAGGTCATCAATCCTCGGTAATGGATACCGATTCTTGATGGTAAGTTTATTCAACTCGTGATAATCGATGCACATCCTGAAAGTTCCGTCCTTCTTCTTTACAAACAAGACTGGAGCTCCCCAAGGTGAGTAGCTCGGTATAATGAATCCTTTATCCAACAACTCTTGAAGTTGTGTGGATAACTCTTGCATTTCAGAAGGTGCTAGTCGATAGGGAGATTTAGCTACGGGTGCGGCTCCTGGTACCAAGTCGATGTGAAATTCGACTTGTCGATAAGGTAGTAGTCCTGGCAAGTCTTCAGGAAATTCTTTTACTACTGGAATATCTGTCAACTTCGGCCCATCGGCCTTCTTGTCCACAACATGTGCTAAAAAGGCAATACAACCTTTCCGTAAGCACTTCTGTGCTTTCATGCAATTGATGATCCGCAATGGGGTGTCACGCTTCTCTCCATGTATCACATGTGTCTCTTCGTTCAGTAGTGGTAGGTGAATGATCTTCTCGTGGCAAACGACTTCGGCTCGATTATTGGATAGCCAATCCATGCCAACCACTACGTCGAAACTACCCAATTCAACGGGTAAGAGATCGATATTGAATTTTTGTTCGCCAAGTTCTAAGGAACATTTCTTAACAACTTCACCCGACTCTACAAGTTTACCGTTTGCCAATTCTATAGAATATGGGACATCTAGCTTACTAGATTCTAAGCCCAGAATATTTTTAAATTCTATAGAAATAAAGCTAAAATCGGCTCCGGTATCGAATAATATGGACGCAAAATGATCGTTGAGGAGAAACGTACCAGTGACCACATTAGGGTCTTGGCGCGCATCCTTGGCTCCAATCACAAATGATCGACCACGAGGTTGGTTTTCTTTAGGGCAATCCCTTTTGAAGTGGTCTTTGCTTCCGCATCCAAAACATCCTTGCCCACGCCCGTTTCCGTTTCCGTTCCTATTATTATTTCCATTCCCCGTTCCTATTCTATTCCCTGTTCCCCAACAAGACCCAGTACGGTGGCCAAGCTTGCCACATTTATCACATTTCCGACAATTCCCCACATGATGATATGTGCATCGCTCACACTTGGGCATAGTACCCACGTACTTCTTCGGGCCATTGTCATTGGTGGCTACAAACGCTCTTGCATCTCTCCCTGGGATATTCTCTTGCTTTATGTTGTGAGTATTGGTGTTGTTGTAATTACGGTTGTTGTTATTGTTGTTGTGATTGTTGGGGTTGTAGTTGTTGTTATAGTTGTTGGGGTTGTTGTTGTAGTTGTTGTTGTTGTTGTTGTTCCCACGAGTTCCCTTTTTAAAATTTGAGTACTTCCTTTTCCCGCCACTAAAAGACTCAACATGCGATTCCTTCTTCTCAACTCCCTTCACATCATACTTCTTCATCCTAATCGCATCTTCATTAAGACTCACAGCTAGAGTCACCGCCTGCGTGATAGTTTTGGGATCTGCTGAAGTAACAAGGCTTCTGATCTCAGGAGCAAGTCCCCAAATGTAGCGTTCAATACGCTTAAATTCTGGGGTAACCATATAAGGAATCACGCGAGACAGGTCGTGAAACCTTTGAGTGTATCCAGTAATATCCGATCCAACCATGGTAAGGCTCCAAAACTCATTCTCCAATTTCTGGAGTTCAGCTCGGGAACAATATTTTTCCCTCATCCTTTCTTTTAACTCTTCCCACGTCAACCCATATGCAACACTATCACCCAAAGTCTGCACTTGCAAGTTCCACCATTTGAGAGCCTCGTTAACGAACAGGCCAGTCACAAAGGTGACATGTTGATCAGCAGTGCATCTGCTCATTCTTATGGTCGAATCCATTTTCTCTGTCCAACGCACATAAGCCACGGCACCGCCTGTGCCATCATAATTGAGTGGCTTACAGTCTAGAAACTGCTTGAATGTGCATCCTGAAATAGACAATAAACGGATTAAGAATGAGCAAAAAATGAAACGCACGAGTAGATTAAGAAAGGAATTTGATAAGTTGTAATAAAACAACTAAACGTTACCCGTGGTATTTGTTCCGCCTGAAGTACCGCCTTGGCCCTGGCCTCCCGATCCGCAGGTGCCACCACTGTGTTTGGCACGGGATGCCTCATACAGTGTAATAGCTTGGGAGATTCTCTGTTCTATTAGTGCATTTAATTCAGCCTCGTTCGTAGGCATTGGTGGAGGTGGGGGTGGATTAACTGTCCATGAACGTAAGGCTCTCCTTGGTGGCATGATTCTTCCAAAGGAGAAATAGGATAAAGATTAGACGTTGGTTTGTTAATAAATATTTTTACTAAGCATATAAAATACATTTATAACATTAATAAAAATATAACCAAGCAATATATCATGCGAAAAAAAAACCAAACAATGCAAGCAACAAAACATGTATAATATTACATTTCAGATGCATATAAATGATAACACCAAGTTTTCATATATAGCACACAACTGATTACAAGATCGTTTAGAGAGAAACAAAATGGACACGGGATACATCATCCGGTCATACTAGTATAGAATATATACAAAGTGGTAAAATCTTCCTCAATCCATGCAATCTTTGGCCTTTCGGTTGTCTTGAAACTTGGTGTGGGTCTATGTACACAAAACGGATACCTATATCCGTCACAAAAGAAGTACCTGCAAATACACGGTCTATGGTGGAGGGAGGACTCAGGGTGGATTCGGGAACAATAAACTGTCAAAATGAGTAATCCTCCCCTCCAGATCATGGCCTAAGCGAATAAGGAAATCAATCTGCTGCTCGAGTGTCAAAACACGAGCAGGTAAACCAACTGGGGGTATATCAACTGGTGGCATCTGAAGTGGTAGTGGGGATAATGGTGGTGACCCTGGTGGTGGTGGTGGAGCATGGGGTGGTTAATGAGCTGGTGGTGGTAGAGCTCTAGCATCAGCAATCTGCTATAACTCATGTACTCTGCGATAAAGAACGTCAACCTGTAACTGTAACGAGAGTATGAGATCGTCGGTAGAAAACGCTGGGTAATGCGATGGATGATACGGATCTGTCGTAGGCATAAGGTGAGGTGGTGAGTGATGTGCTGCCATATGCTCAGTAGGAACTGGTGGAACTGGATGAAACTGCTGGTAATATAGGTCAATAACGTTGGGCGGTATGTGGGCGTGTCTGGATGGTCCTGCCTCATCGGTATGATCTGTAGGTGGTATGATAGGGGCAAAACGCATGAGTCGGATATGGTCAGTAGATGAATAGGTTCCTCAGCAGGTAAGTGAACTGGAGAATGTGGTGGAGTAGGAATATGATCAGGTGCAGGAACAACTGGCTCATCTGGCATGAGATCATCCTCAATAACTGGATGCGCCTCTAGGCCTACTACCTGAAGTGCAGATGTAGTAACAGATGCATCAGAATGAGCATCTGAGTCTGTGTCAGAATCAGAAGAAATAACAATAATCGGAACTACCGGTGCTGCAACCTCTAGAATAACCAGATCATAAACATCCCCGTCTCCTAAATAATCATCTAAGTGCTCCACGGGAATCACTGGAACAACGTCGTCGTCATCCTCGTCGAGGTCGATGATAAAAGGCATAATAGCAAGAGGAAGGATATCCAAGGGTATAACCTCGACTACATGTTCACCCTCAGGCTGACCCATGATAACTGCGTCGTTGAGCTGCGGAGGCATAACTAATACGTCATCATCAACAATATCACCTAGCAATGCAAATGGCTGAAAATCTTCCATAACGCCATCTGATCCCGTCTCACTATCCGAAGTAATAACCTGAACCTCAGGTACATAATCATTATCCGAAGAGGGTGTCATAGGATCCACATCGTCATAAATGTTGCTTCCTTCGGAGGAAGACATGATATCCTGGAAAATAATTTGTTCGACATATGTATTAATAATTAGTAGTCAATTAATATATATACACGAAATGTTGGAATCACATAAGTTCATTTTACGTTATCCTATTAATGTTGTGCGGAATAACTTAATGATTCATGTCTACCATTTAGAGACTAAGGCACTTAATGTCCTTGCTTGATTTGTATGAGATGAATTTTGTTTTTGTTGTAGTGGACCTTGAAAAATGTTTATGCAATGAAAACTCTTGTTCTTGTATAAATTGTTTTCGTGAGAGGTTCCTTAGTGATTGTAGACTAGACTCGAGAAAGAATCCTGGTTCACTACAATCGAAGCTCTGATACCAAACTGTCACACCCTGCTCGTAACGAAAGCACGAGGTGTGATCTGTTCGGTTCTCATTGCATAACGATATAAGTAAACATACTAAATGAATAAAACATACTCCGTTGCCATTACCATACTTGTTCAAAATATGCGCAAAATTTACAAACCATCCAAATAAAATAAGTTATTTTGGTTACATACATCCAAAACGAAAGTTTTAAACACTAAGGCTTTGTCCACTATACCACCACAAGAGACGGTATATAATAGGCAAACCCTTCAAAAGATGGCACGGAGTCTTGACATTTGTTCCTTGAATTGAAATCCCCAACATGGTCCACTAATTCCCTGAAATATATGTTTAAGTGGAAAACATCAACAAAAGTTGAGCGAGTTCATGCAGTTTAGTTGTAAATGATACACTCCGTAAAATGTGAATGTATTTGTATTTGTATCAAAAGTAGTATGAAAAGCGTCAATGAAATCGTGATCATTAATGTTTTGCAAGGACATTAATATGTGTGACGAAATAGGAAGCAATCCAACCCTAGACAATTTTAATTGTATCGACACCATGTCGTAGGGCAACAAAAGCACTCCGAAGCAAACGAATGGCCATGAGTGGGGCTCGCCAAAACCCATTAGATCTAACCCTTTTGTTCCTTGGTCCAAACTTGGATTAATGGTGCTTTAGTTATGGCCCTAATTTCTCACATGATCTAAGGGTTTCATTCCTTGACTTATCATACTATTGTACATGTATTTTCCCCGATAGTTGTAAAGCTTGAAAAGTATTTAAGATGAAAAGGGGACATGAACTCACAGAATTGCGTCTGTGAAATATAAGTATCTGAATCCTCACTTGCGGTTGCCTTGTATTGTGTCGCGACCTACAAACGTTCTATATTTGTTAGACACATCGGTCTTTGTAATGACTCGTGTACAAGTCTTTGTTATTTGTTGAACTTTGTATTAGATGTATGAATTGTTAAACTTGTTATATATATTTCACCAAATATATATATATATATATATATATGTAAGTAATCTTGTATCTTGTATGTTGTATCATCGGATTTCGTCCTCATGATTTCGTGTCTTGTATGAATCAATTGTATACTTGTATTTTCACTAATTGTGTCATTGGGCCGAGTCCATGTTTTCATGTCATTGGGCCGAGCCCATGTCTTAATGTTATTGGGCCTAGCCCAAGAATTTATGTTATTGGGCTTAAATAGTATTGGGCCTGAATAGTATTGGGCCTAAATAGTATTGGGCCTGAATAGTATTGGTCCTAAATAGTATTGGGCCTAAATAGTATTGGGCCTAAATAGTATTGGGCTTTAATAGTATTGGGCCTAAATGTTATTGGGCTTAATGTTATTGGGCCTTAGCCCATATGTTTTGATATTGGGCTTAGCCCATGAATTTATGTTGTTGGGCTTAGCCTATGTGTTTTGATAAGCCCATTTGTAAGTTAAGCCCATTTGTAAAGAATAGGCCATTTGAAAATTATAAGCCCATTTATAAAGGATAGCCCATTTGAAAATTATATGCCCATTTGTAAAGGATAGCCAATTTGAAAATTATAAGCCCATTTGTAAAGGATAGCCCATTTGAATAAACATCTTTCATTTTTATAAAAATCACTAAGTAGGCTTTTTAGTTAAAAGAATATGTAATAGTTTTTATAAGTTTCTAAATTGTCCGAATTTTGTTAACGGTAGAGTAATTATATGTCCGCGTCGAAAGATCGTCTAAACGTCGTAGTAACTCCTCGGATTGGTGATACGTTTATGGATTCATCCGTCGTCCGTTTTGACTATAAATGGTGTCCGATCCTTCGGATTGTCCGTAACTCGTTTTTAAGGCGTAATCATGTGTAGTTTTGTAAGACTTTAGTTATAATGTGTCTTGAGTTTAATTGTAACATTGGATTCAAGTTCCTAATTTTGTTACATATAACTAATACACCAAATATTACATATCACATAAATTGTTAAAGTGACCAAATATATATTTTCTCAAAAATATATATTTATCTAATCTTTTCTTTTATAAAACCCTTTCTTTAAATTCTTTTTAATCTTGTAAAGATTTAATCAAAAATGATAGTTTTGTTAACATATGAATTTTAAGAAAATTTGGCCATATAACATTTGTATTAATCACTTAGCCATGTTTAATAAACATATCATTTTCTTTTCAAATTCACCATCAATTTACTCATGACATCTTTAACTAAAACATATGAGATTTTATAACATAAACTTATCAAGATGATCTCAAAATCATGTAGGGTTTTGGGTATGATCATTACATATGTTAACTAGATTAAAATCTATGTTTACTTCTAGTTTCATCAAGTTTTATAAAAATCTCAACTTGTATGTTACTTTACATAATCTTGTAAAAGTATTGTTTTTAAGGAAAAACCTTAAATACCTTAACAACATCAAAGAATATGATCATCCATTAAACCTTTATGTTTAACAAAAACCCTTTAACATAAACATGTATACTTGTTAGATCATGTTTTTAAACATCATCTAACAAGTTATTCTTATGATATCCATCATGACAAGATCAAACATGCAAGTAATAAATCTTAAATCACAACATAAATAAACATATACATATCATGATTTTTATTTTTGCTTCTTTGCATCTTCATATTATTATGTATGATTATTTAGTTATTACTAGTTATATTAACAATCATAAACATAATAACTATTAAAAATAGATTTAGAAGCTCACTTCTAGCACTAGTGGCTAGGGATGATCTAGAGGATGATTAAGAACTAAGAAGATGATGATCTTGATGATTGAAGATTCTTGAATGGATGAAAAAGCGTCCTTTTACTTGTAAGTGCTTTAGATCTTCTTATGTTCCATGAAACTCCAGGTTGATCATCAAAGAAATGATGAAATGAAATGGGTTTTTTTTATGGTGTTCTTGGTGAAAAGATGAAGATGAGAGAGTATTCTTATGTGTGTGTAAATTAAGGTGAAAAGTGATGTAGAATGGTTAGTAACTTAATGTGATTAAGTGTTATAATAATTCACCAACTTCATCCACTTGCAACTATCCAAAATATCTAGATATTTTTAGCATGAGATTAAGGGTATGTGGGCCCTTATTTACGGCTCATACATGTGGGGGGGGGGTGCCTTATGAGTTTTCAAGTGTTAGTAAAATTAAGGGTTCAAAATGTGATGAAATGGTTAACTGTTTAAAGGTTTAAGTTTTTGCAACTTTTCAAGATGATTCATAACATAAAATGATCATAAATAGGCTTTAATTGGTCAAAAATAATATTCACTAGTTTTCTAAATATGTCAAATTATAGTTCGGATAGTTGTTTAGTGCTCGTTCCGCTAGTAGATAGTCGAAAGGTTAGCTTATGAGAGTTGTAGTGAAATATTCGGTTATATATATAAATGATACTCCCAATGTGTTTTTATATGAAATTTGTGTTTAAACAATACTTTTGCACTTTGTAATAAGACAACTAATGCTGAATTTTGCGGAAAATTTTTGAAATGGTAACTTTTAGCGCTTTTCGGGCAGTTTTTAGTGCTACCGGACATCGGGAAGGTGTTAAACCCAACCCTTGCATTCCCAATTAGGGTTTAATGTATATTTGATGTTGGACTTTCGTCTGAGTCCTAAAAATGTCGTTACGATAGTTTCTGCGGATCCTGAGTTTTTGTCAGCACGCTAGTTTACTAGGTACTACTCTAGTTGTTTCGATGCATTGCTTAAACTGTTTCAAATATAACTGATAGAAATGAATAATGTGCATCATAAATGAGTGTTCAATGAGTATTCTAAGATGTATATCATGTAATCATGCAGTTCGGATATTCAAAACACGTATTTGTATAATGTAAATCATTGCTTTAAATGTACGTAAATTACCAGAAAGTGGCAGTTGTCACATAATTGATGGCTCCTTTGTTATCAAGTTTAACACATTTCCTTGAAATTTCTTTTCTTTTCAAGTTACATACATGGTTTTTCGTTGTGACCATGCTGAAAGTTTTCTTGTCGATACATGTATTTATTATCGGCTTGCGCCGAAACCAAGTTCAATTGTTTGAACTTGTCCATTACACGTATTCAATCCAAGACACCATATGATGTATTGAACACATCATACTCAGTTTCGTTTTAACAAGCGTTTCATTTGTTCCGAGTCGTAGTGGACTTGTTTGGTCTACGACTCCATTAAGTTGTTTGTTGATTTCGACAACTTGTGGTGGTGTTTTCACTAATTTGAAGCTTACGCTAATCTCGTTTACGCATCTCATGCACGGATTTAATTATCTATTTATTGATTTGCTTTAAATCCACTTTGATTATCATATTAAAGCAATCTTAACACAATCATGTGTTAAGACAGTGGTACACAAATTTATTTCTACATTCCGGTGTACCTATTAACGGTTCTTTCATTATCGATCGAATGTTTTACGATATTCATTGCTTTCTCATCTTTGATCGAAACATTTATTTCTTCGTTGTTCCATTTTCAATTGAAAATCCTATGATGTTTGTTTGGAACAAGCGTTCAAATTTATTTCATTGAATCTTCATTTGGTTTCAAACACGGTGAATTTGTTTAATCACCGCTATTATTGAATTATTTAAATCACTACGACACCTTGTGGTGTCAGTATAAACTTGTAGCTTGGGCTAATCATAATCGAGCGTTTCATTCAAAACACAGGTGACACTTGTTCAATCACCGCTATATTTGAATTGCTTCATTCACTACAACACCTTGTGGCATTAGTATAACTTGCAGCTTGTGCTGATCACTACCGAGTGTTTCGTGCAAACTATTACATTTGAGCTTGTCGATTCTAAGTTCATCCAGTGGATGTTATTGCTTCCAGAACTCATTTACATATTGTGAACGTTCATACGGAATTCGATTGGTCGAAGTTCCTGTTCTTTGTTGGACTCCTGTTAACTTAGTCACACTAGTGACTGTATCTATACGTCTTGTTTCCTTTGACATAAATTTTTGAAACACATTTCTTTTAAACCGTTGGGTTCTTATTGTTGAGGAATGTCCTTGAATTCACATGATTCGAATAAGTCTTGATCCAATTTCGTGGTCATCCACTTTGTTACTATTCGTATTTACCTACATATAACGTAACTCTAAGGAGTTAATGTAGTCTAAATTTCGAGGACGAAATTTCATTAACAGGGGGAGAATGTGACAACCGGTAGTTTACGCCCTTAATTACGCGATTAACAGGAGAATAACATGATAATGAATAGTGTTTAAGACGTAAATTAACTTAATTAGGCCTTTGGAGTGCCTAGAAACGGCTAACCGGCTTTACAGGCGAGAACGGTGGTTTACGGAAGAATCTGCTGAATATTAAGCGACAACGAATTAATGCCGTGCAAAATACTGACAACGCCGAAAAATATGGATTTTCTACGAATAATTTTACATTTATGAAATTAATGTTGTGAATTTATTTCGCTTCTGTACATCGTAAAACGCAAACAGGAACGAGAAACGCGACTGCAGGAAATGCACCGGTAACGAAAAGGAAGCATCGGAGGTGTGTATTATTTTTAAAACTTAAATCTTACGATATATTTTACTTCGTAATTAAAATTTAACTAATGTAGTCGGAACCGGATCGAAAAACGCATTAAAATGACAATTGATGCACTCTACGCAAATTTTTAACGCGACCGATGATCAAACGTGTCAAATAACGATTATTGATACTACTTTGCATATTTAAAAACTTGAAATTTATAATTTATGACGTTACGAAGTGAGTTCGGGTTATGATAACGGGTCTCGTATGAACTTCGAGCCTCTTAGACACGAGAGTGGGCCTGTGGGCCCTGGGCCCAAGCCCACTTAAAACAAGAAAACTCTATATATAAGGGGTGTTTCACCCAATTTCCTTTCATTCTCAACAATTATATACACACAAAAAGAACACACAGACTTTATGTATGTCTTTCCTCTCTCTCTCGATTACACCCACACATATGTGAACCCTCTTTGCTCTCTCTCGATTAAAAACCTACCACCGGAGTAATTCCGGCCGGCACCAGTCACCGGCGACTGTAGATCGGAGCTCCGGCGCCTCATTTCTTACCGGCGACAAGCACGGTGACCACACCCTGTCCCTCTTTAAACCCATCACACCAACACCCATGTTTCCCTCTGTTTCCGGCGACGGAGATCGGAAGAGAAGAGAGAGACGAAGAGAGAGAGGGAAATCAGAGAGTAAGAGAGAAACCGACGTCGCCGGTGAGATTCCGACGACAGCCGGCGACTGCATACGACGGCGGCAGCACTAGTCTCGCAGACGGCGGCTGCGCAGCGGTGGCAGTGGTTTGCATCTCGGTCCGGTGGGTTGTGTCTCGGACCGGTGGTTCGTGTCAGGTCCGGCGGTCTTTGCTTTTGACCAACGAGTTACCGATGAAGATGGTGGTGGTTATACAGTTGCAGACTTGGTTCGAGGTTCTCTCCGGTCAGTACTATCAACTCTCCTCCATCTCCTTTCTTTTTCAGATCTTTAGAGATCAACGGTTAATTCCGGCAGGTTCAGTTGATGATGATGATGTCAAGAGTAATGGTGACTGATGAAAGATGATGTTGTTGATGTTCGATTCAGTTTTTTTAGAAGTCTCGGTTCGGTTCGGTCAACAAGTCCGCGGGACTACTCGGCTCAACTCGGTCAAAGACGGGTCCAACCCGGTCAACTTAGTTCGGTGCGGGTCAACTCAGTTAAAATAGTCAACTCGGGTCACCAGCGAGTCAACTCGGTCAACCCTGGTCAACACAGCGAGTTGACTCGGTCAACTCAGCTGGTCAACTTAGTTGACCCGGTCAACTCAGTCGAACGTCTCGAACGCGAAAGAAATGGTAAAGGTTTAACGACGAGATTGATATTGTTATTTTTATATAATCTTATATTACCTGATAACGAGCTCGAACTGGTTAAATCATAGCTTATGTTTGATATATTAGGCAAAAGTATACATATATTGATTGAATATTGTTGAATTTTGATAAAATAACGACAACCTGTGTTGTCGGGGGCGTCCAAAAACAGAGAAAACTCTGCCCGTTTTTCGAGAAAACCCGTAAAACAAACGCGTTTTAAACTCTCGGATTCAATTAATGTAGGACCGTATTTGACAGTCGTGTGAGTCAATTCGAGCTAGCAACTACCGAAAATGCAGCGGAAATACAAAATCGGCATGAATCAAAGCAAGAAAGGTGTAGAAACAGAAGCAGATCACTTTAAACTGGTTTTCTCATTAATTCTTCAAGAAATATACGGGCAACAGTTCGGCTACACACTGGACATGAACGTACCAAATGAGAAAACAACTTGACTATATATAGGGGTGAGTGTTTCGCTTATATGAACATGTTCATATGAGCGAAATCAGCTTCTTGGGATTTCGCTCATATGACACATTGATATATAAGCGAAATCAGAACATTACAAATCCAATTTTACACTTCAAACCCCTATATATTACATAAACAACACATCTAGACCCTATACATTAAACAACTAAGACTAAGACGTAGGCTTTAGACATTCGTGCACCAACAAACTCCCCCTTGGATACAGCCGGAGTGTTCAGTCTTATCTTTGGGTCTTCAGAGTAACTTGAACTTTCCTTCTCTAGACTTAGGCTTCTTCAGCAGCTTCCTAAACTTCACTTTCTCTTTCGCAGGCTCCCCCTTTCATCAATCTTCTGTGCTTTTGGAATTAACACCTGGATTACCAGCAAGAAGCTTCCTTTTGCATCAAGCTAGTCTTCAGACTCCCCCTAAGACTCTGCTGTCGGGATCTTAATCTGGAACTTACACCTGCAAACCTCAAACATTTATAAGAATAAACATTTTAAATGTCCAGAATTGATGATCTGGTTCTTTCACAATACTATAAAGATTTGACTATATAAAGAATCCAAACAACTAGACTTAACACTTTACAATCAAATTTTAAACCTTTTAATTTTCAAAATTATTGTTCAGTGACACATGAGCAAAATCAGGGTGTTGTTTTCAAAACTTTGATTTTTTAACACTTTTCTGATTAAACACCGTCACACCCAGTTAACCAAGTCCAATTCAATGACCTTGGTCAACTGCTTGGCCTACCAAGTCCAAGTTAATGATCTTGGATGACCGAATTATGAAGTACACATTTATTTCATTCTGAAAATAGTTCAAACGAATGAACTTTTGAACATTTTGAACTTCCAAACACTTTTCAACTGTTCAACACTGTACCAATCATTGTTTAGCATCTCCAACTTACCCAGCCCTCATCAAACACCGACATGATCATTACTAAGCTTTGATCGTCCGATTCCCAATGTCATTTGTAGAAAATAAAATGAAAAACTAAAATCTTTTTGGATTTTTAACTGGATAAACTGAAAACTGTACACACAATCTTTTTGTGAGTGTGTTAGGGGATCATATCAGCTGCCGACTAGACACAAGCACCGTTAAGCTATAATTTCATAACAAGCATTAAACAATTCACGTAGATTGCCGAAATACTGATCCTCTTAAATTCTCACAGAACTTTCAATCTATCTGGGATACTGATTTAGTGTTTTAGAACTTAAACCTCTACATGTGTCCCACCTCAGTATATACTCCCGTATCCAGATCCCAGTATTCAGTCTTACAGGTGAGTATACCTAGATGATATCTGTAAGGGGTTAATTGCGAGGGCCGTGAGAGCTCAGGTCGATCTTTCGATACGCAGAGAGATGACGGCTTCGACTTTTGGTGGGTCCCCTTTGGGGATCTTCTTTTCAACAGCACATGATTAACCATTTTGCAATGTTTTATCAATTTTTATGCTGAGGGGAGGCTTATATTTCAAAGCAGCGTAAAGTATTCTCCGGGGACTAGGCCATTGCTTCCGCAAAATCAGAAGTCCCGGGATAATACCCCAGATATCACTAAGCATAAAGACCTAGTATCTCAGAATACGGGACCCTTCAAACAGGATTTCAGGGGTTACCTATATATCCTGGAGGTGTTCCCCACGTAGACGCAAGTAAATTTTATGTTTATATCCTAAACTGATCTACTGATTTTGTGAAAACCTATCGGCACATCTTTACCGAGACTGCTTAATTGCATTTTATACATTACAATTCTTTAGCGTACTGTGTCCGTCTAGCTGATGTACTATCATTTCCCCTTTTTACACAAACTCATTTTTACTTTTTCAAATGTTTTTGGTTTTCTAATTTTATCATGTTTTTGTATTTTTCTGCAACCTTTCATACCAATTGTAGGACCGTATTTGACAGTCAATTGAGTCAATTCGAGCTAGCAACTACCGAAAATGCAGCGGAAATACAAAAATCGGCATGAATCAAAGCAAGAAACATGTAGAAACAGAAGGAATTCACTTTAAAACAGTTTTCTCATTCAATCTTCACAAAATACACGAGCAGCAGTTCGGCTACACGGGAGACATGGACGTACCAAATGAGAAAACAACTTGGGTATTTATAGGGGAGGAGGTTTCGCTTATGTGACCATGTCCATAAAAGCGAAACCATCAAGTTGGGGTTTCGCTTATATGTCACATGTCCATAAAAGCGGAACCTCTACATAAAAACCCAATATTTACACTTTAAACCCCTATACAATACCTAATTAACACATCTAGACCCTATACATTCAACAATTAAGACTAAGACGTAGGCTTTAGACATTCGTGCATCAACAAACTCCCCCTTGGATACAGCCGGAGTCTTCAGTCTTATCTTTGGATCTTCAGAGTTACTTGAACTTTCCTTCTCTAGACTTAGGCTTTTTCAGCAACTTCCTAAGCTTTTCTTTCTCTTTCGCAGGCTCCCCCTTTCATCAATCTTCTGTGATTTTGGGATCTACACCTGGATTACCAGCAACAAGCTTCCTTTTGCATCAAGCTCATCTTCAGACTCCCCCTAAGATTCTGCTATCGGGATCTTAATCTGAATCTTTCACATGCAAACCTCAATCATTTATAAGAATAAACATTTTAAATGTCCAGAATTTATGATCTGGTTCTTTCACAATCCTATAAAGATTTGACTATATAAAGAATCCAAACAATCTGAACTTAACACTTTACAATCAAATTTTAAACCTTTTAATTTTCAAAATTATTGTTCAGTGACACATGAGAAAATCAGGGTGTTGTTTTCAAAACTTTGATTTTTAACACTTTTCAGATTAAACACCGTCACACCTAGTTAACCAAGTCCAAATCAATGACCTTGGTCAACTGCTTGGCCTACCAAGTCCAAGTTAATGACCTTGGATGACCGAATTATGAAGTACACATTTATTTCATTCTGAAAATAGTTCAAACGAATGAACTTTTGAACATTTTGAACTTCCAAACACTTTTCAACTGTCAAACACTGTACCAATCATTGTTCTGCATCACCAGCTTACCCAGCCCTCATCATACACTGACATGATCTACACTAAGCTTTGATCGTCCGATTCCCAATGTCATTTGTCGAAAATAAAATGAGAAACTAAAATCTTT
The DNA here is from genome assembly GCA_030545235.1 of Helianthus tuberosus. Taxonomy (NCBI): domain Eukaryota; kingdom Viridiplantae; phylum Streptophyta; class Magnoliopsida; order Asterales; family Asteraceae; genus Helianthus; species Helianthus tuberosus. The sequence goes on along the minus strand of CM060416.1, from coordinate 137,754,346 downwards.
TTGGATTTTTTAACTGGATAAACTGAAAACTGTACACACAATCATTTTGTGAGCGTGTTAGGGGATCATATCAGCTGCCGACGAGATACAAGTACCGTTAAGCTTGATTACATTTTCAATATTAAACAGTTTGTATTGATTGTCGATATACTGATCCATTTTAAATTTTCACACATTTCTCAATCTGTTCAGGATACGGATTTAATGTTTTAAGACTTAACTTTCATATGTGTCCCACCTCAGAATATACTCTCGTATCCAGATCCCAATATTCAGTCTTACAGGTGAGTTTTAACACAAATGATATCTGTAAGGGGTTAATAAATTATGAAGAATCATGAGAGCTCAGGTCAGAACTACCGTTCAGCAGAGAGATCATGACTCGACTTTTGGGTGTGTCCCCTTTAGAGGATCTTTTTTACAACAGCATTGCTAAGCAATTTTATTGTCTTATCATATATGCTGAGGGTGATGCTATGTTTCAAGCATTTGCAGAAAGTATTATTCGAGGACTAGGTCAGAACCACCGTTCAGCAGAAGTCCCGGAATAATACCCCAGATATCACTGAGTAAACAAACCTAGTATATCAGAAAAAGGAATCTTTCAAACAAGATTTCGGGGGTTACCTATATATCCGAGAGATGTTCCCCACACAAAAGCAAGTAAAATTTATGTTTATATCCCGAACAAATCTACTGAATGTATAAAAACCTATCGGCATATCATCTACAAGACTGCTTAACACATTTTTACTTTACATTTCTTTAGCGTACTGCACCTATCTAGCTGATGTACTATCATTTCCCCTTTTTACACAAACTCATTTTTACTTTTTCAAATGTTTTTGGTTTTTCTAATTTTATCATGTTTTTTTATTTTTCTGCATGAAGTTCTTCCTCGGGCTGTAGGTGGAGCAAATGCCCGATGGAATCTTCATTCACCAAACGAAATACGTGAAGGACGTGCTTGACAAGTTCGACATGACAGATTGAAGTCCTGCATCCACCCCCCTCGCGCATAATCATGGAATTTGTCCAGACGAGAATGGTGTGAAGATGGACGAGACATTGTACCGATCTATCATTGGCTCTCTGATGTATCTCACGGCTTCCCGTCCAGACATCATGTACCCGACGTGCCTCTGCGCCAGATATCAGTCAAATCCAAAGCAGTCACACCTGACCATAGTGAAACGTATCTTACGGTATTTGAAAGGCTGCCCAAGCATCGGCTTGTGGTATCCTCGATCGGGTGACTTTACTTTATCTGGTTTTGCTGATTCTGACTTTGGAAGCTGCAAGCAAAATGCAAAGTCCACCACTGCTGGGTGTCAGTTCTTTGGAACTCGACTCGTTACCTGGCAGTGTAAGAAACAAACCGCAGTAGCGCTCTCTACATGCGAGGCTGAATATGTTTCAGCCTCCAGCTGTTGCTCGCAGATCCTTTGGATCCAACAGCAGATGCGCGACTACGGGTTGCAGTTCTTAGATACTCCAATCTATGTGGACAATGAAGCAGCTATTAATATCACTAAAAATCCGGTTCACCATTCAAAAACGAAACATATTGAGATCCGTCATCATTTTATCCGTGATTGTCACGAGAAAAAGTTAATTCGGATTGAACATTTGCACACCGATGAACAGAAAGCGGATTTTTATACTAAACCTTTTGACAAAAAGAGATTTTATTATCTTTTGAAATTGAATGGGTTTAAAAATCTGAAATCTGGGAGGGTAATTGAATGTGAAGCCGAGTTGGGCGGCGATTTGACGTGAACCATGTCGTGTTGTCAAATTTGTTTGTACAGTTTGTTTTCTGCTTTTCGATAAAAACAAAAACACAAAAATATGTTTTAGTTTTAGGGGGAGAAAGTTTGTAGAAAAATACAAAAACATGATAAAATTAGAAAAACCAAAAACATTTAAAAAGTAAAAATGAGTTTGTGTATAATAGGGGAAATGATAGTACATCAGCTAGACATGTGCAGTACGCTAAAGAAATGTAATGATAAATATGTTAAGCAGTCTTGTAGATGATATGCCGATAGGTTTTTATACATTCAGTAAATTTGTTCGGGATATAAACATAAATTTTACTTGCTTTTGTGTGGGGAACATCTCTCGGATATATGGGTAACCCCCGAAATCTTGTTTGAAAGATTCCTTTTTCTGATATACTAGGTTTGTTTACTCAGTGATATCTGGGGTATTATTCCGGGACTTCTGCTAAACGGTGGTTCTGACCTAGTCCTCGAATAATACTTTCCGCAAATGCTTGAAACATAGCATCACCCTTAGCATATATGATAAGACAATAAAATTGCTTAGCAATGCTGTTGTAAAAAAGATCCTCTAAAGGGGACACACCCAAAAGTCGAGTCATGATCTCTCTGCTGAACGGTAGTTCTGACCTGAGCTCTCATGATTCTTCATAATTTATTAACCCCTTACAGATATCATTTGTGTTAAAACTCACCTGTAAGACTGAATATTGGGATCTGGATACGAGAGTATATTCTGAGGTGGGACACATATGAAAGTTAAGTCTTAAAACATTAAATCCGTATCCTGAACAGATTGAGAAATGTGTGAAAATTTAAAATGGATCAGTATATCGACAATCAATGCAAACTGTTTAATATTGAAAATGTAATCAAGCTTAACGGTACTTGTATCTCGTCGGCAGCTGATATGATCCCCTAACAAGCTCACAAAAAGATTGTGTGTACAGTTTTCAGTTTATCCAGTTAAAAATTCAAAAAGATTTTAGTTTCTCATTTTATTTTCGACAAATGACATTGGGAATCGGACGATCAAAGCTTAGTGCAGATCATGTCTGTGTTTGATGAGGGCTGGGTAAGCTGATGATGCAGAACAATGATTGGTAAATAATTGATACAGTGCTGGACAATTGAAAAGTGTTTGGAAGTTCAAAATGTTCAAAAGTTCATTCATTTGAACTATTTTTAGAATGAAATAACTGCGTACTTCATAATTCGGTCATCCAAGGTCATTAACTTGGACTTGGTAGGCCAAGCAGTTGACCAAGGTCATTGATTTGGACTTGGTTAACTGGGTGTGACGGTGTTTAATCAGAAAAGTGTTAAAAATCAAAGTTTTGAAAACAACACCCTGATTTTGCTCATGTGTCACTGAACAATAATTTTGAAAATTAAAAGGTTTAAAATTTGATTGTAAAGTGTTAAGTTTAGATTGTTTGGATTCTTTATATAGTCAAATCTTTATAGGATTGTGAAAGAACCAGATCATAAATTCTGGACATTTAAAATGTTTATTCTTATAAATGTTTGAGGTTTGCAGGTGAAAGATCCAGATTAAGATACCGATAGCAGAATCTTAGGGGGAGTCTGAAGATGAGCTTGATGCAAAAGGAAGCTTGTTGCTGGTAATCCAGGTGTAGATCCCAAAATCACAGAAGATTGATGAAAGGGGGAGCCTGCGAAAGAGAAAGAAAAGCTTAGGAAGTTGCTGAAAAAGCCTAAGTCTAGAGAAGGAAAGTTCAAGTAACTCTGAAGACCCAAAGATAAGACTGAAGACTCCGGCTGTATCCAAGGGGGAGTTTGTTGATGCACGAATGTCTAAAGCCTACGTCTTAGTCTTAATTGTTGAATGTATAGGGTCTAGATGTATTAATTAGGTATTGTATAGGGGTTTAAAGTGTAAATATTGGGTTTTAATGTAGAGGTTCCGCTTTTATGGACATGTGACATATAAGCGAAACCCCAACTAGATGGTTTCGCTTATACGGACATGTTCACATAAGCTAAACCTCCTCCCCTGTAAATACCCAAGTTGTTTTCTCATTTTGTACGTTCATGTCAAGTGTGTAGCCGAACTGCTGCCCGACTATTTCTTGAAGAATTATTGAGAAAACCAGTTTAAAGTGATCTGTTTCTGTTTCTACACCTTTCTTACTTTGATTCATGCCGATTTTGTATTTCCGCTGCATTTTCGGTAGTTGCTAGCTCGAATTGACTCACTCGACTGTCAAATACGGTCCTACAATTAGACTTTTAGAAAGACAAATACAAATATGCAATTACTTTTGACGACGCTTTACAAACATACGAAAACTACGAATGCGGATATTATTTACAATAATAAATATAGTCATTATATTTATTTGAAACGTCAAAATTCGACAACTCTTCTACAAAATCAATATAACTTTTATATCTATTTTCAAATGCCGATAACACAAATGAGATTTCATATGTTATTTCCAACAACAAACAAACCAATCTCGTTTTATAGAAAACAAATATAATTAAATATTTATTTCAAATACCAAACAACACGCGTTCATTTTATAAACGTAAATACAGTTTATGTATTTGTTTTGAATACCAAAAACACGACGATTCTTTTACAAAATAAATATAGCTTTTATATTTATTGCAAACATCAAACGACTTGTATTCCTTTCTAAAAATAGATATAATTTATCTATTTATTTCAAACATTCAACAACTCGATGATACTATTGTAAAATAAATATAACTTTTTATATTTATTTCAAACGCCGAAACGGCATATACGTATATTTTGGAAAATATATACAAGACGTAATATATATAACACAAGTTTAATATATATTACTTTCATACAAATGTTCCTATATACACAAACGACTTCTCAGGACGACAAGCGAGCTTATCGATATATTTATATATTTTTATATAAATATTTGTGTATATTAAATCTCTCGAGAACTAAGTCTTTTCAAGACTTATTAAATTGTTACCAACATTAAACGAGACTTAACACGTATATCTTAATCTTTTCCATCAAGTTAACAACTTACTGTCGAATCGTTCGGTTAACGATTCGGTAGAGCTCGGTGATACGTAGTTTAGTTACTACGTTTATTTAGAAACTTATAAGATATTCCGTGTTAGGAATATTGTAGAATGCACGCTAGCGAGTCTCATCCTGGAAACGACATCACGAAGTCGTAAATAGCTAGCTTTGCACAAGGCAATCCAGGTGAGTTCATAACCCCACCTTTTTACGGTTTTACATTTTTATAAATGTTTTCGGGGTGGAAAGACATGCACGTTTTGTAGAAACACACAAAGTTTTCGATGAACAAAGACTGCATATTTTAGACAAAGCACGTTTTACAAGAACATACAAAGTTTTTTAACGAACAAAAACTCATATTTCCAAATCATGTTACGAATGGATTTCGAGGAACTCAAATGGTTTACGAATGGATCATACTAAATATACCGGTTTTTACAAAACAAATGTGTATTATCGAAATGTGAATGATTTTCATGACTAGGGATGGGATCGTCTAGGTATAATATTGGGACTGGGTTGGTCTGCGTTTGAGGAACGGGACACCTAATGAGTTTCATGTCCCCCTTTTCTCTTAACTGTTTTCAGTTTTATAACCTCGGGGGTGAAATACGTGTTACAAACTGTTTACATACATTTTGATTTGGTATGGTTAGCTAAGGAAAGGTACTGCTTGATCATGTGAGTGGTGGGCATAACACTTAAGGCCATTAATCCTCGTTGTAGGACCGAGGGACATGAGTGATAGATCTATTCGGGTGTAGCGAGCCCCACCCATGCGCCCGCCGAATGGGCCATGTGGTGACTATGTCTTATTGACAAAGTTTGCTAGGTTTGAGTTCCCTACATCACTTCACACATATCAATGGCCTTGCAAACCATTAGTGATCTGTTTTTCCTTGTTGCTTTCATACCAGGGTTTTACAAATTAGATACCATGTTTTATTCAAATTCAAAGCATAGGATTATGCGGGCATAAAGTCAAAGTCAGGGTGGGCATTGACGGTTATACAAACTTTACAAATACAAGAGTTTACAAATACATGGTATCTAATTTTACCAACATTAAACGAGACTTAACACGTATATCTTAATCTTTTCCATCAAGTTAACAACTTACTGTCGAATCGTTCGGTTAACGATTCGGTAGAGCTCGGTGATACGTAGTTTAGTTACTACGTTTATTTAGAAACTTATAAGATATTCCGTGTTAGGAATATTGTAGAATGCACGCTAGCGAGTCTCATCCTGGAAACGACATCACGAAGTCGTAAATAGCTAGCTTTGCACAAGGCAATCCAGGTGAGTTCATAACCCCACCTTTTTACGGTTTTACATTTTTATAAATGTTTTCGGGGTGGAAAGACATGCACGTTTTGTAGAAACACACAAAGTTTTCGATGAACAAAGACTGCATATTTTAGACAAAGCACGTTTTACAAGAACATACAAAGTTTTTTAACGAACAAAAAACTCATATTTCCAAATCATGTTACGAATGGATTTCGAGGAACTCAAATGGTTTACGAATGGATCATACTAAATATACCGGTTTTTACAAAACAAATGTGTATTATCGAAATGTGAATGATTTTCATGACTAGGGATGGGATCGTCTAGGTATAATATTGGGACTGGGTTGGTCTGCGTTTGAGGAACGGGACACCTAATGAGTTTCATGTCCCCCTTTTCTCTTAACTGTTTTCAGTTTTATAACCTCGGGGGTGAAATACGTGTTACAAACTGTTTACATACATTTTGATTTGGTATGGTTAGCTAAGGAAAGGTACTGCTTGATCATGTGAGTGGTGGGCATAACACTTAAGGCCATTAATCCTCGTTGTAGGACCGAGGGACATGAGTGATAGATCTATTCGGGTGTAGCGAGCCCCACCCATGCGCCCGCCGAATGGGCCATGTGGTGACTATGTCTTATTGACAAAGTTTGCTAGGTTTGAGTTCCCTACATCACTTCACACATATCAATGGCCTTGCAAACCATTAGTGATCTGTTTTTCCTTGTTGCTTTCATACCAGGGTTTTACAAATTAGATACCATGTTTTATTCAAATTCAAAGCATAGGATTATGCGGGCATAAAGTCAAAGTCAGGGTGGGCATTGACGGTTATACAAACTTTACAAATACAAGAGTTTACAAATACATGGTTCTACGAACATAATGCGTTACAAATACAAAGTTTCCATATAACTTGACAAGAAAATGATTTTTAAATTCGTTTTCTCAATAATATTTCACAAACCGGTTATCAAAAAGATTTGTTTTAAATCTTTCCCAAAACAAACTATGAACTCGCTCAACTTTATGTTGATTTTTCGCATGTTTCTTTCTCAGGTTACTTTTCAGAAATTATGGCACGGTTGGAATAGGAGAACCATGTGGAGTCGAGTACTTAGCGGCATTCGTTTTCTAGAAGTCTTCGCTTATTTGCTTCCGCTGTGCAATGAAGATACCAGTCCAGTCACGCCGGCTATGATATTTCGGGGTGTGACACCACTCAAATCAATAACACATGCACGAAGCATGTCTTCCAGAGTTTGAATGGTACGTTCACTTTATCCATCCGTTTGAGGATGGTAAGCAGTACTAAAATTCTAACGAGTGCCTAATGATTGTTGGAAACTTTTCCAAAAGTGAGATGTGTATCTAGTATCTCTATTGGATATAATAGATACCGACACTCCGTGGAGAGATACAATATTATCCACGTACAACTGAGCTAGCTTGTCGGAGCTATGAGTCTCCTTGATGGGTAAGAAGTGTGCTGATTTAGTTAGTCTATCGACTATGACCCATATTGTATCATTTCCATGCCTTGTTTTAGGTAACTTGGTTATAAAGTCCATGGTTACCATCTCCCACTTCCATGTGGGAAGTTCAGGCTGTTGTAGCAAACCTGACGGCTTTTGATGTTCAGCTTTAATCTGAGCACAAGTCAGACATTTAGCTACGTGTGTGGCAATCAATGGACTTTTTCAAGCCTATCCACCAATAGTTGGCTTTCAAATCTTGGTACATTTTGTCACCTCCAGGGTGAACTGAGTATTTGGAATTGTGAGCTTCCTGGAGTATTATATCTCGAAGCCCTCCATGAATAGGGACCCAGATTCTTCCATTCATTCTAAGGATTCCATCCTTACCAGGTGTTAACTGTTCAGCAGTTACACCTAACTTTTCACTTGGAAGATTAGCTTCCAAAACAGCTTCCTTCTGAGCAACTAACAACCTTTCATTCAGGCTATTCTTAAGTTCGATGCTTTTGGCATTAATCCTTATAGGTTTGACTCTTTCCTTTCGGCTTAGAGCATCAGCGACTACATTTGCTTTGCCAGAATGGTAGCGAATTTCGCAATCATAATCATTTAGGGTTTCCAACCAACGGCGTTGTCTCATATTAAGATCCTTTTGACTGAATAAGTGTTGGAGACTCTTGTGATCCGAATATATCACACATTTAGTTCCATATAAGTAATGTCTCCACAACTTTAGTGCAAATACAACGGTACCCAACTCCAAATCATGGGTGGTGTAATTCTTTTCGTGCACCTTTTGTTGTCTTGATGCATAGGCAATCACTTTGCCTTTCTGCATAAGTACACAACCCATACCAGTGTGTGAAGCATCACAATACACGACAAACTCTTCTATTCCTTCGGGTAATGTCAACACTGGAGCATTACTTAATTTTTTCTTAAGAATCTCAAAAGACTCTTGTTGTTTAGGACCCCAATCAAATTTTACATTCTTGCGGGTCAGAGAAGTTAACGGTGCAGCTATCCTCGAGAAGTTCTCAATGAACCTTCTATAATAACCAGCTAATCCCAGAAAGCTGCGAATCTCCGTAGGTGTCTTAGGTGCCTCCCAGTTCATAATGGCCTCTATTTTAGCGGGATCTACTTGGATACCACGCTCTCTCACAACATGTCCAAGGAATTGGACTTCGCAAAGCCATAACTCACACTTGGAGAATTTAGCATACAACTTCTCCTTTTGAAGTAATCCTAAGATACATCGAAGATGTTTCTCATGATCAACTTGACTACGAGAATAGATAAGTATGTCATCTATAAAAAAAATGACAAACTTATCTAAGTATGGCTTGCAGACTCGATTCATGAGCTCCATGAATGCTGCATGTGCATTAGTGAGCCCAAAAGGCATCACTAGGAACTCGGAATGGCCATATCTCGTTCGAAACACTGTCTTTGGTACATCTTCTGTTCTAACTTTGAGTTGATGATACCCATATCTTAAATCGATCTTCAAGAAGAAGCTTGCCCCTTGGAGTTGGTCGAACAAGTCGTCGATCCTGGGCAATGGATAACGATTCTTGATCGTTATTTTGTTTAGCTCTCGATAATCAATGCATAGGCGCATTGATCCATCCTTTTTCTTCACAAACAATATAGGAGCTCCCCAGGGCGAAGAGCTAGGTTGTATGAAACCCTTTTCTAGTAAGTCATCCAATTAAGTCCTGAGCTGTTTCATTTCTATAGGCGCTAGACGGTAAGGAGCTCGTGCAATTGGTGCCGATCCTGGCAGAATGTCTATCCTGAATTCAACTTGCCTCTCAGGAGGTAATCCAGGTAATTCATCAAGAAAGACATCAGGATATTCAAAAATAATTGGGATATCTTCGATCTTGGATTTTGGGTCGTTGACAGTCAATTATGCCATGTAGATGACACATCCTTTCTTCAGACACTTCGATGCCTTGAGTATAGACACATTAATGGGCAAACCATAATGTGTATCTCCTTGAATGGTGACTGAATCACCAGATGGGGTTTTGATGTTAACTAGTTTCTTATCGCAGGAAATTTGGGCTTGGTTATGCGATAACCAATCCATGCCTAAAACCACATCAAACCCTGCCAATTTCATTGGCAAGAGGGATAGCGGGATCAAATGATTCTTAATGGATATAAAGCATCCATCAAGAAGAGTTGAGGCAGTTTCTAAGGTACCATCAGTGAGTTCTACCTCATATTTTATATCTAGTGTTTTAATAGCTAGATTCAGTAACTTACTAAACTTGTGGTCTAAAAACGATTTATCAGCTCCTGAATCAAATAAAACTCTAGCATAAATATCATTAATGAGGAAGGTACCTGTTATAATGTTGTCATCATTCACCGCCTCCCTTGCATTCATTTGAAAAATTCTAGCATTGGTTTTCTTCGCCTCATCGGGCTTCTTTGCATTTTTAGGGCAATTAGTCTTGATGTGCCCTTTTTCATTGCAACCATAGCAGGTTGCATCCTTGATGTTTCGGCACTCCACAGTCTTGTGCCCTTTCTTCTTGCAAATTCCACAAGGTTTAGCTTGTGGATCCTGGTTGCACTTTTAAAAGTGTCTCCTGTTACATGTCTTACATCTGGGCTTGTCATCTGACTGCCCTTTCTTGAAACCAGAGTTTCCTTTCTTCTTTTTATTTGAATGGTGGGACTGGTCGTCATCCCTCTTCCTATTACCTTCTTTGGTGGTTTTCTTTGCCTTACTCCTCACGACATCGAGAGTAAGTGACAAAGATAGATCTACAACAGATATATAAGTAGCAGGCTTAGAAGTCTTGACATTTCTCTTAATCTCAGGGGCTAGTCCACCTATAAAACGCGCGATGCGTTTGGGTTCAGGGGTGACCAGATACGGTACAAGTCTCGACATTGATTTAAAACTGGTCACATAAGACCTGCAATCTAAATCCTTCATCACTAGAGTGAGGAAGTCAGTCTCAATCCTTTCCACTTCATGCTGAGGACAGTACGTGTCCTTCATAAGATCAACAAATTGATTCCAGGAAAGGTTATACAGAGGAACCTTTCCTGTGGACTGTACCAAAGCTTTCCACCAAGTTAAGGCGTCGCCTTTGAAGGATTGAGACACAAACTTAACAACATCCTCCTTCGCACACCCACTGATATCTATAACAGTTTCCATTTCATCCAACCACTTCATACAGTCGATGGCTCCCTTTTCTCCCGTGAAGTCTCTTGGCTTACACGAGACGAAATATTTATAAGTACAACCTTTGTTGTACTTTGGAGCTTGATTAACAACAAGTTGTCTCTGAGGTTCGCTCTTTTGATTGGATGAATGTTGAGAATTGTCCTTTCTCAATGTATGCGAATGCGATAGGGACTTCGTATGAGTTTTAGACCGAACATGACTCGGTTCTTTAAACATTTTATCCACAGCTTGAGCAACTGCTGTGTCGATCATTGCTTGTAATTCAGCACCAGTAACATTTATCCTGGCATCATTATTGTTTCCTTCTGCCAGATGACTGTTAACTTCGTCTGAGCCAACCATGATTTGAATACTAAAACCAAACAATAATGATTTCTTTAGGTTATATAATGAATCATCGCATTGATGATTAGATGGCCATGGTATTAATAAACCATATAGGCCATTTTAGATATCAAGTCAAAATCTATTTGATCACGATTTGCCTAGGCTACAAATGAACCTTTATTGGCAATCAATAGGATATAATCCTTTATATTTATTATACAGGGGATATGAATCACAACTGTCAATGTCATAGAGACATTTTCATATAGCTCGAGGCTTGTCTCGAAGGACATTTAAATGGCACAAAAGGCCTTGTCACAAGGACAATTAAAACATAATCAATGATTTCTTGAATCAGTAATCTTTAAGGGTCGAACATAGTTCATCGCCTTTTTGACATGAAGTTTATAAAATAAAACTATCATTTTCATGAATACACCTTTGCCCGTAGGCATACACCTCAAATGGGTGTTTTGATGTATACATCATATTTGATGTTTAATAGCCATGATTCATATTGATCATATAGGCCATGAGGGTGGCTTGGAATGATCCAAGTACTTTTTGGAAGCTAGTGTGGTCTCTCAATTCACACTTCCAGGAGTGTTAACATGTTTTCAGATGTTAACAGAGAATTATTGTCTTAAAAAGGTTGTACCATAATAGCCATTTATTGGCTAGGTTATACCTTTAAGAATATCTTTTTGAAATTTCTTTGGCAGATCAATTTAAAAACTGAAATGATATTGGCAAGATGATGTTATAAAATACATATATATATAAATTTCCAAAAGAAATTTCATTAAAATACTAAATGATTACAAGATATGCCCTAAACGGTCTTGAAACAACAAACTGTCCACGCAGGGACTACAGAAAGGAAAATAAGTCCACGTAGGGACCACATACAGAAATGAAATGTCCACACAGGGACTTGATTGAAATTACAATACAAAATAAAATAAAATAAAATAAACATCTATTTCTTCTTGCCCTTTATGAAGTTCGCAAGACCTTTGAGAAATTTATTATGCTTTTTCTCAGGTTCCTCCGCTTTTTGCTCAACCTGATCTAACCTCTGTAAGATTTGTTGCGTTTATTGCTGTGGAGGTAGAGGTTGTTGTTGATAAGGAGGGTATTGATACCCTTGCGTTGGATGCCCAGTTGGGTACGTTGGAGGAAACGGACGGGTAAAGGGCGTTAAATTAAGCTGCCTTAAGATATAGATCTTGGGCAGGAGCTTGGTAATCATAACCGGTAGGAGCTTGATACTCGAACGGGTTATACCCAGACGAACCTGGGTAAGTTGGTATCGGGTTTCCCTAACCCGTTGGCGGTGGCGGTGGTGCATAAGAAGCAGACGGGGGATCATTATCCGTCACCACATGAGAAGGTCCACCCATTTGTGGATTTTCAGGAATAGGAGGGTATGTGCTTGAAGCTTGTGGGGAACTGAATCTAGGTCCCCCTCGCATGGACATCCGTGCTGTTCTCCTCCGCCTTGGTGGCTCGGGAGGTGGTTGTGGTGGTTGTTGAGGTGGTTCCTCAACAGGCAAAGGCGGCGGAGTAACCGCTTGAAGATACGGTTCCTCCAATGGAGGTTGTGGAGAGTTATGAAAAGATGGGGTAAATTCCCATTCATACTTGTTCCACCTTTCGGCCCATGAATCGAGGCCTTGATACGGCGATCCTTGATAAGGAGAACCGCTAGAGATGCTGATAGGATGGGTTGGTGTCCCGGTTGGCGGCTCTGGATCGGGGTCATCATCCATTTCCATATCTTGGGAGAAATGGTCCTCGGGTCCTAAAGGATTATAACCCTGTGGTGCGTTAATATAGTCGTTTGGGTTAAATTGACCTGGTGAATAAAGATCGTGAGAACTAGAATGGTGAAAAGAATGAGAATGTAGAAAGTGATGTGATGTGATTGGTGAGAATGATGTGAATGTTGGGGCTCGTCTAGAATAGGTAACATAAAAGGTGGGTGATCTGATGGAGAAGAACCTAACGAAACAGAGTGTCTCGCTGGTTCAAAGGAATATCTCCAGTTATCTCGCAAATCGGAGCTAGTAAAAGACGCTGATGGCGTGCGTCTATGCGAGGGTCCAGTTTGGCTGGATGGTCCTCCCCTCATTGGACCTTTCCCTTTTCCTTCACGTCCTCTAAATCTTGGAGGCATTTTGATTAATAACCTGTCAAAACAAGTAAGACAAAACGTAAACGACAAAAGGAAGATTAAGAATAATCCTAGGTCATTAGCCTAGACTCGGAAGTCTAAGGAACGTGCTTATTGTGTCATTGAGATTAAACACAAAAGGCTAGTGTTTAATTCACTCAATGTTGGCTCTGATACCAACCTGTCACCCCCTGATATTTCCACATATTACCGGTGTAGGATCGATTTGACCGATCAAATGAGTCAATTTGAGTGAATACATACTATTTAAGTGGCGGAAACACCTAAACAGTTTAGAATCAGATAGAATGGAGTAGAAAACAGAAGAATGTAACTTTAATACTTGTTTCTCATACACTAATCACTTGAAAATCCGGCAGAGCAACAGTACATGACAGAGCTGATCCTTTGAAATGAGAAACCAACATGTCTATTTATAGGCAAGACCCCTGTCCGTTTGAAACTGTCATGACCTGTTCAAACGGTCACGACCAGTTCAAACGGTCACGATCTTAATTCCTGTCCGTTTGAAAGTTACAAGCCACTTTCAAATGGCCACCCTTAAAAATAACATAAATCTTACATTCCAGCCCCCTAAACTATACAAACTTGACAAATTAGACCCCTAGACTTAAGACATAGGCTTTAGACATCTTTGCACTAACAAACTCCACCTTGGATACAGCCGGAGTCTTCAGTCTTGGTCTTCATAGGGACTTGAACTCCTCTTCATGAGGCTAAGGTTTCTTCAGTAAAGCTTTCCTAATCTTCTCTTTCTCTTTCACAGGCACCCCCTTTCATCAATCTTCTGCGCTTTTGGAATCAACACCTGGATTACCAGCAACAAGCTTCCTTTTGCTTCAAACTCATCTTCAGACTCCCCCTAAGACTCTGCTATCGGGATCTTAATCTGGAACTTTTACCTACAAATCTCAAACATTTATAAGAATAAACATTTTAAATGTCCAGAATTTATGATCTGGTTCTTTCACAATCCTATAAAGATTTGACTATATAAAGAATCCAAACAACTAAACTTAACACTTTACAACCATATTGAAGTTTAATATTTTCTGATTAAACACTGTCACACCTAGTTGACCAAGTCCAAGTTAATGACCTTGGTCAACCGCTTGGCCCACCAAGTCCAAGTTAATGACCTTGGTTGACCGAATTATGAAGTACGCAGATATTTCATTCTGAAAATAGTTCAAGTGAATGAACTTTTGAACGTTTTAAACTTTCAAACACTTTTTAATCATCAAACACTGTACCAATCATTGTTCTGCATCACCAGCTTACCCATCCCTCATCAAACACAGACAAGATCTGCACTAAGCTTTGATCGTCCGATTCCCAATGTCAGTTGTCGAAAATAAAATGAGAAACTAAAATCTTTTTGGATTTTTAACTGGATAAACTGAAAACTGTACACACAATCTTTTTGTGAGTGTGTTAGGGGATCATATCAGCTGCCGACTAGACACAAGCACCGTTAAGCTGTTATTTCATTTTAAGCATTAAACAATTCACGTAGATTGCCGATATACTTATCCTCTTAAATTCTCAGAAAACTTTCAATCTGCTCGGGATACAGAATTAGTGTTTTAGGACTTAAACATCTACATGTGTCCCACCTCAGTATATACTCCCATATCCAAATCCCAGTATTCAGTCTTACAGGTGAGTATACCTAGATGATATATGTAAGGGGTTAATTGCGAGGGCCGTGAGAGCTCAGGTCGATCTTTCGATACGAAGAGAGATGACGGCTTCGACTTCTGGTGGGTCCCCTTTGGGGATCTTCTCTTCAACAGCACATGATTAACCATTTTGCAATGTGTTATCATTTTTTATGCTGAGGGGAGGCTTATATTTCAAAGCAGCGTAAAGTATTCTCCGGGGACTAGGCCATTGCTTCCGCAAAATCAGAAGTCCCAGGATAATACCCCAGATATCACTAAGCATAAAGACCTAGTATCTCAGAATACGGGACCCTTCAAACAGGATTTCAGGGGTTACCTATATATCCTGGAGGTGTTCCCCACATAAACTCAAGTAAATTTTATGTTTATATCCCAAACTGATCTACTGATTTTGTGAAAACCTATCAGCACATCTTTAGCGAGACTGCTTAATTGCATTTTATACTTACAAATCTTTAGCGTACTGTGTCCGTCTAGCTGATGTACTATCATTTCCCCTATTCTACACAATTTTTTTACTTTTTCAAATGTTTTTGGTTTTTGTAGTTTTTATCATGTTTTTTGTATTTTTCTGCGAATCTCTCCCCCTAAAACTAAAACATATTTTTGTGTTTTTGTTTTTATCGAAAAGCAGAAAAAAAAACTGTACAAACAAAATTGACAACACGACAAAAGTTCACGTCAGATCGCCGCCCAACTCGGCTTCAAATTCAATAACCCTCCCAGATTGCAGATTTTTCATCCCGTTCAATTTTAAAAGATAATAAAATCTCTTTTTGTCAAATGGTTTAGTATAAAAATCCGCTTTCTGATCATCGGTGTGCAAGTGTTCAATCCGAATTAACTTTTTCTCGTGACAATCACGGATAAAGTGGTGACGGATCATAATATGTTTTGTTTTTGAATGGTGAACCGGATTTTTAGTGATGTTAATAGCTGCTTCATTGTCCACATAGATCGGAGTATCTAAGAATTGCAAACCGAAGTCTCGCATCTGCTGTTGGATCCAAAGGATCTGCGAGCAACAGCTGGAAGATGAAACGTATTCAGCCTCGCATGTAGAGAGCGCTACTGCGGTTTGTTTCTTACACTGACAGGTAACGAGTCGAGTTCCGAAGAACTGACACCCAGCAGTGGTGGACTTTGCGTTTTGCTTGCAGCTTCCAAAGTCAGAATCAGCGAAACCAGATAAAGTAAAATCACCCGATCAAGGATACCACAAACCGATGCTTGGGCATCCTTTCAAATACTGTAAGATACGTTTTACAATGGTCAGGTGTGACTGTTTTGGATTTGACTGATATCTGGCACAGAGACACGTCGGGTACATGATGTCTGGACGGGAAGCTGTGAGATACATTAGAGATCCAATGATTGATCGGTACAATGTCTCGTCCATCTTCACACCATTCTCGTCTGGACAAATTCCATGATTCTGTGTGAGGGGGTGGATGCAGGACTGCAATCTGTCATGTCGAACTTGTCAAGCACGTCCTTCACGTATTTCGTTTGGTGAATGAAGATTCCTTCGGGCATTTGTTCCACTTGCAGCCCGAGGAAAAACTTCATCTCCCCCATTGAGCTCATCTCGAACTTTTTCTTCATCACCTTTTCAAATTCTTTGCACATGTCGTCGTTTGTGGATCCAAAAATGATATCGTCAACATATATCTGCACAATCAACAAGTGGCCTGCTTCTTCCTTGGTGAACAAAGTGCTGTCTACTGTCCCTCTTGTGAACCCGTTGTCCAGCAAGTATGTCGAAAGCGTCTCGTACCAGGCTCTCGGGGCCTGGTGAAGTCCGTACAACGCTTTGTCCAGTAGAAACACCTTGTTTTTGTGCAGTGGGTCTGTGAACCCCGGCGGTTGCCCTGCATACACTTCTTATCTGATAGTTCCGTAAAGAAAGGCAGATTTAACGTCAAGTTGATATACTTTAAAATCTTTCCATGACGCGAAGGCTAGAAAAATCCGAATTGCCTCAAGTCTGGCAACCGGCGCGTAAACTTCATCATAATCTATTCCTTCCTGTTGACTGAAACCTTGAACCACAAGTCGCGCTTTGTTTCTCACCACAATACCTCTGTCATCACGCTTACATTTAAAAACCCATTTCGTCTTTATTAGCTTTTGATTCTTAGGCAGATCAACAAGTCTCCAGACGCCCAGCTTTTCGAACTGTTGCAGCTCCTCCTGCATTGCATTCACCCAGCTATCCTCGATCAATGCCTCTTTGTAGGTTCTGGGCTCTATCTGCGAAATAAAACATTTTAATGAGACTTCTTTCTGCATATCAGCAATAGATGAATAAAAACATGTAAGAGCTCGATCTATTTGATGTCGGGTTTTAACACCACTTTGCAGGTCACCAATAATCTATTCTGAGGGATGATAAGACAACGTCCGTGGCATAGCATTGTCAGGCACATTTACTTCCGATTCCAAGTTCGATATGTCAAGATCAACGGTTTGATCCTCAGCTACTGTTGGATCCTCGTCAAAAGTCGGAGCGGGTTCCGCTTCTGAGTCGTCAAATTCATCAAACGATGGAGCTGGTTCCTCTGGTGGTTCTTGAACTGTTCCACTCGGTCCTGCTTCATCATCTTGAGTACCCACGGTGGGTTGAGAAACTTCTAGTGGTCTAGATACTTGTTCCTGTGACATATTTTGCTGATACAGGTACATAAGAGCTAGTTCCTCCTCACTCGGCTCGACCGGCAGATGAAACGACTCCCAGAGCTTATCGTAGTCGAACAGGAATCTTTGTCCGGGAAGTTGTGGTGATGGAGTGTGCTTCTGACAATCCACATGCTGGACTTGAATCACTTTACCCAGGCATGGTACAAACACCCTCTTGAGTGGGCTAGCGTAACCTACAAAGAAACCCTCATTAGCTTTAGCGCCAAATTTACCGTTTTCATCAATAAAAGTACAAGGAGACCCGAATGGCTCCAAGAACTCAAGATTCGGCTTATAACGGTGTAACAGCTCAAAGCAAGTCTTTTTATACTTCTTAACAGTGAGAACTCTATTCACTGTGTAACAAGCTGCTGATACTGCTTCACTCCAGAAAAAGATTGGTAGCTTGGAATCGGCTAACATTGTACGTGCTGTCTCAATCAGGGTCCGATTCTTTCGTTCAGCTACGCCATTTTGTTGTGGTGTGTACGGTGCACTAAATTCATGAAGAATTCCCTTCTCGTTGCAAAACTCGTACATCTTGTTGTTCTTGAATTTCGTTCCGTTGTCGCTCCGAATTCTCCGGATTGGCAGTTTATACACCGTTTCCATTTTCTTGAAAAGCATCATCAAAGACTCAAAAGTTTGATCTTTTCGTTCCAAGCACACTACCCAAGAAAATCTCATAAAGTCATCAGTCACCACCAAGCAATATAAGTCTCCGCTGATGCTCTTTACGTTGACAGGCCCGAAGAGATCCATGTGCAATCTCTCAAGAGGTAACCTGATCGTGTTCATAATCTTCAAAGGGTGTGACTTCCGAGTCTGCTTTCCTTTCTTACACGCTACACAATCATCATTTAAGTGAAAATTCTTCAAATTTACTCCATCAACTAAATCATTATGTACCAAAAAGTTCATTTTGTGAACATGAATGTGGCCCATCTTACGATGCCACATTATCGAATCTTTTTCCGTCGCTTTAGACTTTGACACAAAACACTGTTTCTGATGAGTTGTTGGTGTTGCGATGCTCATATCAAGATAATACAAGTCGTGTTCTCGTGGAGCACGCAACACCACCATCTCATCAGGAATTTTAAACCTTGGTTTCAAAACCACACATTCAGTTTTTGTAAAATGTACACTAAAGTCTTTATCACAGATTTGTGAAATACTGAGTAAATTGTTTGTTAACTCCACTATGTAATTCACTTTGTCGAATGAAATCACGCCATTTGACAGCATTCCTTGACCAACGATCCTTCCACCTTGGTTCCCAGCAAATCCTACATGTCCTCCATTGATGGATTTGACATCATAGAGCAGAGCAAGCGTCCCAGTCATATGCCTTGAAGTGCCACTATCCATAATCCACTTTGACAGTATAGACTTGGGCAGACCCTGCAAACATCATATCAAATTTATTCAAACAATGAAACCCATGGCTTTTTAACTGTTGCGACACTTCCAAACTCTACGTCACAATTCTCATCTATCTTTGGAAAAGTAAACATGACATTTGGAACATCAGTTTTAGCTTTTAGTTTTACTTCATTTTTGATCGGGGGAAACTCTGCAAGAAATCTATCAAGTTCAAATTCAAATTCTTATTTATCATTAGCACCCACTTTTGATGCATAAAATTCCTTTGGCCCTTTGACTTTTCTGTCAACCATTTTTTCCAAAAATATTTAAAACATTTGGATTAAAGGCTTTTGAATCAAACTTTAACTCATTCTCCATTTTCTTCACCTCAACTGATTGTTTTGGTTTAACCACCCATGATTGAGTTTCAAAAACCTTTGTTTCATTCTTCAAAATGTTTTCCATCCTTTTCTCCTCGACCGATGGTTTCGACTTTGCAACCCATGATTGATTTTCAAAAATTTTTGTTTTTGGATAAATCTTTGAAGTCTTATGAGACTTTGAAGATTCGCCAATCTCGAATGTCGATTTTGGCTTATCTTCCGACTTCAACGATTCACCCCTCTTCAAGATGCGGATTGGTGAAACCATTGGTTTTTTACCCTTTTTGTCATCTGGTGACTTAGGTCGAGGTTTTTGAACAACAGGTTTAATGACAGGTTTTTCAAAAACTTTCTTGCATTGTTTTGCCATGTGCCCGATTTCATTGCAGCGATAACAAACTCTTTTGTCATACTCAACAAAAGTTGACTTGAATGACTCTACTTTCAGTTTCTTAGCCACATTGAAATCGTCAACTGCTTTTTGACTAAAAATGTATTCCTTCTCATCATCCACACTTGGTCCAACAATAAAAACATCATTCATTTTATCTTTTGGTTTGACAACTTTCTTAGCCATCTTTTTCTCAAAACCAATTCCTTTTTTTTTCTAAATTTTTACCATTTTTCTTGTTACCATTACCTTCCCATTCCTTTTTCCCCGAGTTGTTGACACGTGTTGTAACAAATGACCTTTTAGCTTTTGAAAAGAATTCTTTGTTGTTTACCACATTAATGTCCATTTCAACCAATTTGAAAACTTTCTCGACATTTTCAATCTTAACATTCTGAAGAGGATACTCAAAATCAGAATAAAGCTTGTCAGTTCCAATCATAGTGTAAACCACCATAATCAGATCATCATTCGTACTCTTGTCTGATTTCGGTATGAAACGTTCTAAAAAATTACCCTCATCTTCAGAATCAGTAACAGACTTCTCCGAATGAGTTTTCATAACTTCAACATCAGAGTTATCACTCTCTTCATCTAACACCTGATCGACAACAGTCTTGATGACCTGTGACTCGCTGTCGGTGTCAGACGCAGAGAATGTAACATTTATGCTCTCTGGCAACTCATCCTCAATTGTCCTCAGTTTGAGATTCAATGCAGCTTCCACCCCAACTGGATACTTTTGAGTATAATGATTCCACATTGGGGGTGGAACACTGTTAAAGACCGATTCAGCATTGGGCTGTTGTGGAACAATTTGTTCAAGAACATAGGACAATGCAACATGGCTCATCAATTTCTTATCAATTCGCTCATTTTCAATTTTAGTCAATTCCAATTCTTTCTTTAATGATGCGATTGTGTCAATATGAAAATTAACTTCCACTTGTTTATCAAAAAGTGTTGCTTTTGCTAGTTTTGTGGCTTTATCATTTTCAACACTTTCTTCTTTAATCATTTTAACTGATCTAGCAAGTGTATCATATGCTTCTTTGACTTGTTCTAGATCAAATTTTAACAGTTCAGCATGTTCTTTCAATTCCTGAAACTTAGTGTCTTTTTCAAGACACTCCATGCAAGGTTCTAAACACTTTTGGCATGGTGTTTCAGAGATTGAATCCAATTTCTCAACAACCTCTGCTTTATAAGCAGTTTTCACTTCCTGTTTACCGACATCTTTGGACTCTGACTCAGACACTTTCTTAGTTTTGGTCTCCTCAATTCCCGACTTCTTATCCGACTCCTTTTGAACTGACTCGGTACCGACAGACTCGGGTTTCACAAGTTCTGTGTCTACCTCTCTTAGTTTCGCCATGAGAGCCTTGTCAGCAATTTCTTTCAAAGTGTCTTCGGTCATTTCCTTTGTCACATCGATCATTTCTTCAACAAATTCTTTATTCTCCTCATATCTTGGACACAATCCGGTCCTTGGTTCTTCAAAGAAACCTGCAAAAGATTCAAAAATTTTAGGAGGCATGATAGATCTCAACGAACTAGGTAATACCTCCTGCTCAGATTGAGAATAATGAACTTCAGCAGCTATTTCTTCAAAATTGTCCACATTTTCAGCAGAAACCTCTTCAACAACTACAGAAACATCTTCAGTAACTGTTTCTGGTTCAGACACCATCTCAGAAATTTCAACAACTTCAGCCATCATTGCCTGTCCATCGCTACCGGGGATATATTTATCCCAGCTGAAACCTGCAGCTACCTTCTCATCGTCTTGATTCACGATCATTGCTTTTTCCGGTTTATTCTCAATTTGTGGCCTTTGAATTACAGGTTGCTGATTTGGTCGATGATAGATTGCCTGCTTGTAGTAGTCGTTGGTGAACGGGTTTTGATGATTGTTTACTTCATGGTTTGGAAATTCTCGTTTGAAATGGCTGCGTTCTTTGCATTTAAAACAAGTAACTTTCGACTTATCGAAACCTAACTTCTGATTGGGTCCAGAAAGACTGTTTCTGCCAGTAATTTCCATGAAGCGTTGTGCTCTCCTCACCAAACTAGCCATGCCCCATTTAATATCTATCAGCTCAAGCTCCTCCGGATCGATCTGATCGTAATCCTCTTTGGTCATGTCAGGATTTCCAATCTTACCTGCTACTAAGCCCTCATACGCCTCAAGAACGGAAGCAAGTAATGCAATGTGTTGTTTCGCGGCTGTTTCAGTAATTTCATTTCCATTCTTAATATTTACCGCGATGTTGCAATGCACCCCAGAAACGTATGCCTGATGATTTGATCCTGTTGAGCTTTGAGGTGAAGGCTGTTCCTGAGCTTTGACATTTGGTTCAAATTTCGCAAATGGTGAAAAATTGCCGGATTGAGGAGTGTTTGAAGAAACACTTGAGGTGTTATCAGCAATAAACCCTGTCTGTATTTTTAGGCTTTGATTGGTTGAAACTGAAGGGTTTCCTTTGTAATACAGAGACACATCTTGCTGCACACTCGCTAAGTTCATTTTCTTGATTTTCAGCAATTCCAGCTCTTGAGCTTCAATTTTTTCTATGAAACCACTAAGATTCAGATTACCAAAGCCTGGAGTGTTTTTCAACATCATCAGGTAAGTACCCCACTCATCATATGGCAATGCATCTGCCAATTTGTCGATTAATTCTTCATTTGTCTTGGTTATTTCCAATCTCTTCAACTCCAATACTAAATGACAATACCTATCAATCAAACTTTTTGTGGTTTCACCTTTCATGTAAGTGAAAATGTCGAATTCTTTCTTTAACAACGCCTTTTTGTTCTTGAGCATGGATTCACTTCCTTTAAATTTTAATTTCAATGCCTCCCAAATAGAATAAGCATTATCATCGTGTTGCAGTAGAACCAAAATATCCTCCTTGATTGCTTGCTCAAGAATGCTAATCATCTTTTTCTCTGCTTTGAAATCATTCTGCTCTGTTTGCGTCAAACTTCCAATCGATTTTGGTGGATTTCGAGCATCTACCGGTGGAGCATATGGTGCCTCAACCTTCATCCAGCTTTCAAAGTGGTTAGCCTGAACCCAGTTTCTAAATCTTCCAGACCAACCTAAGAATTCATCTAAGTTCATCAGTTTGGGTGGTTTCTGCATTGTTCCCAATTCATTTTCCATATTAACGTTCTGAATAATGCTTCCCGAAGTCTGTCCTGCTGTCATACCACTGCCGGCGAAAAAGTTGTAAAAATCTTGGTTTTCCATTTTTAGATTTACCGAATAGTTTTTTACGTTTACAATTTTCACAAAATCAGACTATCGAACAATATCTCGAACACTATGGACTTTTTAGAGAAATCGGATCCTCAAACGGTCAGGTAATTTTCAAACGGTCAGGTGTTTGTTCAAACGGTCAGGTGTTTGTTCAAACGGTCAGGTGTTTGTTCAAACGGTCAGGTGCTTGATTTCAAATGGTCAGGTCAGTTTTTCAAACGGACAAGTTAATTTTCAAACGGTCAGGTCAGTTTTTCAAACGGACAGGTCAATTTTCAAACGGTCAAGTCAGTTTTTCAAACGGACAAGCACGCCTCGTTCAAACGGTCACCAATTTTTAGTCCATTTTTACCATTTTTAATAAGAGTTTAGATCTGATATTCTCAAGGGTTTGTTAAAACAAAGTTTTACACATAATATCCAAAAATCAGTCCATTTTGTCCGGCCAAAAGTCCAGAAATCAAATTTTGTGTAGAAAAACCAACTGATTCAGGTGTATTTACTCATAACTGGCTCTGATACCAATTGTAGGATCAATTTGACCGATCAAATGAGTCAATTTGAGTGAATACACACTATTTAAGTGGTGGAAACACCTAAACAGTTTAGAATCAGATAGAATGGAGTAGAAAACAGAAGAATATAACTTTAATACTTGTTTCTCATACACTAATCACTTGAAAATCCGGCAGAGTAACAGTACATGACAGAGCTGATCCTTTGAAATGAGAAACCAACATGTCTATTTATAGCAAGACCCCTGTCCGTTTGAAACTGTCATGACCTGTTCAAACGGTCACGACCAGTTCAAACGGTCACGATCTTAATTCCTGTCCGTTTGAAAGTTACAAGCCACTTTCAAACGGTCACCCTTAAAAATAACATAAATCTTACATTTCAGCCCCCTAAACTATACAAACTTGACAAATTAGACCCCTAGACTTAAGACATAGGCTTTAGACATCTTTGCACTAACAACCGGTGGGCCCGGTGGGGAGTATCGTGACGTAGTTGATATCATCATAGTCAATATACACAATATAATAGCACAGCGGAAGCCTTGGTAGAATATTACTATTACAAACCATACTGTCTGAGTGTCCAAATAAAAGAATATACAGACTGGTTGTAAAAGCGATCCACAGGCGGATCGTAAAACAAATACAAGAAAATGAAATAACAGACTTCAGGTATCTAAGGATTTGCAAGATCCTCTTAATTGACACCAAGTAGCTCCAGCCTAATTTCGTGAGGTACCTGTCACTTAGTCTTTGGAAAATACGTCAGTTTTCACTGGTAAATACAATTAACCGACCCATTTGAAAAGAGTTTATGAAAATTGATTTAAGTGCACAAAGCACAAATCATTTATAACTTGGGATAATTATTTAAGATAATCTTGTACAGCGTTTTACATGTTTGTCACACATATGGGGCCGGTTTGGAAGCTGGTCATGATTAACCGACTTACCACTATAAAACCCACAAAGGAGTTATCCCCAACATGTGGGTTATTTAGCATTTTGCATCTGTCAGGTGTATGCCTACACCCCGTGCATAGGTCGTGGTCATTTACAAATGAAATGAGCCGAGGATATCTAGGACATGGTCATTAACCCCCAATGTTTATGTTATCAAACAAAACAGATTAAAACAGGTTATGAAATTTATTAATCACAATCCGATTTAAATGATTTCATACCCGACCAAGCGGTATTATTATACTGTATCCCAAGCCCGTATAGGAAAATAAGTTAAAAGTATTTACCTGAGCTAGATGTGTTAAGATGTAACTCAGCCGTATGTTTCCTAAAGCTTTATGTAAATACCTTCTACTGAGGCTACTCAATCTGTATGGAAGGTTTATTAACCTATTAGGATACTAACGGATCTTTATTTAAGTCAAAGACTTAGACCGGTTAGCTTGAAAGATACCTTACGGTTCTATACGCTAGATTAAGCGAAGACCGAAATAGAACGTGATTTAGACCCGACAAGTTTGGGTACTTGTATAATATGGGTAAACTAATCACATTCTGGATTTTGAATATTTAATGATAAGGTTAAACCCGTTTCGGCTATTTTATGTAAACTAGTCACATATACCGATCAGAACGCATAAATGCATAACGGGTAACCAAATAAATTATATACAAGTCTCAAATGTTATTATTCTTAAAATGTGTTAATACATCAGTAGGATGTTAACATATATGCCCAAAAGTGTTTAAAACCAATTTAAGTCCCGTATGGGCATTTTGGTCATTTTAACCTTTATAAAAGGGGTTTTATAGCAAACTGATATTCTGGTCTTAAGTAATCAGTAAAATTATTTATTTTATGTTGTTATAACAGTAAGATATTATACACATGTGTGATTTACCATTTATGACCAAACTATGCCCCGAAAGGGTATTTTGGTCATTTCACATATGTTTTTAAGGACATTTTTGGAAGTCTGAGTTCATGACTTATACCTACTGTAATAATATTAAAATTTATTTAAAAATTCAGTAGGTAACAAGTCTTAGGTGTTAATATGGTTTTAAACCATACTATGCACCTAATTAAATTAAAAGTCGCTAATTGACGATAATTAGGATGTTTATGGAAATCTAAGATTTTGATCAGTTTAAAATGCTCAAAATATTTTATTTAATGTATAATATCAGTAGAAAAAGGTTTGGCATTCAAATCATATGTTAATCTCATTTTATGCATGAAAAGGGTATTATCGTCATTTACCGAATTATACAAGAACTCAAGGATATGGTCAGTTTATAATCTGACCAAAAATCCTAAAAATCCCTAAAAATGATATCTTAACAGTAGGTAATGAGTTTTGGGTCAAAATCCATGTTTACACAAGCCTTATGCAAGATAGCGTAATTTAATTAATAAAAAGTTTCAATTTACGATATCTTGCATATCTTTAGTTTGAGACCAGAAATTGAAGTCAAACTTCTTGGACATACTTATATATCAGTAATAAAGGTTTTTGTCGACTCACATTTTCAAAAATCTCGTTTATATGTCAAAAGGGCAAAATGGGCATTTATAAACATATTAACAAAGATTAGCATATAATTCAGAATACTAAGGACCAGGTAATATAACTCCAGAGGGTTATACTATAACCTAATATGGTCCTAATGGAAGCTTAAAACATGGGAGAATTAAGCTCAATCGGGTCAGAACTGAAAGTCAAAGCAAAAGTCAAGTTTTTGCGACTTTCGGTTGCGAACCGACCTTAGACTTAGAATTTTCAGGTTGACCTGTTTGAACATGTTCTAATAATAATTACTATATTATTAGAGTGTTAAAATATAATTTATAACCTCTGAATTGTTAGTTTTAATTATTATTTATATTTCTGTCCAGTTTGACTTTTTAAGTAAATAGTTTGACCCGACAATTAACTAAGCAAACGAAATAATTAGGAGGTGCCCTTTTAAGGGTTAATCACCTACCTAATTATGGTCACATAACCACATTCAATTCGGACATTGGCTGGACCATTTGAGTTTAAACCGAAGGTCAAAGCTAATTTACGATAACTTTGACTTTTCGGTTCTTAAACTAAAAACTGAACTAAGGAAGGAGGCTAAGACACCTACAAAGGGTCCTAGCTATCTTTTCTACAAACTTGAGCTCCCTTCTTAATCAGGAACCACCAGGAGAGAGTGTAGTGAAAGTTTCAAGTGAGGTGAGCAATTGACTAGGCAACATAAGTGCCTATTTATACTTGAATGGCATGATCCAAGATCAATACATGTGTTGTGGGAGTGTTTAGGATCACTCCAGGTGTCCTAGTGGTATAATAAAACCGACAACAAGCTCCTGGTTTCGAAATTCAGGCCTCTAAGGCGGTGCAACAGGCTGCAACCTGCAGCCGTCAACATTTCGCTGAACTGGGCTCCTCTCGCGGGGGGCGAAGGAATTAAGGGTGTCCTTCGCGCCCCACGACAACCCTGGTTTCAGGTGAAAAATGTTTCAGCTTTGGCAGTTTCAGTCCCTGGTCCTTTGTAACTTTATTTAACTTCATTTTAGGCACAAAAGGCCCTTGTAGTTAGTTTATAAAGGATCATGGGAGTATAACCAAACCCCGTTAGGCCCGATTTCGTTAAACGATCACCGAAATACTAGTTTCATCACATTGACGCTTTTCACCCAAAGTCTTGAAAACTTACATAACGATCTCGAAACCTTGTGAAACTGAAAACACTAATTCTTGAGAGTATATTTGAATATTACGAAGCCCCGGGTTTGTTAAAAGGTCACTCAGAGGTAAGAATTTAACATGTTGACACGTTTAACCCCTGTATCTTGTAAACTCTTGTTTACTTTCACAACCGGCTTCTTATACTCAATCAATTACTCGTTTAAGAATATATTCTTCGTATATGGTCAATCAGAGGCACAAGTTTGGCATGTTGACACAATTAGTCCTTTTGGTTTCATATTTTCGTCGTTTGTCAATTTAGTCCTTCAAACTCAATCTTTCATATGATTAGGGTTTAGGACACGTGTCTTCTCATAATTGGACACGTTTTTACGTGGTGTTACAGTAATTTTCAGAATTTTTTGTTTTCAAATTCTGATCTCCCGTAAATATCAATCGTTCCTTCGTTTTCTTGCTCACAAGATTCATCGCTGATCATTAAACTTTATCTGGAATCTATCAGCATGTTCTTGGTACTGTGTTTTAATACTTAGAGGGTTAAAGTCAATGTTTTATAGATCCCATAATATGAATAATGTTTGGTAAAGCTGGATGATTTCTTGACATTGTGTTTAACAGCAAGCAGACTAATACCGTTGTGTTTTAGCATTCATGCTGGTAATGCTGGAGGATTTCTTGACGATGTGTTTTACCATTCATGCTGGTAATGCTGGAGGATTTCTTGACATTGTTGTTTAACAGCAAGCAGATTAATACAGTTGTGTTTTAGCATTCATGTTGGTAATGCTGGAGGATTTCTTGACGCTATGTTTTACCATCCATGCTGGTAATGCTGGAGGATTTCTTGACATTGTGTTTTAATAGCAAGCAGATTAATACAATTGTGTTTTAGCATTCATGTTGGTAATGCTGGAGGATTTCTTGACGCTGTGTTTTACCATCCATGTTGGTAATGCTGGAGGATTTCTTGACATTGTGTTTTAACAGCAAGCAGATTAATACCGTTGTGTTTTAGCATTCATGCTGGTAATGCTGGAGGATTTCTTGACGCCGTGTTTTACCATCCATGCTGGTAATGCTGGATGATTTCTTGACATTGTGTTTTAACAGCAAACAGTTTAATACAATTGTGTTTTAGCCTTCATGCTGGTAATGCTGGAGGATTTCTTGACGTTGTGTTTTACCATTCATGCTGTTACGATGTCTGACATTTGTCACGATGTGTTTTCTTGATGTTGTGTTTCTTCATGAAGGATAGAACGAAGAGAGAGAGAGAGGCGAGAGAAAGGGAGAGAGAGAGAGAGAAAAAAAATCGCAAGAAATGTGGGGTGGTTTATGGAATGACAGTTATTTTCATATTTAAAAGAAGCTAAATGACATATCTACCCCTGATTAATTAAATAATCCTCTTTTTAAGAAACACATATTACCAAAATGCCACCAAGATGATCTCAACCATTAAACACACCCATTGGATGGCCCAGATCGCTTCCTAGACTTTTTAGGAAAAACACACTTTTCGCAGGATCCCCACTCTATATATATAGAAACAACATCAGGAGAAAACGCTCAAAAGTGTGAGAACGGTGAGAACCCATCCTGGCCCAACACGTGTCACACGGCATAGAGAAGGGCGGAGGGGCTTTTTTGTCCTTTCATATTCCTTTTTTTAAACGCGTGTCACATTACCTTTCCATTTTTTGGCGTTTAATAAATATGTGGTGTTTTTATTGTTTCTCTATCAGGATTATATTAAATATTTTGGAGTTTTAAGTATGTTTGGCGTTTTTTATTGTTTTTAGATCAGTATGCAGGCCTATAATGTAAAAAACATCAGTAATTTTCTTGATGTTTATTTATTTATTTATTTTTTTCTATCAAGTGTTGTGCCATGTAGGATACAGGCCTATAATGTGACAGGAAATTATGGCGTTTTGAAAAGATAAATAAATTCAATTTTCCATGTTGTGGCTTTTAATATAATAAATGTTTGGCAATAATGTTACCGACTCTTTATTTTATTGTTTAGCAATTACTGTTTCGTTCAATTTCATCTGTCAATTAGTGTTGATTTTTCCAGTAATACTTAGTTTGGCGTTTTTTGGCGTTTTATATAGCAACATCGTGCTTTGCTAGCATCCGTTCTCTCAGTTTTGACACGATCAGGCATTTTGGTGTTTTTAGTTTTTGGCGTTTTATACTCAATTTTTTTATTAGTAGAGAATTAGATAACAAACAACAGAGATTTAGATAGTAAACAATAGAAAATGAAAAAAAAATATAATCTAATTTCTCATCCAAATCTTCACTATCATCAGCCTCTTCTACTTTAAGCTTTTTGGCGTTTGAACCTGTTATTGAATACCTTATGTAGATCCTTATTTTCCTACATAATGCCCGTCTTTAGAAGATGCTTATTTTTTGTGGCATCCTTTATTGTGGTTTGAAATATACTTGTTTGATGACATGTTGAAGACCAACGCCTGCTCTAATGTATTGATCCCTTCATGCCATCAATATATCCATCAAGAACAAAGTGACATGATGACATATCAGTGTCATCGGTCTCTTTTTTTTGAATATTTGTCCATCTCATTCAACAAAAGCTTATAAAGATACCCACCTCAAAGAAGAATCCATTCAGTGAAACTTCATTTAGAACAATAC
The DNA here is from genome assembly GCA_030545235.1 of Helianthus tuberosus. Classification (NCBI taxonomy): domain Eukaryota; kingdom Viridiplantae; phylum Streptophyta; class Magnoliopsida; order Asterales; family Asteraceae; genus Helianthus; species Helianthus tuberosus. Next base: position 137,724,384 of record CM060416.1, on the reverse strand, counting down.
TCAATATAGAAGAAACGAGGTTCCGCATCTGTGGCTTTTTTAACTATTTTTTTGGCGTTTTTTAAAGTGAATGATTTCTAGGAAATATGGCGTTGTTTTTGGTTTGTGACCAGTTGATTGTGCAGAGACGTCTCTGTTATAGGATGTTTTTGGCGCGTAGTTTAGCCGGGATTTTATTTATAATAAATTATATTAATAAAGTAGCCGTCTTTTCAGTTATTGTGTATTTTTACTGTTTTTTGTTCAGCTTTTTATGAGTTTTTAGGGTCATAGACTTTCCATCTCCCAAGTTTGGCGTTTTTTTTTTCCATTTTTAGCTTTTAATAATACTTCTGCAAATTACTTTTATTATAGTTTGGGAGGTTTTGGCGTTTTACTGCACTATGGCGTTTCACAAGCATTATGACTGTTTGGCGTTTTATTAATATAATGTATTTTTTTATTCTAAGTTGAAAAATACAATAACAAACAACAGAAAAATTAAATTACAAAAATTAAATTAGAAACAATCAATATTCCAAATCTTCACTTTCATCAGTCTCTTTCTTCTTTGAAACATGTTCATTGGCGTTTTTGCTTTGTCATGCTTGTGTTTTTGTGGCCGTTTGGAAAGACAAAATGACATGAGTTTTTTTTATGAATATATTTCTTCAAACAACTCATCAGTGTCATTCGTCTCTTCATGCGATTATAAAATTCATCAATAACAAAACAAAAAAATGACATAAGTCTGACCCCAGCATCTTTTTGTTTATGATTTGTCCATCTCATGTAGCAAAATGTTATTTGAGTCACAGCACCTCAGGGAAGAATGCATTCTCCGAAACTTGGCGTAGCAAAATATTGAATATACAATAAACGATATTTGCCATTTTTGGCGTTTTACTGAGGAAATAGTGTATCTGAAAGAAACGTCGATTTTTGGGAATCTTTGGTGTTTGAGTGTTTTGGCGTTTTCTAAGATGATTGGTATATAGTAAAATATCGTGTTTTTTGAGTAGGTGTGTTTGATGTTTTGGTGATTTTTGCGTTTGTAAGATGAATGGTATATAGTAGAAAATATGGCGTTTCAGGTTCTGGGGGGTGTTTTTATGTCTGGGATGTTTTTGTTTATATAGTGATGTGTTTTGGTCCGTAATGGCGTTTTATTCATTAGTTTGGGTTTTTGGTATAGAAGTGTAAAGACCTTTTTACCCTTAATGAAGCGCGTCCACTTAATAAAATTCGTGTTATTTATGAAAACGCCACCGCGTCAATCTAGTCCATAGATTGTTTTGATCGGACGATCCATAAGCGTTCTCACACTTTCCACCGTTTTCTCTAGATCCTTGACCCTATATATATATATATATATAGGGTAAGGTTTATGCGAGAACCACCTTTATTGCGAGAACCGCGAGAACCAATGTAAACACAACCAAAAAATAGCTAAAAAAACCTAACCCCCCACCCCCCCCCCCCCCAAAAAAAAAAAAAAAAAAAAACCCTAACCCCCCCCCCCCAAGCTAAATGCTAAAAACTAAACCCCCCAAAAAACCTAAAAAAAAAACCGAACCCCTTCCCCCCCCCCCCCCCCAAAGCTAAAAACTAAACCCCTAAAAAACCTAAAAAAATCTAAAAAAACACACAAAAAAAAAATTTACATTAAAATCGCTACTTTTAGTAGCCAAAAAAAATTTTTTTAAATATTTTTTTTGCTACTAAAAGTAGCGATTTTTGTATAAAAAATATTAAAAAAAAATTTGTGTGTTTTTTAGGTATTTTTTGTTGTGTTCACATTGGTTCACGCAATAAAGCGTGGTTCCTAACGGATCCTTGTCCTATATAGGACAAGGATCTAGGACAAGGATCCGTTAGGAACCACCCTTTATTGCGAGAACCAACGTGAAAACAACCAAAAATACCTAAAAAACACACAATTTTTTTTTAATATTTTTTTATAAAAAATCGCTACTTTTAGTAGCTATAAAAAAAGTTTTTTAAAATTTTTTTTTTCTACTAAAAGTAGCGATTTTAATGTAAAAAACAGTAAAAAAAATTTGTGTGTTTTTTAGATTTTTTTTGGGGTTTAGTTTTTAGCATTTTAGCTTTTGGGGGGGGGGGGTGGTGTTTTTTTTAGATTTTTTGGGAGGGTTTAGGTTTTAGCATTTAGCTTGGGGGGGGGGGGTTGGGGGGTTTAGTTTTTTTTTTGGGGGGAGGGGGGTGGAGGTTAGGTTTTTTTTAGCTATTTTAGGTTGTGTTTACATTGGTTCTCACGGTTCTCGCAATAAAGGTGGTTCTCACATGAACCTTACCCTATATATATATATATAGGGTAAGGATAGTGTAAAAAGGGCCTAAATTGTGAGAAGTGTATTATAACACTATATATAATACTATATAACACCATATAAACACCGTATAACAATATGTAACACCATATAATACCATATAACACTATGTAACACTATATAACAAATATAACACTATACATCTATCATAGACATGCTATCAGACAACCTATAGTGTTATATTTGTTATATAATGATATACAGTGTTACATAGTGTTATATGGTATTATATGGTGTTACATATTGTTATACGGTGTTTATATGGTGTTATATAGTATTATATATAGTGTTATAATACACTTCTCACACTTTGAGCACTTTTTACAGGATCCTCTACCTATATATATATATATATATATCTGTGTGTGTGTGTGTGTGTGTTCAAGCTTGAACTGAGTGAACATATCTTGACCCTTGATCATTTTTTAGATTAAAAGGGTAAGATTGACATTAGCCAACTATGTTTAATTAAAATCCCTTAATTTTCTCATCTCTTAACTCTCTCTCTCTCTCTCTCACTCTCTCTCCCTCTCTCTCATTTTTAATTATTTCTCCATCATTTCTTTATCCATAGATTTTGTTTTAATTTCAACTTATTGTTTTTCTTTTATATAATATATTGTTTTTAACTTTTTATAATTTTCAATAAATATTGAAAAATTTATCTGAGATTGAAATTGTAATTATTTTTTGGCATTAACTTTGTTTTAATATGTGATGAAGTTATTTATTTTTGCATACATGTGATATGTTTCGTTTTCATTAATTTCATAATTTTTATATGAATGTACTCGTGTGCATGAATAATATAGTATATGTTGTTAATATACACATATGTAACCATTTCTGAATATAATACACAGATGTATATACTAATAGTTGTGTATCATGTATAAACTGATAGTTGGCGAGATTGTACACATGTGTATAAACTAACATCTGTGTATCTTGTATAAAATAATACTAGCGAGACTGTACACATGTGTATACACTAACAACTGTGTATCTTGTATATACGGAAACTAGCGAGATTTTAGGGATTTTGATTATATTGTTTAATAAATGCAATTTACAAAAGACACAATTACCCTTCTGAAAATTAATTTAATGGGAAGTTACAACATTATAATTACAATCTTGTCATTGTTTAAAAATCTCTAGATGATGTAATCCAATGGCCCAGATTAGTTCACACAGTTCACTCTTAACCTGGTGTTCACTCTAGAACCTTACCCTATATATATATATATATATATATATATATATATATATGTAGGGGGAGGTTCATTTGAGAAGAATATTCTTAAAAGAAGAAAAGATGAATTAATCTAGACCTTATATTTTTTTGATCAATGGTTGTGAATCAGGATATTATTTTTGTCCACTTTTAATTAATGCTTTAATTACTAAGGGTAGTATAGACATTTTGATGTAGAATATTAATAAATATTTTAAAGAGTTACACAATTCTTATTAATACAACCATAAATTCCTCCTTCACCACCACTAATGTATTGGCTCATACACAAATTTTATTAGAAGTGACAAAATTATTTAAAAATTTTGTGTCCTATACATATTTTATTATGAGTCGTAAAATTATTAAAAAGTGTTTGAGTCCTACACATTCTATATCCTACACCAAAATATTGTTTTAATGGTGTAGGAAACGTTGAAAATGTAAGATCATGTGCAAGATTGTTTTTATTGTGTAAGGTGCACAACTATTTTATAAGATAGGGTCATTAAATGATTAGAGTTCATTAATTTGAATTGCAAAAATAAATAATAGACTCATTAAATAATTTGTTCAAATTACCTTTGTATCCTTTATTCTTTTTATTCTTAACTTTTAATTCTTCTCATTTGAACTCTCCAATATATATATATATATATATAGGGAGGGGCTCATGCGAGAACCACCCTTATTGTGAGAACCATGAGAACCAATGTGAACACAACCTAAAATAGCTAAAAAAACCCTAAAAAAACCTAACCCCCCCCCCCCCCCCCCAAAAACCTAAACCCCCCCCCCCCCCCCAAAAAAAGCCTAAACCCCCCTCCCCCACCCCACAAAAACCTAAACCCCCCCCCACCCCCCCCCCCAAGCTAAAATGCTAAAAACTAAACCCCCAAAAAACCTAAAAAAATCTAAAAAAATAAAAAAAAAATGCAAAATTTTTTTTTTGATTTTTTTAATATTTTTTAGGTTAAAATCGCTACTTTTCGAAGCCAAAAAAAAAATTTTTTTTTTTGGGTTTGAAAATTAGCGATTTTAACCTAAAAAATATTAAAAAAATCAAAAAAAAAAATTTTGTGTGATTTTTAGCTATTTTTAGGCATTTTTGGTGTGTTCACATTGGTTCTCGCGGTTCTCGCAATAAGAGGTGGTTCTCGCATGATCTTCTCCCTATATATATATATATATATATATATATTAGGAAGTGTTTTATAGTAGAGTTGTCCCACTGAGTATAGGTTTATTTAGGCGTGCATCTACGTTAGATTACAGAATCATCCAGGATGACATGAGAAGAAGACTCGAGGGAATAAAAGACGCAAAAGGATTTTCAAATTTAACAAGTCAAATTAATGCCGCTTTATAGTGTATATTGTTTTATATTGTAAAAAGAATATGCTCTATTGCTAATGGATTGAAATATTGAATTCTGACTACTTATACACGTATAAGTGATACATCAGCCCTAGAACAAATGGGGTGTTACATAAATAAACATATTTCAACTTAGCTAATTAAAAATTTATGTAATACAACTCTTGCTAGATGTCATTTTTTATAGATTAAAAGTTTGGAATTAACATCTTCGATACACATTTATTTCCCTTGCATCTAAATCTATATCAATATAAAAAAATAAAAGCATTAGGGTCACGTATCATCTGTTTGAACTATCTATTTTGTGTTTTTCCCTCATCTCTCTCCGACTTAATTATAGAAATTTATTTTTTAATTAAAGATAGTTATTATATCATTAACCAAATGAATTTAATATGACTTTTGTTATTAATTTTATAGATAAACTTATATTTTTTACTTAGAAGTTTCACAAAGTTTAAAGTTATGTCTATTATTAATATATTAAAAAACGATGCTATAGAAGCTTGTAAGAGTTGAATATTTCTCGTGGTGTTGTGCATGAAATATTCATGGATCGACCATATACCTTGATTCATCTTTTATGTTTCCAAGTCCATCACTTAAGAATCAAACTCAAACTGGACCAACTATATCCAGTTTAGTTCTTGGTTCTAAAGTCTCTAAGAAAATGGGTTTTGGTTCTGTTTGTTTCAAAAACTAGTTCTCACTTGCGGTCTAGAACTGAAACCAATTATCAACGTCTTATATTTTAAACTTAAGCAATATCATTTTGTATTTTTTTATTTTCCAACTTAAAACCTCAAATTTAGTTGAAGACTTGCAGTCTTGTTTGACACCAAACATGTAGAATTGGCAATCTTGATCACATTGATTCTTAATTTTCTAGTTATTGATAACCTTCAGCATATGTAACTTCGATGTAATATGTTGATTGACTATTTAGAAATAAGATTATACAATACATAACCAGACTTATGAGTCTTACAATAAACTATAGTTTGGGAGAAAATATGCTAAAAGCTTATTGGCAACCTTTTGCTTTACATACAATGGAAGCTAAAATTGTGAAGGAAATCAGATACAACACTTTCCTATGGATAAAAATTTGTCCCTTGTAAGTTGGCCCATTTTCTTTGTCCACTTCTGTCTTCTATTTGCCTCTTTTGTTTAATAAATTTGTCGTTCAGAAAAATGTTTTTAACATGCGCCTTTAAAAAAATCATAAAAACAGTGACATGTCTCAATGTATTTGTGGCACAATATGTATGTCCAAAAAGTAATTTTCAATTTCGTGATACCATATTCCCTTTCCCAATTTTGATTTTGTGATGTCCATTTATTTTTATTTTTTAAGGAAATTGGATTTAAATAATCTCAACTATTACCTATTGTCTGGCAATAGTCTCAACTAACTAACGAAATGTATTGTGACAGTCTCACCTTTTAACATATTTTCTCCTAACAAGCTTTTTTTCTAACTAAGGTTTAACCCGGTTAGTTTTGCAGACGTGGACTACCATATAAGCAGTACACATCATCAAAACTTTGTCACGTAAGCAGTCCGGCCACTTCATTAAAAGTTCGTTTTTTTTCCCGCATAATCCACATCATCCGACCACTTTGTCAAAAGTTTGATTTTTTGCCACATAATCAATCCACGTCATCAAAACTTTGATTTTTTGTCATGTCAGCAAAAAACTAATGAGGTTAGATCTCAATTTGAAAAAAGTCGCTGGGAAAAAATACTTAAAAAGTTGGGACTATCACAAAATATTTCATTAGTTGGGATTGTTGTCGGTGTCAGAACTAAAGGATTTAAACACTTGAAATATAGAAATCTTTGTATTATTACCCGAATCCTTTACAACTAAACAAATCTGAACTGAAAACAAATAACTCAACTAATATTATTATTATTATACATATTAAAAGCAAGTCTCCATGAACAGTAATCAAAGATTTTTATAATATTGTTTATAATTTTGATTGTTTTATTTGTTAATTGATTTTTATTGGATAGATATCAATTCGGTTTATTACGGTATCAGTACGATATACGCACTCGATATAGAAATTAACATATGTTTACATCGATCAAAAATGATAAAAGCAAACACTGGTACCAACATCGATGTTGTTCAAACGCTATCAATCGGTTGAGTCACAGTAGTTGTACCAATATTCATATTGTCGCAGAGAGAGTGGATAAAGTGAAAATAAAAATGAAACTGGAAAGCATAAAAATGAATATAGATACCGTGATATAGTGCAGTTTATTGAAAGAGAATACAATAAAATAAATATGGGTATCGAAAGCGTTAGGTGACAATTTAAAGAACAAAAATAGTTTCTATTATTATATAGTATAGATATAAATTTATTCAACCCGTGTAATACACGGGGTTATAACCTAGTTAATATTAATATTCATCAGAAAATGAACATTCTTACAACTAAACAAGAACAGAGCTCTAAAAAACTAGAACAGTACTCACGAAGAACATGTTATACTGTAATACAAACCCTAGAAAATATCTTGAAAGTGTAAAAACTAAGAGATATGTGTATAAAAAATATAGACAGAATAATAACTCGGTTATATATTCCAGCCACAAAATTGATACGACTTAAGCCCATCCAGTTCTATCCCCTCCATCCTAAGCCCACTTCATGTATTTAGCCCATGTAAGCCATTTAACTTGAGCTCATTATCCAAGTCTTCCATCCCAATCTCATTTAACACCTAAAACCAACATATCAAAAATATATAATATAATACAGGAAATATAAAATTGTAAATATATATTTGAACGATAAGAGATAATGTAGAAGAGAGAATTATTGTACGAAGTGTATGAGACAAGCTTAACCATTGATCTTGGGAGATCAATGGTTCAAAACTAGGTGGTGGCATTTTCGTAAATACAAGGTTCAAACAATTGAAGAAATAAATAGAGAAAACGTATTCTGGTCTTTTCTCACTTGTACTCTTTCCCCCCCCCCCCCCCCCCCTTGATTTTTAAACGGCTATAACTTTTTCATATGATAATTTTTTTATATATTACATTGTATTAACGGGCATTTCATTCTTTTTAATTCGAGTAGCCTATTGCTATAGTTTTCTTTAAAAAAAATTACATGATTTTGAATACCTATTATGTGGTTATTAATTTTTTGAATAACTTGTATTTTTTATTTAGAAGTTTTACAAAGTTCAAAATTATGTTTGTTAATATATTAAAAAATGAAGAATAATGATGGTAACTGTTTTTTTAATTTCTAAAAATTTTCAGATAATAATGTGGTTGGATGGTAAGAATGAAAAAAAAAAAACAAGGGCTTAAAAAATCAAAGTTGATACCCTTGAAAGAAAATAGTGTTTTAAATTCATTTATCAACTCGTGTAATAAATGAGATTTTAGCCTAGTTTAACAAATCTGTTCTTACTATTTTTATCCTTAGTTGATCGAGTTAAAAGATAGCAATAAATTTAATATTGAAAACCATTCTTCGTGAGGCGTCAAAATGTGTGGTTTGGGTAATGGTTGAAAATAGGTTTGGATTAAAGCATGCAGCTAAGGATAATTGTGAAGGGAAGCAAACCAAGCAAGATTCTTCAAGCAATGCTATAGAAGCTTGCAAGAGTTGAATATTTCTCGTGGTGTTGTGCTTGAAATATTCATGGATCGACCATACACCTTGATTCATCTTTTTTTGTTTCCGAGTCCATCACTAAAGAATCAAACTCGGACTGGAACAGCTATATCAGGTTCGGTTCTTGGTTCTAAAGTCTCTAAGAAAATGGGTTTTGGTTTGGTTTGTTTCAAAAACTAGTTCTCAGATTTTGCGGTCTATAACTGAAACCAATTATCCACGTCTTACATTTTAAAGGTAAGTAATATCATTTTTGCACTTTTTTTTATTTTCAACCTTAAAACCTCAAATTTATTTGAAGACTTGCAGTTATGTTTGACACCAAACATGTAGAATAGGCAATCTTATTCACATTGATTCTTATTTTTCTAGTTATTGATAACCTTCAGCATATGTAACTACGAAGTAAACGTTGATTGACTATTTAGAAATAAGATTATACAATACATAACCAGACTTATGAGTCTTACAATTATTTAGTTCATACATATACACTTCTAACATTTCTATTACGAAAACCGCATCTAAAAAGCTTGTTTGTATGATCACCTATCGAATCATAACAGGAAACTGTTGGTTTCAGACCCCTCTTAGGGGGGGGGGGGGGGGGGGGGACACTTTTTCTCCGTGATGGAATGTTTTTCACGCGTGAAATAATGCCAAACACCACCCCCACTGTTTCTTCATCACTCGTGCATTTCATAACGCGTGGAGAATATCACGCGTGAAAAATGGAATATTGTGAGGGAATGTGAAGGTTTATTGTTGGGTGTTGTGAGTAATGGGCATTTCCTCTAAAAAGGGTTGTGAGTGATGAAATAATGGTTGATGACGCGGAACTTGATTGGATGTTGTGAGTGATGAGTGATCACCACCTCCTCCCCCCTTAACACTCACTAAACTCACGTACAGAAGTTGGGGGGGGGGACACTTTTTCTCCGTGATGGAATGTTTTTCACGCGTGAAATAATGCCAAACACCACCCCCACTGTTTCTTCATCACTCGTGCATTTCATAACGCGTGGAGAATATCACGCGTGAAAAATGGAATACTGTGAGGGAATGTGAGGATTTATTTTTGGGTGTTGTGAGTGATGGGCATTTCCACTAAAAAGGGTTGTGAGTGATGGAATAATGGTTGATGACATGGCGGAACTTGATTGGATGTTGTGAATGATGAGTGAGTGATGAGTGATCACTACCTCCTCCCCCCCCCCCCCCCCCTTAACACTCACTAAACTCACGTACAGAAGATAACAAAAGGAAAAGTTTTCTTGTTATTTTATTCAACACCCAATGAAGCCTTAAATATGCATACATGCAACAACGTGAACAAGAACTATTCAAAATACTAGTGACTCATCTTACTAAGGAATCGGTTTTCTCAACCAACCCATTTGACCACATGCTAAATAGACTTATAACGTATACGTACACTAACCCTAACTTATTCAAACATAACTAAATAAATAAATAAACCACAAATAACCAGCTGACCCATTTGATTATTCGACCCGTACTCGACCCGAAATAACCCGCAACATCAAGATTACCCAACAGAAACTATAGTTTGGAATTTGCAAGTACGTGTTTTGGGTTAACATGATCCTTATCGTCTCGCGCCAACATCTTATCTAGCTCTTTGACAAATCTCTTCATAGCAACACTTGGCAACCATATGGGTACCAAGATTCCAGACTCGCCCTTATGATTTATATGACGTGTATAGATACCAGCAATATGGTGATCAGGCCCTGCATAGACCGCTTTTCCCCACCCGAAATCAATTTCAAGAAATCCAGAACGTGTCACGTCTGACACGATATAGCTTCCAACAGTTGTGAAGTTGGGTCGTCCTTTGATTACCATCAGATCTGCGACGGATTTCAGGTACTCTTCGTTGACTTCAGATTTGGCTTTCATCACAAGCTCCAAAGCGTGTCCTAGCGGTTTGTTACATAGGTCTCGAGCTTTGGAAATGGCAGCCGGGTAGGCGAAAACATTTCCATAGTATCCTACAGGGATCCGATGCTTGAACTTTAAACGAGCGTTGACTATAGTCATCATGCGCATTTCATCTTCAGGGCTAGGTTGGAGCGCGATGGTACGACAACGCCAAAGGCAAGCTGTTAGGACCTCAAATGTGGTATAATGTGTGAGGTGTCTTGGAACGAACCTGCGAATGGCTGAAATCTCGGTTGGTCCAAAGAAAAATGACCTAGTTTCCATGTTTTCCAATGGGATGATTGTACCATTTGTGTCTACCACTTCATCATACTCGTGATGCGTGCATGTCACACGCGGCGGGTCTCTTGCACAAAACAACTCTCTTTGCCAAATAGGCAATGTCGACGGTGTGGATGCTCCTTTTGCCATTTCACTTAATGCTGTCAAAAACTGTATGTATCCGAATGCATCGCACATGGTATGATTAAATCGTACAACAATGATGAAACCTCCACATAATAGTCGTGTCACCTGTCAATCAAAATTGATAAAAATAGTGAATTTAGTGTCGGTGGATTTTTAACCAATTTGTCATTTAAAACATATCACTACATGCTCAACTGTGTTCACTTGTATGTTTTTATGTGCGTGTTTATGTGGCCATACGTATATGTTTGTGTGTTCTTATACAACTATTAACTTTTTCAAAGACATTTTGTCATGATTTAATTCACGGAAACTTTTAAAATGTGTATCGAACATAACTTTTTCAAACAGAAAATAGTTTTAAGAGTAAACTGCCATTTTGATCCCTGTGGTTTGGCCAGTTTTGCCACTTTAGTCCAAATCTCAAACTTATTACATCTAAGTCCCTGTGGTTTGCATTTTGTTGCCATTTTAGTCCAAATCTCAAATGAGGTTAGATTTCAAAAAAAAAAAAACCTGGTTTTTGTCCTTTTCCTCAAGGGCATTTTGGTCTTTTTGGATTTTATTTAAAGATCTTCATCCCTCTCTCTCTCCATCTGCTCTCTCTCTCAACATCTTCTCTCTATCTCCCTCTCTCTCTCTGAACTACGTACACCACACCACCACCACCCCCACATCATCCCCAACCTCCGCCACCGTCGCCGCCAACACCACCGATCTCCGGCCACCGCAACCACCATCACTCTCCACTCCACCATCTCTTACACACACACAGACACCCACATCCTCCCTCTTCGACTCAGCCGGCAACGACACCACCAAACAACCTCATTCGCCTCGTTTTTCCTGCGACTGGTTATCCGGTGAACCACCACACGCAAGCAGCAGCGGCGTTTCAGCGGCAGCGGCGGCGGCAACCCTGTTCCGTTCGGGTTGTTTCTATTTGGGGCAAGGTCAGTTCCGTTCGGGTTATGCGGTGGTGGGGGTGATGATACGGTGGTGGTTTGTTCTTGTTCGAATCTTTTGAGGGTTTTATGAAGATGGGTTGTTGGTTCTTGTTCTTGAATTTGTGGGTTTAGGTTTTGGGTTTGGTTTGGAGTGATTGGAAGTAAATGGGTTTTGATTTGTGGGGATTCTTGGTTTGGATTCTTGTTTGATCTTACATTTGATTGGAACGACGGATGGCGGTTTCTGCTGCTGCGGCGGTGAATGAACGGTGAGGAGGTGGTGGTGGTGGTGTTCTAGAGAGAGGAGAGAGAGAAGAGAGAGAGAGATAGTGCAGAGATATGGGGTGTTTGGGATTTTGTTATATTTTTTCATTTATAAAATATAAAAAGACCAAAATGCCCCTGAGGAAAAGGACAAAAACCAGGGTTTTTTTTTTTTGAAATCTAACCTGATTTGATATTTGGACTAAAATGGCAACAAAATGCAAACCACAGGGACCCAGATGTAATAAGTTTGAGATCTGGACTAAAGTGGCAAAACTGGCCAAACCACAGGGACCAAAATGGCAGTTTACTCTAGTTTTAAAGTCAACTTCTGCTATACTAAGTAACCGAGTGATGATCTCATTGTATGAAAGTTCAAAATTGTATGTATTTTAGATTCTTATTCATAATTTTTCGTTTATCTATTGCTGCCAAATGCATAAAATCAAATTAAAAATCTTAAAATTAAGTTATTATACTTGTGCATAAAACCATCAAAAATACTTTAAATTATAAAGCAATTAAAGTTATAACACCAAATTAGCAAAGTTTGCTAAAGAGGCTCTATTCTAGCCGGCACTAAAAACATTAAAAAGTACAGCATGTACACAAAACAACCAATCTAAGAATTAAACACGTAAAGTGTCGCCAGCTAAAAGAGCCGGCTTTATCGTAGCCTACGGCTAAAGGGACCCTTTTTAATGTCGGCTCCATTACCGCCAGTTGAAGCCGACACTTTACAAGTGTAATTATTAGATTAGTTGTTTTGTGAAGCCACTGATCTTTGTGTTAGCTAAATTTTTATGAATGGGTTGGTTTTGAATATGTTTACTTTTTAAATCCCTATCTTTTTTTTCTTTGTCAACATTCAAATTTTGATGATTGTCCCAAAACTAAATTACATGCATTCTTTTAATAGTTTTGAAACTAAAACTTTGTAACAACTTTCTTACTTTTTTTCTATAGGCTTTGCCAACATGAAGTTTTACCTGAATCAACAACAATGGTGAATCAAGAATGCCACTGGAGCCAGGAACATCATAAAGAAGCTCTTCCCTACACGGGAACGGCGGCTGAAGCTCCACCCCGAACTGCTTCAGCGTAACATCCGCCTCCGCCTCGATAAACAACGCACCCTGGCCCGAGCAATCCACCATAAGCTTCCTCCCTGGACCTTCCTTTAGCCTGCCCGCGAACGGATAGTAAAACACCAACGCCTTAGCCAACGCATCCCTGATCACACTCGCAGGATTCTTATTTCCCATTTTTGGATTGCATTGGTAAATATGAATAAGTGGAATATGAAACCTAAGGCCTTCTTGATCGTCAATGTCGGAGAGAGGCTTCAGTTCTCGAGGTGTCGGTTTAGCAGGAACGATGAGCTCCGGCTCATGTCTCCGGACAGTGAATGTGAATGGAGTGGTGGTGGTTTGTTGAGCCATATCTGGTTAGTTAGCTTTGTTATGGTGATATGAATTTGGGTAACCGGTAGATTTATAATGGTGTGAACTGTGAAGTACGTAGGGGACACCCTCACTATTTCTACCTGTTCACGTGACTCAAATAAGTCAATCATTGTAAGTATTATTTTTACTGATCAATACAACTTTTTTTCTTAACGCGACTTTTTTTGTATTAGACTACCGCACTCCCTAAATCATAGAGCCCCATTGCTCTAAATTGGAGGCTACCGATCGATTCATCTTAACTTAATTGATTGAGTTACTATACGATTTAAAAGCAGTTCGTGTTGAATCGCTGATTAATAACATGTGACAAGCATTTGCAACGGTGTCTATATGTGCTCTGTCACATCACTTTTCTTTCCCTTTTTCAAGCAATAGCGACTAAGCAGTAGCGGTGACAGCTTTAGCGACGAGAAGTCGCCACTTGCCCTTTTCTATCTTAGCGACGATTTTTGTCGCCGCTAAAACTAAATTTTCTTGTAGGTCCTCACAAACTTGTTCGTTTATCACTCACCTCATCCGAAATTCCAAACGCAAATCCCTCTCCCTATTTTGAATTATCTCCTACCTCCCTGTCTCCGCGAGCACTACAAGAAACGGCTACCTTTAGCGGCGACAGGTGTCGCCGCTAATAGTCCTTTTTGGCGCCGCTATTGGGTTTTAGCGGCGACACATCGCCGCTACAATGTCGCCGGTATAGGTCAGCCGCTATTGAACAAAATGTCGCCGCTAATACCGTCGTCGCCGCTAATGCCTCTGTCGGAGTATTGCCGGAAAGTTCGCCGGAGACGGATTTCCAGATTTTAAACATAAAAATCATCACTGTTTGTTTATACTCGAAAATTAACTTAAAATCAATAACAAAAAAATGATTAATTTCTTATTAACATCCATTTACATTACATGGTTTTTACAAATACAAAATAAGTGAACGGAGCTATAAACAAACACTACATAACTCTACAAAAACTACAATGGTGGAGCTTGATGGTGGCGGATGACGGCGGAAGGTGGTGGCGGATGACGGCGGAGCTTGATGGTGGCGGATGACGGCGGAGCTTGATGGTGGCGGATGACGGCGAAGGTTAATGGTGGCGGTTGGCGGCAGAAGGTGTGGTTGTTGCTTGGTGGTAAATGATGGAGTTTGGTGAACATGAAGGTTGAAATGGGTGTTTGAGATGGGTGTGTGAGGATAAGAGATAGGTGTGTGTTTCTTTGAGCAGGAGATGATGGTAGCCATTGGATCAGTTTTTAATCAATGGTCAGCAGCAAATCTTGAAGAAGCACACGGATCGAGCCTTTAGCGATGACGGCAATAGCGGCGACAAAGAGCCTTTAGCGGCGACGCGTGTCCAGGTCGCCGCTATTGCCCTTGTCGCCGCTAATACTGTCGCCGCTAAAGATACCCTTTTCTTGTAGTGCGAGCTGGTTGTCACCTTAGATTCAGATGCTTTATTCGTACACCGTTGGAGGTGCTCTAATCTATATCTATATCTATATCTATACTTCTACACTATCTAATAAATAAGGATTTTGGCTTGCCACATGGCATCCTTAACAATCCATCATTTTGGAGGGAAAGGTTTCTATAATTTTGGGATTTATTAAAAATATATATAACTAGTTGAGGACCCGTCCGTAGGCCGGGTACCCTAACGGCATAATAACATAAATACTCATAGAACATAATAAACAAACCGATAAAACATATTTATAATGTCACTAAGCAAACAACGAAACATTAAAATGAACAAAACAAAAGAGCATACTTAATAGAACTAAATATTTGGTGAAGTAAGAGTCTCGGTATATATTGCTCCTTGTAACCCGTGAAACCAAACTACAGGTAAGTAACAATCATCCCCTTTCTTTGTCATGTCAATTTCATTAGCAACTCCATCATTTGATACCACAAGAAACCTGCCAGTACTTGTAATATGTGTAATAGAGCATGATAAAATAATAGGCTGTATGCAAGGGAAAACCCATAATTTCACCCAACTTTCACCTTCCATCCTCCACAAATCAACCGTCCAATGAGGAAGCTCATGAGTAACAAACATATGAAGCTCTTTATGAACAACAACTAAATTTCCATCAAAGTCAGCATGTGGAATTCTTGGAAAGGTTTTCAACTTAAATCTCTCTGATTCCACATCAAAACCAAACAACATAACACCCTTATTCTCAATAAAACAGTTAACCAAAAAATATAAAACACCTTTGCAAAAAGTTCCATTAGACCAAATAGGCTCTCCACGCCAGCAACGAAGTTTATTTGCAAAAGTGATTTTGTGCCACGAGTCAAACATACTTGAATATACATGAACCCACATTTTACCACGCCTACGCTTTATGTGTAAAAGCTTGTAATCATCCGTTTTATCCACATACAACCCAATTGCATCTGACTTAGGTTTATATAAACCACGACTATTTGAGCTGGACACCTCTTTAAATGCATGAGTTAATGGATTCCAAATAACCAATTTGCCAGTATTACGAAAACAACACATAACAATCCTTCAAAACTTGTTAGAATATTTACTTTATTCCAAGCCGCTTCAAATGGAAGTAAGATTCTTCAAATGGAAGTAAGATTCTGGTGTTTAATAATGGACCTGAATCTTCACACGAAAGGGGGAATACAGAACATAAGCGCGAACCAATTGCTATAAATTTCTGGTTTAGGATGTAGATATGTGACCACATTGCATCATAGCAAAATGACGTGTCGATAGAAGAGATAGCCATTCCTTGCATACACACTTTGACCGACCCACACCCTTTCCTACAACATCTACAATAAAGGCAACAACATGTTAAACTTTTCACACACACACACACACATAAATAAATAAATATATATATATATATATATATAACAAACCAAAAAAATAGAAAGAATTTATGTATACCAACAATATGTTTGTGAAAACCCTTGTAGTCTTTCAGAATATTAAAGCACGGCACCAGTGGATACAACGTAAAACCCTTTGAAACATCACGTATACACGAAGTAAATTTTGTGCCTTCATTTATAACTATTTTGATACGACCATAAATTAATACGTAGCTTTTGTATGTTGGATAGTCTTTATACTTGAAATTCTCAATTCGAAAATGAGAAACCGAAAAAACATGACCCACGAGTTCCATGCCATCAAATAAGTGAACCGAATTAGCGGGGACAATTGCTGCAACTCTTCTTCTCTATAATATAAAGTATGTTACTTGAATATAATGTATGTAAACTTAAAAAACGAAATAAATAAATAAATGAACTTACATCTTTATCAAGTAAAATAAGTAGTAATTTGTTTTTGCAGACATCAACCCAAGTAAATTCAACACGTACAACACTAAGATTATACCATACTCCATAGTGTGTTAGTGAAGAAAAATCAGCTACAGTGTAATCTTCATCCATCTTCTATAAAAAAACAAATACAAATACCATAAAAGATTAAAAAAATCTCTAATAACAAATTAAAAGAATAAAAAATGAAAGAACAAAAAAATTAATAATTATCAATAAAAATTAAAATTAAAAAAAAATGCAATTTCTAAACTCTATATATATATATATATATATATATATATATATATATATACAAATGGGCCAGGTTATTATATAATGTATTGAGGTTTTTGGCCATATTCGCTTAACAGGCCAGGTTTAATCTAAACACAAATTGGAAAAGGGCCGGGTTCGATATAGAAATACGGATATTAGACGAATAATCCGAATTAAGAAATGGATACTACATAATGCTAGTTAACTCAACCCTAGCCACAAATGTGATTAATCCAGCCCTCTTTCTTGTCCAAAATCGCTTCTTTCTGCATCCCGTGTTCATCCTCATCATCAGTTTCCATGGCGATTCACGATGGTTACACTTGTGTACACTCTATTCAGCTCCGTCATACGTATCATCACTTCAATCGTTTCAAACTTTCAAGGTTTTTACCTCTCTAAACCCTAGCGTCTTATACATCATATTATTTTGTTCGATTAGGGTTCTTCATATTCGATTAACACCTTCATTGATGAACGCTTGTGCAAGATAACGACTGCAGATCTCTATTTCGGCATTTTTTCGGTTAATGGTTATGAATATATGGTATTAGGGTTCTTCGGATTCGATTAATACCTTTCGGATTTTAGGGTTTTAGCTATTGACACATGTTCGACCTGTATTTCCGCATTTCTTAGGGTTAACGGTTGTGGAACGATGGTATTAGGGTTCTTCATATTCAAGTAAAACTTTTCGGATTTTAGGTTTTCAATTCTTGAAATATGTCAGATCTGTGTTTCGGTAGTTTGATGGGCTTAGGATTTTTCGTTGTAGTGAATATGTTACCACGGAGTTAAAGACGTGGTCTACATAAGCTCTAGAACATAGACAAATGGTGGCTGTGCTGGATCCAATACTTGGCAGACACTTTGTAAGTTTTGTTTTTATGTTTATCACTACATTATTAAATCAATTATTAAAGTTTTTGTTTGTCTTAATGGGCTAACAGGAGCGTTCAAATGAGGGACATAAGCTAGACTTATCCTTAAGAGACTGAATCATCTTACAGACCTATTCTGCATCTTGCAACCCATGGTCTTAATCATATATTATGGCACTATAAGTGTCTCTAACCACTGATTCAAACTCCTTACTATGCCTATTTGTTTGTTTTAATACAAAATCGTTTGAATTTAAGGGTATAATTTACACAATTCTTGTTGTTCACAACTGTTATAGTATGTGTTTTCGATATAACATTTTACTCTACTTAGTTATGATATGAGACTGTTAGATTCTACACATTCGATGAAAAAGTGGTCTACATCTATTAACACACATATCACACACCTAAATGCTTTTGATTGCATTGTTTAAACTATAAAAACAAAAACACAAACAAACCGATTTGTAATAAAAGCTAAACTAAAGAGATTAGGAAACCATACTTTATTTCTCCAACTGGTTCTGCAAAGGTACTCAATATGATGCTTTTTAAGATAAACAAAACTGAAAGAAAGAAGGCGACATATTAAAATCATAGAACTACATTATATAGAGCTAATATCCGAATTTTTCTCAGGGAAGTTAATCTATATTTAGACAGTTAATAAATCATGGGATAGTGGGAAAGTGGGCTGACTTAGTAATCTCTTTATATTAACTGCATAATCGGTTAATAAACCTATAAGTTTTATATTCCAGCTATTTTTTTTATTTGAATTTTTTTATAACCGAAACTGATCTTTTTTAAACTTTGTAACAAAAGCTTATACTATTTGATAGAAGTTATATTTTACAATAATGAAGACATATTTTTTAAAAACTCTTAAAAAATCTTATCAACCATAAATTAAGAACTAATTGTTAAAAAAACTTATATGTTAACTTAACATAAGAAAATATTTGAATCGATAATAATAACAATAATAATAATAATAATAATAATTAAACTTCTTGTTTATATACACATATAAGAAATGTATTTGTATATCCTTACTTTTAGTAAACCATATTATTAGTATGCTTAACATTGTATACTCTTTTGCTAATCTTATGTTAGTATCATGCAGCCCTAAGTGAACACTACAGAACTGACTTGCTTGGACTTACATGCTATCAGGTGCTATTATTTCTTTCTTGACTTTTTTTCCTTTCCTTGCATTAGGCATACTTGTTGCCGGACTAGTCGGGCCGGTGGTTGCTGGGACACAGGGTGGGCCATCCCCTGTTGCATTAACTGTGACATTTGTTTGTATCTATGTAATGCATTATCCGTGTTTGTTGTTTGGTTTGTTTTTATTGTCTAGTTATTTGCATTGTCAGATGTTAGGTGGCTTCCTTAACATGGTTTGCGGTGGCACATTGAGTGATGAACCACTGATCTGACACTCTGTCTTGTGATAGCTTGTTGAGTGTTTATTTTGTTTCTTTTGGTGGTATTATTTGTGAGTATGATTTTAACTTATAGCATATAACCAACTGTTCAAAAACAACATTAACTTCCAAGATAACGACGAAACAAAAATAATTCAAAAGCATAAATAACTTAAAATCAAATGATAAACATACTTGAAACACAAATTACTTAAGGTAAACCTAAACTCTAAATGAAGTCAAGAAGTTATTGTAACATGACATGCAACTTGATACAACCTTAGGCCTACAATAAGCTGCACATACTAAACATGTTTTACCATTCACAACACCTCCTTCACTATAAACCACACAGTTCTCTTCACTATCATCATTTTCTTCTTCCCCTATAACTCCATCATTTTTTTCGACCGCCTCCTCTTTCTCCATCTCCACCCCCCATCTTTTTTTGCCATGTCCTCCGCAGCACGCACAATTCTCAAATGTTTCTTACCTTTAACATGAGTACTCAGATTTTCAGCACTCGTGCAAGTTACATCACAAAGCTCACATTTGAATCCATGAGTGGTAACAACTCCAGCATTCTGATAAATGTAAAATTATATTTAAAAACATACCAAAATATATTTATTTAGCAAACACAACAAAACCTGAAAGTTTTTACCTTTTTAATATGCCCTTTGGAAGCAATATGTGCATAGCACTGTTGTACACTATGACAGACCTTCTTGCAAAGGGGACAACTTAAAACACTGTTTGTGTTGATACATATTATGTGGACGCGACTCGATTCGGTGCAACTCGGTTCGGTTCGGCCCGGTTAGGTTCGGCTCAAGCCCGACGTCACGACATTCCTCTATCGTGCGCTCCAGAGTTCGACACGCGAAGCACGAAGCGCCGCGAGCCGGTTCCCGCTGCCACATCATCATGTCATCATGATGATGTCACAAGTTGACTAATCTTTTACATTCTGAAAGTTAATAATCAAAATTGAAAAATATGTTAACTTTTCAAACAAACTGTCGGACGGTAGTTGAAAACATGGTCACATGTGTGTCGTTTGTTTATGTTAACCATATTCCAAGCAGTTGTTCTCATTACGCGTTTAGCTTTCTTATATGTGCAGATGCTAAAGGCAAAGAGAACATGTTCGATGACAAGCTTCGGAATGAAGACACGACATGGAGGCACTCAAAAGACAAAGATGATCGAGTTGCCGCTGATCAATCATCAACACCACAACGTTCTAAAGTATTGAAGATCAAAAGATTCACGAGCATAATCAAAGGGGGAGTTTATTGATACACTTCCTAAATGAAAAGGGGAGTTTGTTGATACACTTTCTACTTGCTTCAAGTGAAGACTTTAAAGATCCTCTGACATGGAAGATATGGAAGACGAACCTCATGAGTAGCATCCAAGGGGGAGTTTGTTGATACATATTATGTGGACGCGACTCGGTTCGGTGCGACTCGGTTCGGTTCGACTCGGTTCGGTTCGACCCGGTTAGGTTCGGCTCAAGCCCGACGTCACGACATTCCTCTGTCGTGCGCTCCAGAGTTCGACACGCGAAGCACGAAGCGCCGCGAGCCGGTTCCCGCTGCCACATCATCATGACATCATCATGATGATGTCATGATGATGTCACAAGTTGACTAATCTTTTACATTCTGAATTATTAGAATTGCAGTCTACGTATTGCATGCATGTGGGCCGAAATCAACTTGTTTGGGCCACTACCATTGGGCCAAGAAACTTTGCATTTGGGCCGTAACTAAACCTGGGCCGGACAACATGTAGGTCGACGAAACAAGTGTGTTTCGTCGACTTTGATAATTTGTTCTTGTGTTTCGTCGACCAAACACTTGTTTCGTCGACTGTGATGTGTTTCGTCGTAGTGTTTCAGTATATATACACAGATAACAGACAGAACACATTAGACAAGTCTGAATAGATTTGAGAGCGAACACTGTAAACACACACACACTGAGAGTTTATGAGAGCATCTTGTAAACATTGTATTGTAACCGTTTTCTATATTAATACAATGGAGTGTTAATCGGTGAATCGTTGTGTCTTACGTGTTCGTAACTTGGTTTAACTTAACCGTTTGGATTCCGCACTTTCGGGTTTGTCGAAAAACAGGGAATAGAGGTTACTCGATCCTCCGGGTGGACCTACAATTGGTATCAGAGCATTGGCTCGATTCCTTGTTAAAACCAAGTTGATTTTCTTGTGTTTTTCTTGATTTTGAGCTTTGAAAAATCATACATTTTCTGGAAAAACCTTGTTAAAACCTTGAAAATCTTGATTGTTTTGCTTATAGTTCATATAAAACCTTGTTATAACTCTTGTATACATGTTAGTATTGGGTTTTTGTTGAACTTTATTTGCAAATTTGTGTTCGGATATTTTTTTCAGGTAACCGGAATCTTCAAATCTTCATCAAGTTCTTCAGCATATTCAAAGTGTTCTTCAAATATTACTTGGGTTTGATCCTTGTTGAAGTATTATCATTGTGTTGTTATTATTATAATTGTTATTTGACTATTGTGTACACAAGTATGATGATGAGTTGTTAGACTGTATGAAAAGGTAAGGTAAGGTGAACTTTGAAAAAGAAGACCTTGTGTCAGGATAAGATTTTGGAAATTGTCTTTTCTTTGCAACTCATTAGTCAAACATAACCCTCACAAGTTTCGTCACAATTGTTTATTATTCAGAATTTCAAAAACAAAAACAAACACACACCATTCAGTTTCGTCGTTAAAATATTAGTTTGAGTTTCGTCGAATCAGATCATATTCACCAGTTTCGTCGCACAAGTTTCAATCTGAGTTTCGTCGATCATAATCAGAATCCAGTTTCGTCGCAACACTTAAATCAAAACAATTTCGTCGCATAACATGTTTCGTCGATCATAACCTTGTTTCGTCGACCAGGAATAAGTTTTTCGTTTCGTCGACCATAGTTCTTCTTCTGTTTCATCGTTCTGTTTCGTCGTTCAGTTTCGTCGATCAATATTCACATCTGTTTCGTCGTTTCAGCAATCTTTGAGTTTCGTCGCACAATTGTTTAAGCTTTGGGTTTCGTCGAAACTTGTTAAATTTTTTTTAACAGAAGCTTTGCAAATCTAATTTAACTATTTGATTTAAGTGATTTAATCAGGTATTCATCATTATACATTGAAAATGAATCCGGCTTGGGGTACTCCGTCAAATACAGAGAACAAATATACGAGCAAGGGTTTATCGCCTTCATGGGCCGAACCTCCCACACCACCTCGAATTACGGCAGAACAATGGGCATCAGTTACTAATCAAAAGCAAAGTGAACCGGAAAGAACAACAGACTTGTATGGAAATCCACTACCACCAGTTCCCCAACAGCAAAGCTATCGGTCTACTGTAACACCATCATTTCTAGATACAAACTGCAATGGTCAGACAGGAATTGCGTTTTATGCCGAAATTGTCAAAGATGCCAGCAATGGTGAATCCTCGGGAAATGATGACAGTTCTGAACATGACGGTAGCTCAGTTGAAGATGGTACAAGTTCAAGTTCAAGCGAGAATGGATCAGAATATGAATCAACAAGGGAGGTTGTTGATTCTGAGGCAAGTGAGTCAATATCTGAGAGTGAATCCAGTCAGGTATGTGTCGATGAACCAACTATCGTTAATTATGATAATTGTGTTAAATGTGCTGATTTGGATGCTAATATGTCTGAGTTGCAAAGCAAACATGATGCTTTAAATGCTAAATTGTTTGACTTGCAATACAAACATGTTTCTTTAGATGCTAAGTGGTGTGATTTGCAAAGCAAACATGAGGCTTTGCAAAACAAATATGAACTGACAAATATCCACAATCAAAAGTTGATAGTGGATCTCTCGAAATGCAAAGAGGCTAACATGTTTTATGAAAACCATGAAGGGAATTTAAAACGGTGGTTGCAAATTTAAGAAAAGATAAAACCGAATTGACAAAAATGGTTTCAAGAAAACAAACTGACATAAGTTGTTATATCAATCGTCTTGAGATCATGCAAAAAGAGTTAGCCTGTAAAAAGTGTGAAAGAGAGGCGATCCGGCTTAAGCTAGACAGTTATTCAAACTCTAGATATGTGCTAGATCACATCATTGGCACACAAAAAGAGAAAAAGGATGTCACGTGCATTGGATACAAGAAATGTCCACCACCTGTTAGACAAAATTATGATGCCATGCCTGATGAGGAGTATAGAACTCATTATGAAGAATCTGTTCCTTTAGACATTGAGGAATTTGCAACGGGACTTGGATATAAACCGGAAGTATCATCAGATTCGGATGTGTCAGCAGATACATTTATAACTGCTGAACAAAATCAGGATCCTCCAATCATTGTTGAGGATACTGATTCTTCAGATGATGAATCTAATGATACTGACTCAGCACAGTCAGATGCGGTAATCAAAGAAGAGGACATACCTCTCGAGAATCATATTCTATGTGATCCTCCCGCAAAACTTGCTACGACTATTCTGATCGAGTCCACGTCTGCAAAAGAGTCTGAGAGTGTGAATTTGCTGTACACTCTTGTTGGTGATGATAAAATCTACTCCGACAAAGATTTTCCGATTAAGAATGTTAATCAATCTTTAATTAGTAAAATTTTTGAGGATTCAACAAGTAAGTTCTTGGGAAAGACAGGATCACACGTTGTGGTAACACAGTGTCCACCGATTCCAAGAGCTGAAATTCGCAAACAAAATGGCAATAAAAAATTACCAACTGAAAAAGTTCAGCAAAATCGCACCAAACCAAAGGGTAAATCACCGACTCAAGGTCAAAAGAAACAGACCCAGAAAAAGAACAAGAAGGTGAACTTTGTGAAATCAAGGGGAACGGATAAAATTGACACTTTTGAAAACAAATCCAACACGGATTTTGTTAAACAAAGTAAAATTTTGAAAAGAAACAGTCAAAACAATTACACACAACATACAAACGGTTGTGATGTAGGAGCAAGTACCTCAAGATCACGAAGTTCATCATCAAGCTCTTACAGTTATGATACTCCGAGGTTTGTTGAGCAGAGATCATGTTTTGAATGCGGTGAGTACGGGCACATTGTCAGAAACTGTCCATATCTCACCAAAGGAAAGGCTAAGGTTGATGCCCCCCATGGTAACAGTTACCATAAAAGATCTGTTTCACCAAAACAGGACCCTCGTCTTGTTAAACAACGGGAAATGAAACAGAAAAAGAAACAACGAAAAGAAGTTGAAAAGGTTTTAAAACCAGAGGTTGTCCAAACGCAGTCTGTTAAATCAAATGTTAAAAATGAAAAACAAAAACAGATTTGGAAACCAAAATCGGAAATTGTTTCAGGGGGAGCTACATCAATTCCGAATCATCGGGAAATGGATGTCACAATTCTCGATGATGACGGACGACCCAAGTCTGTGAAGGCTTGGGTCCCCCTCTCCAACTAATCTCTAAATGAGTGTGCAGGATGTTCCAGGAGGAACTATTGATAGTCTTAGGATTGTTGATAGTGGAGCGTCCATGCACAAGATCGGCGACATAAGGCTCCGAAATATTGTTACATCTAGGAGAATATTGTTGCCATAGATGGAGAGAGGAGAAAAGAAGACAAAAATGTCTGATGAAACAATGTGGTTGAATGAATTTGAAAAATTCGACAAGATGAAATATGTTTCAAAATTTGGTTGTTATGGTTTTTGATTGGGTCAACAGGATAGATTCCAATGAAAAGTACGCGCCTGCAGCACGTCTGAAGCTTTTTGAAGATTCATGGATTTTTCTTCCACAAGAAGTTCAAAGTCCACAAGATGAACGTGTAGGGTACTTTTCTCTACGGTGTGAATGAAGAAAATGTGTTTGTTGATCAAACCAACCAGGTGTGCGGATGCCTTGGCGTGGATTGAACAACCGCACACTACTTCTGAAAGAGAAAGACAAAGACCTTCGCTGGTGCAATGTGGAAGACCAGCCGGACCCAGAGGTCTATGATCTTGTTGCTGTGAAGAGATTTCTCAGTAGCTACAAAATCGACTTTGAAGTCCACATCGGGTGGATATCCAGTTTGGGAGAGCACTCAGATTCCTTGCAATGCACGAAGCAGTTGCAGGATACGGTTTTGAATTTCTAATCTCTCCTATACTTGTCGATATTTAAGCTGCTTTATGAATTATTATCATCTCGTACAGCTCTCTTTGACCTGACACGTTGAACTCAAATATCACCTCACACGTGATTGTTTCAATATGAAACTCGTCAATGTTGTCATGGTCCACACCGATTACCGTCATGCCAACTCATTTTTCCAAAATTCGATAAATCATTTATGATTAAATTAATTTTGTTAAACGGCATCGAGGTAAAACATGGGTTAAAACCGCATCGGAAAATCGTTTTTGTAAATATCTTTGTGTTTTTAAATTATTGTAAGTTTGTTGATTTTAGGGGGAGTAAATCCAAAATTTGAAAATTCAAAAACATCAAAAAATTTCAAAACCCAAAAACAATAGAAAAACAAAAATGAGTTTCCTGGCGAGCAAAAGAGAAAATGATAGTACATCAGTGGTCTGTTGAAACCTTTTTAAAGTGAAATGCAAAATGAAAAATGTTAAGCAGCTCTATATAAGATGTATCGGTAGGCTCACAATCATCTTAAAGTGTGCAGGGTGATATAAACTTAAATCGACTGAAGACTGTGTGGGAACCATTCATTGGCATATGGTCTTAGTACCGAAATTTCGTTTGAGAGATTGCCGAGGTTCTGAGATATGTGGTCTTTATGTTGTTTATCATCTGGGTATCATGGTTGTTTCTTTTACCGAAACAAACGGAGACGAAGTCTAGATCTTCCATGATATCATACATACGTGTACATATTGCATACGACCTCAATAAGTGATCAACAATCACATGTCCACAAAACAAGTGATAATATATCACATTTATCCAGGAGTCAAGTTCGTCTCTTTGCTGTATGAAAGTACTGACCTGTTCACGGACTTGCTCCTGTGCCCTCCTGCATCTGAAAATCAAGTTCCTCCTCAATAAGTGATTCTATCACATAGGGCTTGTTTTCATCAAAATAAGTGAGTTTCTCACATTTTCATATACGGTCAAACAGATGATAAATGGTATACTCACCAGTAGGATGAACTCTCGTGCATACCTTGATACGGGAATGTGTCGTGATGTGGATGAACACCGGTCGGTAAGTATAAATCATACCTTAACTTATCCCCTCGCCATGATTACATATGATAAGTTGAGCTTATGTGGATAACAATACCGATAATCGTTATAGGATGTTTATCTAATTGTTAACAAAATGAACAACAAGAATGTTTTGGCATGACCGTACACTGATATGATTCTCTTACCCTCGAAACTCACAAAAAGAATGTTTGTATATATTTACTTTTCTTAGTTTCTGCAACTCTGTATATATATATATTTACTGCTTTCAGTCTTTAAGTTTGAAATATTCAAAATTCCAAAAAGATTTTAGGTGTGTTTTAATTTAAACTTTATAAAAGCCAAAAAGATTTTATTTCTGCTTTAGTTTTGATTAACCGATGTTGGAACTCAAGTCTTCGTTTGCCTGAAATCTGATGAAAACCAAAACAACTGAATCTTCATAAACGGTCAGAGTTTGCAAGTTTTGAAAGTTAATAATCAAAATTGAAAAATATGTTAACTTTTCAAACAAACTGTCGGACGGTAGTTGAAAACATGGTCACATGTGTGTCGTTTGTTTATGTTAACCATATTCCAAGCAGTTGTTCTCATTACGCGTTTAGCTTTCTTATATGTGCAGATGCTAAAGGCAAAGAGAACATGTTCGATGACAAGCTTCGGAATGAAGACACGACATGGAGGCACTCAAAAGACAAAGATGATCGAGTTGCCGCTGATCAATCATCAACACCACAACGTTCTAAAGTATTGAAGATCAAAAGATTCACGAGCATAATCAAAGGGGGAGTTTATTGATACACTTCCTAAATGAAAAGGGGAGTTTGTTGATACACTTTCTACTTGCTTCAAGTGAAGACTTTAAAGATCCTCTGACATGGAAGATATGGAAGACGAACCTCATGAGTAGCATCCAAGGGGGAGTTTGTTGATACATATTATGTGGACGCGACTCGGTTCGGTGCGACTCGGTTCGGTTCGACTCGGTTCGGTTCGACCCGGTTAGGTTCGGCTCAAGCCCGACGTCACGACATTCCTCTGTCGTGCGCTCCAGAGTTCGACACGCGAAGCACGAAGCGCCGCGAGCCGGTTCCCGCTGCCACATCATCATGACATCATCATGATGATGTCATGATGATGTCACAAGTTGACTAATCTTTTACATTCTGAATTATTAGAATTGCAGTCTACGTATTGCATGCATGTGGGCCGAAATCAACTTGTTTGGGCCACTACCATTGGGCCAAGAAACTTTGCATTTGGGCCGTAACTAAACCTGGGCCGGACAACATGTAGGTCGACGAAACAAGTGTGTTTCGTCGACTTTGATAATTTGTTCTTGTGTTTCGTCGACCAAACACTTGTTTCGTCGACTGTGATGTGTTTCGTCGTAGTGTTTCAGTATATATACACAGATAACAGACAGAACACATTAGACAAGTCTGAATGGATTTGAGAGCGAAACTGTAAACACACACACACTGAGAGTTTATGAGAGCATCTTGTAAATATTGTATTGTAACCGTTTTCTAGATTAATACAATGGAGTGTTAATCGGTGAATCGTTGTGTCTTACGTGTTCGTAACTTGGTTTAACTTACCCGTTTGGATTCCGCACTTTTGGGTTTGTCGGAAAACAGGGAATAGAGGTTACTCGATCCTCCGGGTGGACCTACAGTTTGGTTTTTCCCCGTTTTGTAGCACGATTTTAATTTTTTTTATCGATTCTGAATAACAAAAAAGAATACTGATTAAACTATTTATACTATTCTAAACGGAGTTACTATCTCAAAAATAGGAATGTGGGATTATGGGAAGTTATTTGTGAGAAATTTGTGTTAGAGTGGGTGAGTGGAGATTGAAGTTTTATAACTAATAATTTTAATATTACCGTAAGTTATAAAATTAGATGTTAATTTTATAAGTTTGTGTTTTTAACTATATTAAACTACCAACTTTTTATATAAATCTAAATATTAAATGTACCAACCAGTATAAATGTTAGTAATTATATTGGCACAACTAAAATAATATTCACATGTATTCAATTTATCAAATGTTAGTTTGATTTATATATACTTCTTTACTTTTAAATTCACACATTTTACATGATTATTTGAAAAAAACGTTTGTACTTGAATTTTAGTAGCCATACATTTGTTACTTGTAAATATTTGAAAGGTTATCATGTTGCAATTCCTTTTAAAGTGTAAAAATACATTTCTTCTGTAATAATATAAATGTATTTAAAAAAGAGAACATGTTTTCTTAATGAAGCATATAATACCTAAACATTTTTTAAGAGTTATACTTCTCATCAAATTAAGTACAAAACATGAGAAAAGAAAAAAAATACAATACATAATGTAACAACCCTAAATTCAGTCACTTTACAAAAAATAAACAAAAATTAGATAAGTACTTTAGGATAACAAACTTCAAAACATAAACAACTCAGTGATCACACTAACATAATTAGCACAAACATTCTTAAGACAAGCTAGGATATACACGAACTACTCGGTTTCGGCTTTGAATTGATACCCTACGAATCTTATTTTTTCTCTTAAAAGAGGCAATGGAATCCGCTGTGTCACTAAGCTCATGCTCTTCCCCATTATCTTCTTCAGAACTATCCGCATCTATTACTTCGGTCTTGTTCTCTTCTCCAAGGGATAACGACCTTTTGTTTGTTCTTTCTTTTACCCAACGGTGTATCTACAATAAAGACGTTTAATATATTATTTGACCACACGTATGAACACACCAACAAAATACCTCATCACTAAATTCCTGCTCTAGCTCTAGGTCTAGATTTGGATCCTTTAGTTCTTTGGTGATTAACTGCTCCATCACATTGTCTGATACATAGACCTTTTTATCATCTTCTTCAGCCTGTAAGTTGGTTTCACCTTACATGCATTAAAGACAAGTAATTTATCAATATACATGTTTGGATGAATACTCAAATACAATGCGACATGTTAAATTAGAAGAGAAAATATACATAAAAATACCTGGTTTTTTTTCTCAGACATAAACTGCTTCGGCGAAATTAGTTTGGGCTCATACAACTCACCCGTGTACACCGGTTCCATCTTCCAATTAACACAAGTCAACAGTTAAAAAGTAACTGTTACCATCACACAATACACTAAAACATGTGTTCACTACTTAAAATACCTTGGAATTATGTATTTTTTTCAGAACGATTTTGACCATTCTGATGCTTGCTGATTTAGACATATAAGATTTTAGGAGGAAGTATCTTCTTATACTGTCAAAACACATGTACACACCACAAAAAACTGACACGTGGCCACTACATCAATGTTATTATATGGGAGCATCCCTGGCTTCCTTCTTATCTGTAATGACAATAAGATTGAAGTCAAAATAAGATGTCTAAGTTATAAGCATATATGTATTTTTAACTATTATAATTATTGGGTGATGAAATATGTAAAAGAGTTTTTGTAATTACCTTACAGATATGAATGCATTCTTCATATGATTCAGCTTATAATTCCAGTTAGTTCCCATCTCCATGCAAATATTAGTGTGATGAATCCATGATTCAACAGATAGCAACTCATAAAGATAAACAAATATTAAAATATTATGTCCCAAATCTAATGATCAAAACTGCAAAAAAGAATAAAAACCGTATATGCGACAAGTTGTAAAAGTTTGTAAATTGAACCCATTTTTTGAAATATTATGTTTTGTATAAAGTTTAGCAACATTTTTTACTTTATGTTTGTAAAAAAATGTATTTATACTGAAATAGAACACCTTAATTATATATGTTGATTCCCTCTAAGTAATTTGAAAGCCAAAAACTTCCAAAACTGACACGTGGCCACTACATCAATGTTATTATAATAAAGGTTTTTTTTTATCTATTTTTTTCTGAAAAGAAACAGAATATTATTTTAAATGGGCTGAAAATTTTATAAAAATTCAAAAATGAGCCCGAAATTTTATAAAAATTAAAGCAATAAAAATGAATGAATCGGCTAAAGTAAAAATGAATACTCGAAGCCGAAAACTCAAAGAATAAATGAATAAATAAATCCGGATTCGAACAAATAAAAGGAGCAAAAATTTACAAGTGTACAAAATAATCTCGAAAATGAATAAAATGAATTAAAAGCAAGAAATATTAACAAAAAAAAAACAAATAAATAATCAAGAAAGTATTCACAAATATTAACAAGTATATACGCCGATAACACAATGACTCGGGTCGTTCCTAAAACTCGTCATTTCCCCGGAAACGGCGCCAAAAACTTGACGTGTGCGTATATATACATAATTTTGCAATGAAATTACACACGATTTGGTTTTAAATTTATAAAAGTGATTATTACTTTAACATTAAAACACACACGAAAGAGGCAAGTGTACCCCGTCATATATGTAGTAAAGTATCGGTAAGAACCAAGTATCGATCCACGGAAATGGGCGGAGAAATAATACTAGACCTTTGTCACTAAACTACCGGTAAAAACATAAGTTTTGTGATTTTTAAATAAACTAAAGTAAGCATAAACAAATACTTATAAAAACATAAAAAATAATAGATAAATAGCCTTGCTTAATACACAATCAAAGCATGTCAACTAAGTAAGTTTTGGCACTAGAAGCATTCGGTCAATTTTCCATTTCAAGACAATTAGTATCCCTTTCGGGAATCCTAACATGACAATCATTCGGAAAGTTAAAACGATAAACACACTTTAACCACCTAAAATTGTTCTTTAACGTGCAATTGATAAATGTCTATGAAAATCTCTTAAAAATAAGTTAGTCAGCCGTTAGGATTATTCTAACCTCACTTAAACAAGGAAAGCGACACCGATAAACACAATGCAACCACCGAGACAAGCATAAACTAGATTAAATCACAACCGAGTTCATTTTACAAATCTTGCACAATAATTCACCAAGATAGCAATTTTGGCCTAAACTACTAACTAAGCTAACAAATCATGGCAAGAATTTATAACGACACCATCTAACCCGTTAAGGTCCTTACGTGACGGCAAGCTCTCTTGATTAACAATAATTACATTTTATTAAATCACTAACCATTTCTAGTATCATGATGCACACATTTAAACCAAGCTAAACTAGTTAACCAAGTTCAAAGTTTACTAATACAAGATTAATTAAGCTTCATTTTTCAACTATCTTAACTAACCAAGCACCAATCATCCAACACAATTACTTATAATCAAGAAATCAATATCAATAACAAGGTTGCAAACTAATCATCAAAGATTAACATAGAAAATACTTCAAAATGTCATTACAAACAAAGATTAACACACTAATGGTTATAATCAAGCAAGGCATTGTTGTGTTTTTGCCCAAAGGCTACAATAAAACATAAATATTAATCTAAATGCTTGAAAGATTAACAAAATCATGGAAAGATTAGAAAACCAAACCATAAACAGGCATAAGATTAAGAATCTGGAAGATAACGAAGCTAATCGGCATAATGTGGCTTGAATCCGGGTGAAAGCAGAAGCCTCCGGAGCCTGAAAATCGCCAGAATCGCTTCCAAAATGTCCAGAATATCGAGCAGAATGTTTCTGCAAGTTTTTTATATAATTTCAATTTCGCACGGTCGTGCGTCCTGTTGCACGACCGTGCACTTTTTGCATTATTGGAGGTATGGTGCACCATACCGCATGACGTCATCAGATCTTGACCAGATTCGATCTCGCACGGGCGTGCCATGTGGTGCACGGGCGTGCATCACCGAGATGGGCCTTTGTTGTTGCATCCGCACGGGGGTGCGACCATTCGCACGGGGGTGCGTCACCAAGATGGGCCTTTGTTGTCGCATCCGCACGACCATTCGCACGGGGGTGCGTCACCGAGATGGGCCTTGTTGTCGCATCCGCACGGGGGTGCCACCAGTCGCACGGGGGTGCGACTTGGCCAGGCCAGAATTTTCCACAGAATGTTCGCAGTTCAGCCGTTTCGCCCGGAAAATCCTCGTTTTCACTATCATCTTGTCTGGTATGCTGTTTTAGGCCTGTAAACAAAAGTGTAGATGATTAAGCATCCGAATGACGGTTTTACGGCCGAAAACACATAAAATAGGGGTAAAACGGGGAACTAAAATATGTGTAAATTAGCGAATATCAAATCTCCCCACACTTGAACCTTGCTTGTCCTCAAGCAAGCTAAACTAAGAAGCAATAAAAGATAGAAACAAACAAGAACGATAATTTACACACTATTTTATTCAAAACTACTATAAACGGTTAGCCGGTTTTTCGTAAGACAACATCAAATGAATCAAACCAAACAAGCATATGCAAATATATGGTGATAACCAAAAAGCCGTGACTCACTTTCAATTGACTTAACATGCTAATCTTCACACAACTCACAATGTTCACACACACTCGGTTTTATTTGTGAAACATACATAAAATGTGTATGTGTATGTGCAAACACTCAATGCCTCGTCAATGAAATGTGTAATATCATAAGCTTGTCATAAGATCTCGTCTCCACCAACTAACATGCGAAAAAGTGTAAATCAAGAGGACTTTACGGGGTGTAACGTTAGGCTTGGGCGAAGGGTATGGAAAGGGATATTTAAAGTGGCGAAACGGTTAAAACTCGGTAGTTACGTTTAACAAGCGCAATACAACAAAACTATACATACAAACGCCTTAAAAAGGCGACTTATGCGACAACGAGCTCATAAACAAGATTTCATCATTTTACCATTCAAAATTGCTCGAATTTTGTCTACTTCACCCTATTTTAGGGTGTTTTTTTTTTACAAACAAACTAATGGATTTATACAATGAAACATAAACAATAACAAGCGCTAGTTAAACGATTATTTTGACCGAGTTTCAACACTAAAAGGGTTTAAAAACATAAAAAGGCTAAATTTGGCTAAGTGGGCGATTATGTTGGGTAAACAAAGGAAAACGGGAAGGCTCGACATGGTTAATCCTAAAGGGTAATATAAGGTTTACGGGAAGCACAACACAAAGAACAAGGTTTACAACAAAGGGGTAATCTAAGTGCCTCTATCACTTCTACACAATTCCGCAAGTTCATGGTCTTAATAAGCATACTAGTGACAAGTTCTAAATTACACATAACATCCGGCTCACTCCTATATCCGAAATGAACAAATATATATCAATATCAAGGCTCAAATATGCTCACGTAACGGAAGGAATGGGTAAAAGTGTGAAAACTATCATGCAAGTCTTTCTTTGTTTGTCACGCTTTCCGGTTTCCTTTTTCAAAATTAATTTTGCTTGTCGAGTTTTTATCAAGTCCGAAGCTTTCTAAAACACAACCAACCGGTTTATTTACTAAAATATATACAAAATACAGGTATTTTTGAATGATTTTTCTGATTTTCTGATTTTTTTTTAATGAGGACAAACAAAGTTAACAAAGTTAACCCCCTCCCCACACTTGAACTTCGCATTGTCCCCAATGCGAGACCCAAAATATAGAGAAAAGGATAATAATACTCCCCTCAAGATGACGTTGATGCAACGAGACTTCTGAAGCCCTATCTGCCACGTGCTCCGGTCCAAGATTTGATAGCCAAAACCTGCAAGTATGTCACATGTGCACCAAAACATAACAGAAACAGAAAAAACAAAAATAAACCATAATGTACATAAATAGAAATACTAGAAATCCCAACAAAGACATAACAAAAAAACTAAAGTAAAGAGTCTGAAAAATAAAGCGTACATAACCGAGGGTGTTTGACATAACAAACAAAATGAACACCCCAATAAATACACCACTAAAATATAGAATTTAAAAAAAAAAAAAATGCACCTGACCATGCGCACGGTAGTGCGGATTTTCGCACGGGCGTGCGGATCCGATGTTGACCCATTCTAGCACGTTGACCTCGGTAATGCACGGGGGTGCGACTCGAGGTGCAGGCCAGCCCGAAATTGCACGGGCGTGCGACCCATGGCACGGCCGTGCGAGATCTGCAGACATGTCTGTTAACTGCAGAATGCAGTGTCAGCGTCCGAATCGACCATTTTTCGCCATTTTTACCATTCGCACGCTGTTATAACATTATTTCAACCTAGACCCTACGCTCGGCACGTTTAAAAACTGTACAAACTAACGAAATCTACCAAACACACCTAAATTACTCTAAAACTACAAAAACAAAAAAAAAGTAGACGATTTTACCCTTAAAGCGCCAAAGACGCTCTTGCTACATTTTTAATCCACGAGTCAATAGCGTAGACTCATGCTAAATTTTTGTCGGCGAGTCGATAGCAAGACTCATGCTAAATTTTTGTCGGCGAGTCGATAGCAAGACTCATGCTAAATTTTTGTCGGCGAGTCGATAGCAAGACTCATGCTAAATTTTTGTCGACGAGTCGATAGCAAGACTCATGCTAAATTTTTGTCGGCGAGTCGATAGCAAGACTCATGTTTGTCGGCGAGTCGATAGCAAGACTCATGTCCCCACACTTATGATGTGTGCAGGGCGTGGAGTTCGATAACCTCCACCGCCGACTCGATCGGCCCGGTAACGTAAAGCTTCAAGCGGTGCCCATTCACTTTGAAAATAACGCCGTCCGCGTTCTCTATTGCAACAGTTCCATAAGAAAATACCTCTTTTACTGTGTATGGTCATGTCCAACGTGAATGAAGTTTTCCTAGAAATAGGCGCAACAATTTTTATTTTTTTTCTGTGTGGTCGTTCGTCGTCCGCCATGATTATGTTTCCTACGTCCCCTGAGACCTCGGCTTCAGCGGGTACCACCGGCTCGTCCGCAGTTGCTGCGAGTTGCAGCGCAACCGTGCGGGATCTCTCACGAAGACGTCTCCTCAGATCACGCTCGGGTTTGTCTGAAGGCTCAACAGCGTCGGGAGCGGGGGGTTGAGGTCAACAATCTGCAAACGAGAAATTGACACACATGCATATAATGTTATTATAAAAAAGGTTTTTTTTATCTATTTTTTTCTGAAAAGAAACAGAATATTATTTTAAATGGGCTGAAAATTTTATAAAAATTCGAAAATGAGCCCGAAATTTTATAAAAATTAAAGCAATAAAAATGAATGAATCGGCTAAAGTAAAAATGAATACTCGAAGCCGAAAACTCAAAGAATAAATGAATAAATAAATCCGGATTCGAACAAATAAAAGGAGCAAAAATTTACAAGTGTACAAAATAATCTCGAAAATGAATAAAATGAATTAAAAGCAAGAAATATTAACAAAAAAAAAACAAATAAATAATCAAGAAAGTATTCACAAATATTAACAAGTATATACGCCGATAACACAATGGCTCGGGTCATTCCTAAAACTCGTCATTTCCCCGGCAACGGCGCCAAAAACTTGACGTGTGCGTATATATACATAATTTTGCAATGAAATTACACACGATTTGGTTTTAAATTTATAAAAGTGATTATTACTTTAACATTAAAACACACACGAAAGAGGCAAGTGTACCCCGTCATATATGTAGTAAAGTATCGGTAAGAACCAAGTATCGATCCACGGAAATGGGCGGAGAAATAATACTAGACCTTTGTCACTAAACTACCGGTAAAAACATAAGTTTTGTGATTTTTAAATAAACTAAAGTAAGCATAAACAAATACTTATAAAAACATAAAAAATAATAGATAAATAGCCTTGCTTAATACACAACCAAAGCATGTCAACTAAGTAAGTTTTGGCACTAGAAGCATTCGGTCAATTTTCCATTTTAAGACAATTAGTATCCCTTTCGGGAATCCTAACATGACAATCATTCGGAAAGTTAAAACGATAAACACACTTTAACCACCTAAAATTGTTCTTTAACGTGCAATTGATAAATGTCTATGAAAATCTCTTAAAAATAAGTTAGTCAGCCGTTAGGATTATTCTAACCTCACTTAAACAAGGAAAGCGACACCGATAAACACAATGCAACCACCGAGACAAGCATAAACTAGATTAAATCACAACCGAGTTCATTTTACAAATCTTGCACAATAATTCACCAAGATAGCAATTTTGGCCTAAACTACTAACTAAGCTAACAAATCATGGCAAGAATTTATAACGACACCATCTAACCCGTTAAGGTCCTTACGTGACGGCAAGCTCTCTTGATTAACAATAATTACATTTTATTAAATCACTAACCATTTCTAGTATCATGATGCACACATTTAAACCAAGCTAAACTAGTTAACCAAGTTCAAAGTTTACTAATACAAGATTAATTAAGCTTCATTTTTCAACTATCTTAACTAACCAAGCACCAATCATCCAACACAATTACTTATAATCAAGAAATCAATATCAATAACAAGGTTGCAAACTAATCATCAAAGATTAACATAGAAAATACTTCAAAATGTCATTACAAACAAAGATTAACACACTAATGGTTATAATCAAGCAAGGGATTGTTGTGTTTTTGCCCAAAGGCTACAATAAAACATAAATATTAATCTAAATGCTTGAAAGATTAACAAAATCATGGAAAGATTAGAAAACCAAACCATAAACAGGCATAAGATTAAGAATCTGGAAGATAACGAAGCTAATCGGCATAATGTGGCTTGAATCCGGGTGAAAGCAGACGCCTCCGGAGCCTGAAAATCGCCAGAATCGCTTCCAAAATGTCCAGAATATCGAGCAGAATGTTTCTGCAAGTTTTTTATATAATTTCGATTTCGCACGGTCGTGCGTCCTTTTTGCACGACCGTGCACTTTTTGCATTATTGGAGGTATGGTGCACCATACCGCATGACGTCATCAAATCTTGACCAGATTCGATCTCGCACGGGCGTGCCATGTAGTGCACGGGCGTGCATCACCGAGATGGGCCTTGTTGTCGCATCCGCACGGGGGTGCGACCATTCGCACGGGGTGCGTCACCGAGATGGGCCTTTGTTGTTGCATCCGCACGGGGGTGCGACCATTCGCACGGGGGTGCGTCACCGAGATGGGCCTTGTTGTCGCATCCGCACGGGGGTGCGTCACCGGGATGGGCCTTGTTGTCGCATCCGCACGGGAGTGCCACCAGTCGCACGGGGGTGCGACTTGCCCAGGTCAGAATTTTCCACAGAATGTTCGCAGTTCAGCCGTTTCGCCCGGAAAATCCTCGTTTTCACTATCATCTTGTCTGGTATGCTGTTTTAGGCCTGTAAACAAAAGTGTAGATGATTAAGCATCCGAATGACGGTTTTACAGCCGAAAACGCATAAAATAGGGGTAAAACGGGGAACTAAAATATGTGTAAATTAGCGAATATCAATACTTCTTTACTTTTAAATTCACACATTTTACATGATTATTTGAAAAAACGTTTGTACTTGAATTTTAGTAGTCATACATTTGTTATTTGTAAATATTTGAAAGGTTATCATGTTGCAATTCCTTTTAAAGTGTAAAAATACATTTCTTCTGTAATAATATAAATGTATTTAAAAAAGAGAACATGTTTTCTTAATGAAGCATATAATACCTAAACAATTTTTTAAGAGTTATACTTCTCATCAAATTAAGTACAAAACATGAGAAAAGAAAAAAAATACAATACATAATGTAACAACCCTAAATTCAGCCACTTTACAAAAAATAAACAAAAAATAGATAAGTACTTTAGGATAACAAACTTCAAAACATAAACAACTCAGTGATCACACTAACATAATTAGCACAAACATTCTTAAGACAAGCTAGGATATACACGAACTACTCGGTTTCGGCTTTGAATTGATACCCTACGAATCTTATTTTTTCTCTTAAAAGAGGCAATGGAATCCGCTGTGTCACTAAGCTCATGCTCTTCCCCATTATCTTCTTCAGAACTATCCACATCTATTACTTCGGTCTTGTTCTCTTCTCCAAGGGATAACGACCTTTTGTTTGTTCTTTCTATTACCCAACGGTGCATCTACAATAAAGATGTTTAATATATTATTTGACCACACGTATGAACACACCAACAAAATACCTCATCACTAAATTCCTGCTCTAGCTCTAGGTCTAGATTTGGATCCTTTAGTTCTTTGGTGATTAACTGCTCTATCACATTGTCTGATACATAGACCTTTTTATCATCTTCTTCAGCCCTTTAAGTTGGTTTCACCTTACATGCATTAAAGACAAGTAATTTATCAATATACATGTTTGGATGAATACTCAAATACAATGCGACATGTTAAATTAGAAGAGAAAATATACATACAAAAAAGCTAGATTCATACCTGGTTTTTTTTCTCAGACATAAACTGCTTCGGCGAAATTAGTTTGGGCTCATACAACTCACCCGTGTACACCGGTTCCATCTTCCAATTAACACAAGTCAACAGTTAAAAAGTAATTGTTACCATCACACAATACACTAAAACATGTGTTCACTACATAAAATACCTTGGAATTATGTATTTTTTTCAGAACGATTTTGACCATTCTGATGCTTGCTGATTTAGACATATAAGATTTTAGGAGGAAGTATCTTCTTATACTGTCAAAACACATGTACACACCACAAAAAACTGACACGTGGCCACTACATCAATGCCCACTAATTCATTTAACTAATTATACGATGGTTTAGGAAGTTTTTGGCTTTCAAATTACTTGGAGGGAATCAACATATATAATTAAGGTGTTCTATTTCAGTATAAATACATTTTTTACAAACATAAAGTAAAAAATGTTGCTAAACTTTATACAAAACATAATATTTCAAAAAATGGGTTCAATTTACAAACTTTTACAACTTGTCGCATATACGGTTTTTATTCTTTTTTGCAGTTTTGATCATTAGATTTGGGACATAATATTTTAATATTTGTTTATCTTTATGAGTTGCTATCTGTTGAATCGTGGATTCATCACACTAATATTTGCATGGGGATGGGAACTAACTGGAATTATAAGCTGAATCATATGAAGAATGCATTCATATCTGTAAGGTAATTACAAAAACTCTTTTACATATTTCATCACCCAATAATTATAATAGTTAAAAATACATATATGCTTATAACTTAGACATCTTATTTTGACTTCAATCTTATTGTCATTACAGATAAGAAGGAAGCCAGGGATGCTCCCATATTTTCAATGACCGTTCAAGATAATCTAACAGTTTTAACTCCCATGAGTTAAGATCTATTCAGTATAAAGGACAAATTTTTCTTAACAATAAGTTAAAGGATTCATTTAGAACCCAAGGAATATTTGATTCCGAAGCGGACGGTCAATTTGGGCTTTATTTAATCGAATCATTGGTAAGTTTTTGTTAGTTATTCTACCTTTACGGATTAATTATAATAATCAGACCTACTATTTGTTTAATATTTAGAAAGATTAGTTTTTTTCTATTAGTTAATATATCTTTATTATTTAAAATAGAGTATAATCAAAATTATAAACATATTTAGAAAGTTTAGTTTTTAAGTTATTTATTCTACCTTTATTATTTAAAATATAATACAATAAATATTGTAAACATATGTTACCTATAAAACTATTAAAAACTATTTGTTTAACAAAATTTTATCTATTACTTTATTAATTATAACAAACCATATAAATTTACTATTACTTTATTAATTACTTTACCTATAAATCTATTAAAAACTATTTGTTTAACAAAATTTTATCTATTACTTTATTAATTATAAACAAACCATATAAATTTACTATTAAATAACAAAATCTATTATATTAATATTTTATTAAACATCAAATCAGTTTCACATACCCCAATAAAGATATTAAATCCCTATTAAATATCAAAACAAATACATATCTACTCATTACATTCTCCATTTCTCATTTACGGTGAAACTATTCACCTTCTTCTACACTCTTCTTGCCGATCAGAACTTTCAAGCTTAATCAGGTATTTTTTTTTTTTTATTTTCTTCTATATTTTACAGTTAAGTTTTACTATGTTCATTTTGCTTTCTTGATTTCAGTTAATTTCAAGTATTACCTCAAAACTGTTTTGGTTTCTATTGTTTTTGTTTTAAATCAGAAATACATACTTCCCATAACCGCTTGACAATTACCAAAACCGATTGGCAGTCATCACCTATATGTTCAACTGAATTTCTATTATTTTTATAAGTTTTAAAGTTTTCGGTTTTTCCAAATATATATTTAGGGTTGGTCCCAGCAATGTTGGCCTAAACACATAAGTCTAGATGGATAAAATAAAAATAAGGAAATGAAATAACAAATCACTTTGACCCAAAACCCACCTGACTCATTTTTCA
Organism: Helianthus tuberosus; assembly: GCA_030545235.1. Classification (NCBI taxonomy): domain Eukaryota; kingdom Viridiplantae; phylum Streptophyta; class Magnoliopsida; order Asterales; family Asteraceae; genus Helianthus; species Helianthus tuberosus. Next base: position 137,683,330 of record CM060416.1, on the reverse strand, counting down.
ATTGGCCCATCCTGACCCAAACCCATTCTAACCTTGCAACCGGAGATGTTATTGTTTTACTATTTTTTGTTTAGTTTTAAATTTGAACTATTGATTAAAAAAACTGAAAAAACAGAAATTTTTCAAACAGTTTTGAGGGCTTGTATGTATATGATTCGAACATTAGTTGTGGTTCACTTCCATTAGTTCATGTTTTGAATTTTGTTCAAGAACTTTGTTCATTAGGGCTTGTTGGGATTGAACCCTATCAAAGGAACATATAATTAAAGCCAAAACCGGATCAGAGCAGTGGATCCAGAATAAGCAGATGTTATGTATACAAGTCTCTCCCCCTTGAAAGTGGTTTCAACATCTGATAACCTCCAATCCACTTATCCTTACAACTGCTGACCTACAACTACTGATCAAGTCAAAGAATGATGAAGACTAAAGCTCTGCTGGTTTATATCAAGTACTGCTACAGTCACAACAGTGGAAGGATAGAGCAGCAGTTTTGTTTTACTTATGTAATGTATTGTATAACAGTTGTTAGCATAGCAGTGTTTGTATTAGATCAGTTGTTTAGAGTTTGTTAGGAGGTTAGATGTCACTTTCATGGTGACGTCAGCAAAGATGCCACAGTGGTTTGTCTGTGCCTATAAATAGAACAGTACCCTGTACTGTTCTATTAGCTCTTCACCAATCTTCTTCCTGTACGAACAAACACTGTGAGCTCAGGCTGAGGGGGAGTTTGTTTCATGCATGCATTGTAATCGTAGTTGAAATAAATTCAATCTTTCGATTCTATGTGAAAATGTTTGATTAAAGCAATTCTCCTGTTTGATTGTGTGCAAAGTTTATTTCCATTTATATTCCGCTGCACTACTTGTTCATTTTCATCTTAATTCAAACGTAAAACACAATCAATCCAAACTCAGATCCTAACAATTGGTATCAGAGCCCGGACAGTCAAATTTGATCTAACAATCATTTTGACATAAATAGTTCAGCTCACAATCGTGGATACTGATAGTTGTTCGTTTTGTTGAAAAACAGAGTAAGGTTTAATCACGTTCAAAGTTGATTAATCAGTGCCTGTAAAACAACCAGGATGACATCACAATCACAAGATGATAAGAATACCATCGGTTCACTTTTCAAACCACATATGCTAAAACGACACGAGTACAACATCTGGGAGAGAAGGATGGGTCATATCCTTTCTCAACAGAATACTGGATGTTGGAGATCGGTTGTATTTGGACCCCATGTTCCCATGTGCCAAGTGCTGAGGATCCAAAGAAATTCAAACCTAAAAAAATATGAAAACTATACTGAAACTGATTTTCAAAAGTTCGAACTGGATGCCAAAGCATTTAGCATCATTGCATCTGCATTACCCAATGAAATCTATGCTGGGCTGTTACATTGTAACAGTGCCAAGGAACTATGGGATGCACTTAAGGAACAATTTGGGGGAACTGAAGAAGTAATTGAAAACAATAGGGAAATTATGAATCAGCAGTATGAAACCTTCTGTCACATTAAGGGTGAATCATTGACTCAGCAGTTTGAGCGTTTCAGTTGTCTCATTAGTGAGCTAAGACTTGTTAAGGTTGAATTTCCTAAATCTACACAAAATAGTAGGTTTCTTAAATCACTACCTGAAAAATGGGATACAATTGCTTTTGTGACTACGAATTGTGCTGAGTTCAAAGACCTGACACTGACCCAACTTCATGGTAGACTCCTGACCTATGAAAGGGAGTTAAACCAGAAAAAGAAGTTGCAAGAGTCTGGCAAAGTTACAGATGATTATTCATTTGGCAACACAGCTCTTCTGGGTCAAGAAGAGTCTGGCAGTAGTAAGGATCAGAGTTATGATCATTTTATTGACATAACTGCTGGAGGTAATTTCAACTCTGATCCTCAAGCATCCAACTTTGCTTTCACAGCAAATGGAGAAAGCCAAAACTCAGATAATTTGTGTTTTGAACTCAATGATTTACAGCACTTTGATCCCACTGACTTAGAAGAAATGGACATTTTGCATCAATTGGCTTTGCTTAGTGTGAGAACAAGCAAATTCTATAAAAGAACAGGGAGAAAATTCCCAGGGTTACATGGGAATTTAAAAGTGGGATTGGATAAATCAAAAATCAAGTGTTATAAGTGCAATAGTGTCACACCCCGATATTTCCACGTATTACCGGTGGCCCCGGTGGGGAGTATTGTGACGTAGTTGATATCATAGACAATTTATATTATCACAGTTTAATACACAGCGGAAGTCGAAAGATAAAATTATTACAAACCGAATAAAAAGTAATATCAAGTGTATTACAAAACGGTTGTAAGGATCCATAGGCGGATCAAAATTCAAAGGATTGTTGTTCAACAGATTTAATAACATCTAAGCTTGCAAGACTCTTTATTGATGCTAGGAGTAGCCAGCCTATTCCGTTTAATACCTACACTTAGCCTTTTTGGAAAATACGTCAGTTTACACTGGTAAATACAATTAACCGACTCATTTTGAAAATATTTAATAAAATTGATTTGAATGCACATGGCACAAAATAATCTTTTATAACTTGGGATAATTATTTAAAAATAATCTAGTATACAGATTTAAATGTTTGTCGTCCGTTATGGCCGGTTAGAAGAGCCGGACAAGATTAACTGACACACCACAAGTATAATGCCCACAAGGAATACCTTATTGTGGGATACTTTTCTACATACGCAACTGTCAGGTGTATGCCTACACCCCGTGCTTAAGTCGTGGCCATTTCAATTAATGAGCCGAGGATATCCAGGACACGGTCATTAACCCCCCAAAAGCCATATACCAAACAAAACAGATTAAAACAGGTTATGTAACTTTATTAATCATAATCCGATTTAATATTACATACCCGACCAAGCGGTATTATTATGATACCGTATCCCAAGCCCGTATAAGGGAAAATAAGTTAAAAGTATTTACCTGAGCAAGTATATATCACAATCAGCGAGTGCAAGTATCTTTTACTGGTCTCCTAATCTGGAACGAAGGTTTTAATAAACTATTAGATTCCTAGCGGGTCTTAATTAAGTCTAAACTTAGACCGGTTAGTTTTTAAAGGAAGATATACGGTTCAAAACGCACGATTAAGTGAAGACCGGATTAGAATGTGGTTTAGACCTGACAAGTTTGTATACTTCTTTAATATGGGTAAACTAAACACATTCTGGATTTTGAGATAAAAATGATAAGGTTTGACCCGTTTCGGCTAATTTATGCAAACTAGTTACATAAACAGCACCGAAGGCGAAAAAATGCGTAACGGGTAACCAAAAGAGTCATGAATAGGTTTCCTAAGTTAATATGCCTTAATTATGTTGTGTTATCAGCAGGATATCTTCCATTATCCCAAAATGGATTTAAACTCAAATTATGCCCCGTAGGGGTATTTTGGTCATTTTAAAGGTTATAAAAGAGTTTAAATACTAATCTGAGTTTCAGGTCTGATATAATCAGTAAAAATATATATTTTTTTATAAGTCATAACAGTAGGGTATCGCATATATGTGAAATTTATCTTTTATAACCAAACTATGCACCGTAGGGGCATTTTGGTAATTTCACATAAGCTTTAAAGGTCAAAATTTGAATTCTGAGTTCAAAACTTTTGTTTACTGTTTAATTATGAAAGTTTACTTAAAACATCAGTAGGTATTAAGTTTCATATGTTAAAAATAGTTTTAACCCATACTATGCGCTTAAAACGCGTAAAAGTCGGTTTTAAGCGATTCTCGGGTTTAAATAGGAAATCTGAGTTTTTGATTAGTTTATAAAGTTCAAATATTTTATTTATCATATAAAATCAGTATCAAAAAGGTTGGTATCAAAATATTATGTAAAACTCATTTTATTCAAGAAAAGGGCATAACCAACAATTACCGATTTAAAGCAAGAACCCTATGTTATGCTCAGCTTAAAAATAAATAAAAATCTTCAAAAATCCCAAAATATTATATTACATCAGTGGGTAAAATGTTTGGTGTCAAAATTCGGGTTTAGATACGCTTTATGCTAATTACGCCGTTTAATTAATAAAAGCTTTCTAATTACGCTATTGAGCATAACTCTTAATCTAGACCTCAAACTGATTTCAAATTATTAGGACAAGTTTATAAATCAGTAATAAAGGTTTTTGTCCTCTCACATTTTCAAAAATCTCGTTTTATGGTCAAAAGGGCATTATGGTCAATATTTAGGCATATAACGGAAACATGCACATGAATTGAATAACTAAGGAACCAAGTTGTATAACCTTAGAGGGTTACATTAATCTATAACCTGGTCCTAATAAAGCTCTAAGGCATTTCTAAAATGTGCTACATTGGGTCAGAACTGAAAGTCAAAGAAAAAGTCCACTTTTGCGACTTTCGGTTCCGAACCGAGCTTAAACTGAAAATTGTCGGGTTGAGCATGTTTAGACATGTTCTTACATTAATTACCAAGTTATATGAGTGATAAAACAGGTTCCATGGCTTATACATTGTTAATTATGTGTTTATGCGAAAATTTGCTTTCTATTGACTTTTTATAATTAACTTTGACCCGACAATTGACCTAGTTAGAGTGGGAATTAGATGGTGCCCTTTTAAGGGTTTATTACCCATGTAATTACCAACTCAAAGCTACTTTTAATTCGAGAATTGACTGGACCATTAGCGATTAATCACTAAGTCAAACCTTAATTACGACGGGTTTGACTTTAGGCCATTAAACTAATAAAACTGAATTAAGAAAGGTCAAGGAGGCTTACTGAAGTACTAAGCACGACTAATGACCCTTAGAAAATGATCTTGAGCTCCAGGAGACTCCAGAAGTTAAGTTATGAATGTTTTTCAAATGCATGAAAAATGTTGCAACTTGTAACTCTATATATAGTGATTTTAATCTCATAGGATGATGCCAAACAAGTCTACAAGTGTTGTATGATGTTCCCAGGTGTCCCTATGCATGATAACCCATTGGCCCTACCCCTGGAATTCGAAAACAGGACTTCAAAGGTGGTGCAGAAGCTGTTACAGGCATCTGTCCAAAGGAAATGGAGCTGGCAACTTTCAGGCGGCCCGCGTAAGGTTTGATTAACTTTTACGCGGCCCGCGTCAAACTCAGAAACCGGGAGAAACGTTTTAGGCTTTGCACTTTTGGTCCCTGGTCCATAAAAACTTTATAAAACTCTCATTTATTGCAATATGGACCCCTATAGTTAACTTTTGAGGGCCTTGAGTCATAAACTAACTCCGTTAAGCTTCCGGCTAGTTGTACGATCACCCGAAACGTCTTGTATTCATCGAAACTTCACAAAATCAATATCTAATATTCTTGTGAACGAAATATTGATTTATTTACAATGTTTTTGGGTTTGTTAAAGGTCACTCAGAGGTATCTTTCAACATGTTAACACTTTTAACCCTTATGTTTCACAAGATCCTTATTTTAAGCACAAACGACTTCCAATGTTCATTAATTTATTCTTTAAAGCATACGAACGTCATGTGAGGCACACGTTAGGCATGTTGACCCTTTGGATCCTTTTATTCACATATTTACATTGTTTGACAATGTTAATCCCTCAAGATCAATCTATTATACGCTTAAAGCTCATGACACGTGTCTTCATTATATTGGTCTTGATTTTACGAGGTGTTACATCCTCACCCCCTTAAAAGAAATCTCGACCTTGAGATTTACTGAAACAAATGAGGGTACTTCTCTTTCATTGTGGACTCTACCTCCCACGTGTACTCGGGACCTCTACGGGCATCCCATTTAACCTTTACAATCGGTACCTGCTTCCTTCGAAGCTTCTTAACTTGTCGATCCTCGATCGACAAAGGTTTTTCAACAAATTTCAGGCTCTCATCTATGTGCACATCCGTATGTGGTATGACTAGTGATTCATCAGCTAGACATTTCTTCAGATTGCAGATGTGGAATACATTATGAATACCACTGAGCTCTTCAAGCAAATTTAACTTATAAGCCACTGTTCTGACACATTCCATGATCTCGAATGGTCCTATATATCTTGGGCTTAACTTGCCTTTCTTGCCAAATCGCATTACCCCTTTCCAGGGTGATACCTTCAGTAACACTTTGTCACCAACCTCAAACTTTAGAGGTTTACGCCTTTTATCTGCGTAGCTTTTCTGCCTATCCCTGGCAGCTTTGAGACGATCTCGTATCTGTACAATCTTATATGTCGTCTCCAGGACTATATCAGGTCCTGTTAGTTGGACATCGCCAACTTCTGCCCAGCAAACGGGCGTCCTGCATTTTCTTCCATACAAGGCTTCAAATGGTGCAGCTTGAATACTGGAATGATAACTATTATTATATGAAAATTAAATTAATGGAAGATGATCATCCCAACTTCCTCCTAAGTCAATAACACAAGCTCGTAGCATATCTTCGAGTGTATGAATAGTACTCTCGCTCTGACCATCCGTCTGAGGATGATATGCTGTGCTGAAGTTCAATCGAGTGCCTAGGGATTGTTGAAAACTTTTCCAGAAATGCGATGTATACCTCGTATCCCTATCTGAGATGATAGACACTGGCACTCCGCGGAGAGATACAATCTCATCCACGTACAGCTGAGCTAACTTATATGAGCTATGTGTTTCCTTAATAGGTAGAAAGTGGGCTGACTTAGTCAATCTATCCACTATAACCCAAATGGTATCATTTCCTCGCTTTGTCTTCGGCAACTTGGTGATAAAATCCATAGTCACCATTTCCCACTTCCAGGTGGGAAGTTTAGGCTGTTGCAGCAAACTTGACGGCTTCTGGTGTTCTGCTTTAACTTGTGCACATGTCAGACATTTGGCTACATAAGTGGCTATAGACTTCTTCAAGCCTATCCACCAATAGTTTGCCTTCAAATCCTGGTACATCTTGTCACTTCCTGAAGGATTACTTCCCTAAGTCCTCCATAGATTGGAACCCATATCCGTCCATTCAATCTTAGGATTCCATCCTTACCACATAATAACTGTTCTGCAGTGACTCCCAGTTTTTAATTTGGATAGTTAGCTTCTAATACGGCTTCCTTCTGTGCGGCTAATAGTCTTTCATTCAAACTGTTCTTTAATTCAATGCTCTTGGCATTGATTCTTATGGGCTTTACCCTTTCTTTCCTACTTAAGGCATCGGCAACCACATTTGCCTTGCCGGGATGGTATCTGATTTCACAATCATAGTCATTTAACGTCTCCATCCATCGACGTTGTCTCATGTATAAGTACTTCTGATTAAACAAATGCTGAAGGCTCTTGTGATCAGAATAGATCACACACTTGGTACCATATAAATAATGCCTCCAAAGTTTGAGTGCAAATACAACGGCACCCAATTCCAAATCGTGGGTGGTGTAATTCTTCTCGTGCACCTTTAGTTGTCGGGAAGCATAGGCAATAACCTTGCCTTTCTGCATGAGCACACATCCCATACCAGTGTGTGATGTCACAGTATACTACAATCTCCTCTATTCCATCAGGCAATGTTAACATAGGTGCATTACTCAGCTTCTGCTTAAGAATGTCAAAAGAGTCTTGCTGCTTAGGACCCCAGTCAAACTTGATATTCTTACGGGTCAGTGAAGTTAGGGGTGCAGTAATCCTTGAGAAGTTTTCAATAAAACGCCTCTAATATCCTGCCAGACCCAAAAAGCTACGAATCTCTGTGGGTGTCTTCGGCTCTTGCCAGTTCATGATAGCTTCAATCTTAGCGGGATCCACCTGGATACCACGCTCACTAACCACATGTCCAAGGAACTAGACTTCACGAAGCCAAAATTCACACTTTGAAAACTTGGCGTAGAGCTTCTCATGCTGAAGAAGTTTAAGAATACAACGAAGATGTTTCTCATGGTCAGCTTGATTCTTTGAATAAATAAGAATGTCATCAATGAAGATGATGACAAATTTATCCAAGTAGGGCTTGCAGACGAGGTTCATGAGATCCATGAACACTGCTGGGGCATTAGTGAGTCCAAAGGGCATCACTAGGAACTCGTAGTGACCATAACGAGTTCTAAATGCAGTCTTGTGCACATCTAAATCTCTAACCTTCAGTTGATGGTAACCTGACCTTAAATCAATCTTGGAGAAGTAACTTGCCCCTTGCAATTGATCGAACAGATCGTCGATCCTGGGCAATGGATATCTGTTCTTGATAGTGACCTTGTTAAGCTCGCAATAATCGATGCATAGACGTATCGATCCATCCTTCTTCTTTACAAACAGGATCGGTGCTCCCCACGGAGAAGAACTAGGTCTAATAAATCCTTTTGCCAACAAATCATCCAACTGATTTCTCAACTCTTTCATCTCAGTTGGGGCTAACCGGTAAGGTGCTCTTGCAACAGGTGCTGCTCCAGGAATAATGTCGATTCTAAACTCTACTTGCCTATCTGGGGGTAAACCAGGTAGTTCTTCAGGGAATACTTCTAGATATTCACAGATGACAGGAATGTCTTCAACCTTGGGTTTTGGTTCATCAATAGTTACTTGTGCCATATAGATGACACAACCTTTCCTCAAACACTTTGATGCGTTAAGCATAGACACTTTCTTAGGCAACCCGTACTGAGTGTCTCCCTGTATGGTAAGTGGCTCACCATACGGAGTCTTGATCACCACTTGTTTCTTGTCACAAACAATCTGGGCTTGGTTATGAGATAACCAATCCATGCCTATCACTATGTCAAAACCAACTAATTTCAAAGGAAGCAAGGATAACGGAAAATAGTGGTTCCTAATGGATATAAAGCATCCGTCTAATATAGTTGAGGCAGTTTCTATGGTACCGTCAGCCAACTCTACTTCATATTTCATGCTTAGGGTTTTAACAGGCAGATTTAGCAATTTACAAAACTTATCATCGACAAATGACTTATCCGCACCCGAATCAAATAATACTCTTGCATAAACATCATTTATAAGGAAGGTACCTGTTATCACGTTATCATCCTGCACCGCTTCACGTGCATTCATCTGAAAGACCCTAGCATTGGTCTTTTTCCCTTCCTCGGGTTTCTTGGCATACTTTGGGTAGTTGGACTTGATGTGCCCTTTCTCATTGCAACCATAACAGGTCGCATCCTTCAACTTCTTGCAATCCAAAGTTTTGTGTTCTTTGGACTTGCAGATCCCATAACTAATCGGCCTTGACTGCGACTGTGACCTTGACTCAAACCTGCATTTCCCGAAATGACGCTTCTGGCAGGTTTTGCATTTAGGCTTCTCATCCACTTGCTGGTTACCCTTGTTAGACCCAGAATTCTTTTTGTGGTCTAAGTTCCCTTTATGCTTCTTGTCAGAACGACGTGAGTTATCATCCTCACGTTTCCTTTTTGCTTCTTCAGAATTCTTAAGCGATCTCAGCTTGATCGCATCCAGGGTAAGGGATAGAGACAAATCAGCTGCTGACCTAAAAGTGGCAGGTCGAGACGCCTTCACACTGGCCTTAATCTCCGGGGCTAAACCCCCAATAAAACGAGCGATACGTTTTGGTTCCGGTGTAACTAAGTATGGAACCAATCGAGACATGATATTGAAACTGGTGAGGTAAGTCTGGCAGTCTAAGTTCTTCATGACTAAGGTCAAGAAGTCAGTCTCTATCTTCTCAACTTCGTGTTGAGGACAGTAATTTTCTTTGATTAGAGCAACAAACTGCTCCCAAGACATGCTATACAAATGGACTTTTCCAGCAGCTTGAATCAGAGACCTCCACCATGCTAGCGCTTCTCCTTTAAACGAATGAGATACAAACTTCACAACATCCCTATCAACGCAACCACTGATATCAACCACAGTGTCCATTTCATCGAGCCAAGTCATACAATCGATGGCTCCTTTCTCCCCTGTAAAGTCTCTAGGCTTGCAGGAGACAAAATACTTATATGTACAGGACTTACCACGTGGTTCTGGTTTGAGCTCAATCTTCTTCGACGGAACACTATGTTGATTTGAGGAGTGATGATCGTCGTCCCTCCTTGATCCATCATGTTTTGGAGGTGGCTTGCTATGAGCCTCAGAGTGAGTCTTAGGTTTAGAATGGGGTACAGATAGGGTCCTGCTTCTAGTACCACTAGATTCATTAAACTTCCTATCCATGGGCTTGGTAACAGCATTATCAATTAATGCTTGAAGTTCCGCACAAGTTACATTGATTCTGGTAGTATCATGATTCTCCCTTGGATGACTGTTGACTTCTTCAGACTCAGCCATGTAGCTTGATTGCTACATAAAATGATGACAATGATTTGCTTAGAGGTTTATAATAGATTTGTCATCTTATTAATCTATTAACCATGGTATTAAAGAACCATATTGGTTAGTTTATTAAGTATTTTATTCAGGATTTTCATTAATAACCCTTAGCTTTAATTATAATAATGGCACAAAAGGCCAAGTCACATGGACACGTTCAAATTATAAGTCAAGATCTTATAGGATCGAGGTATTAAGGTTTGAATCATAGTTCATTACCTTTCTTGACAGGGAGTTATAGGCTACAACTATCTTTTGTCTTATATAACAATGATTATGGCCTGTAGGCATTACATCACAAATGGATGTTTAAATAATAAAGAAGGAATTGGAATAATCCAATATAAGGATGACATGTGTGATTTTTACGAATCACATCTGCCAGGATTGTTAACATGTTTTTAGATGTTAACAAGGATTTGAATCTCTTTTTAAACAGGTTATACCATCATGGCCAGGTCTTATAATGACATGCAGGCTAGGTTATACCCTTTAAGATTCTTATTTAATATTTAAAGGCAGATTTTGTAAAAGGAATGACATTTTGGATTTATTTATTTATTTATTTCATACATATTACCTTTATGCATATAATGACAAAATAAAATTTAAATGATAACATGCCACTACAAATTAAAAAGAGTACATATTGCCCTAAACGGGACTTTTAACTGAAATAACTTGCCCTCGCAAGGGCTAAATTGAAATGACATGCCCACGTAAGGGCTAAACAGAAACTACAAGTCCTCGCAGGGACTGGTTACAGAAACAGATGTCCACGCAGGGACTTGATTGAACATTAAAGAAATACAAATAAACAAATAAAGGATTTAATGATCCTTTTTGCTCTTCCCCTTGATTAAGCTTGCCAGGCCTTTAAGAAATCCCCAGTTGCTCCTACGCTCTTCACGAACCTCCCGCTCCATCTGACTCAACCTTTGAAGAATCTCCTGTTGTTACGGTGGCTGGATCTGCGGCGGCTGCGGCTGTTGATGCTGTGGAGGTTGAGGAGGTGGCGGGTATTGATACCCATAGGTCGGGTATCCAGTCGTCTAGGGACCTCCATAGGGCCCTTCCGGAGGGAGAGCGTTGTAGTTCGCTGCTACGAGGTATGGGTCAGCCTCAGCATAGTTGTAGTTGGTATGGGCCGGCTGCTCAAAAGGGTTGTACGCCGCTGAACCGGCGTATGCAGGAATTCGGTTGCCAAAACCCAATGGTGGTGGTGCGAATGGCGCAGACTCCACCTCAGAAACAGGGTTCGAAGGCCCACCCATCTGTGGGTCTTCTTATAGTGGCGGATAATGACTGCCAATGGATGGTTGAGGGGTGCTGATGCGGACTCCCCCTTGCACGGACATCCGTGCGTTTGATCTTCTCCGCCTCGGTGGCTCCGGAGGCGGCTGCTGCACTGGTGGTGGTGGCGGTGGAGTAACCGCTACAAAGCGCGAATCCTCTGAGGGATCCTGTTTTTGCTGCTGCTCTGAGTGATAACTGGGTGTAAACACCCAGTCATATTGGGAAAATCTTGCCTGGTAGCTGTCTGGACCACGATAAGGTGATCCATGGTATGATGACCCATCTGAGATCTCGATGGGGTGAGTAGGTGTCCCGGTTGGTGGTTCGGCGGGATCCGTGTCTTCATCCATGTCCATTCCCTGAGCTTCAGGGAAGTGGTCTTCTGGGCCCAATGGGTTATGACCCATTGGTTCTTCAATTTGGTTTGCCGGGTTGAATCGGCTCTGGAAATAGGGTGTTGGGTCATTGAAGGAGTGGTGTGAGTTCGAGCGTTGGAGAAGGATGAAGGAAGGGTGTGAGTTGTGGGGCTCGTTTTCCGACTGCGGCCCGAATGAGTGAAGGTATGATGGTGATGAACTTAGCGAGACTGATCACCTCGCCGACTCCAGATAAGTCCTCCAATCCTCCTGGGGACTCGTGCTCATAGTCACTGAGGGTGTTTGCCGGTGGGATGGTCCGGCTTCGTGGTCGTTTGGGGCATTAAGTGGCCACTTACCTCTTCCTCCTCTACGAAATCTAGGTGGCATCTTATTGAACCTGTCAAAATAATTAAAAGAACGACAAAGAAATATAAAGGACAAAATTAAAAATAAAAACAAATTTGGATTAGTCCTAAGTTCTTTGTCTAGACTCGGAAGTCGAGGAATGTGTAACTGTGTCATTGAGATTAAACACAAAAGGCTAGTGTTTAATTCACTCAATGTTGGCTCTGATACCAACCTGTCACACCCCAAAATTTCCACGTATTACCGGTGGGCCCGGTGGGGAGTATTGTGACGTAGTTGATATCATAGACAATTTATATTATCACAGTTTAATACACAGCGGAAGTCGAAAGATAAAATTATTACAAACCGAATAAAAAGTAATGTCAAGTGTATTACAAAACGGTTGTAATGATCCACAGGCAGATCAAAATTCAAAGGATCGTTGTTCAATAGATTTAATAACATCTAAGCTTGCAAGACTCTTTATTGATGCTAGGAGTAGCCAGCCTATTCCGTTTAGTACCTGCACTTAGCCTTTTTGGAAAATACCTCAATTTACACTGGTAAATACAATTAACCGACTCATTTTGAAAATATTTAAGAAAATTGATTTGAATGCACATGGCACAAAATAATCTTTTATAACTTGGGATAATTATTTAAAAATAATCTTGTATACAGATTTAAATGTTTGTCGTCCATTAGGGCCGGTTAGAAGAGCCGGACAAGATTAACTGACACACCACAAGTACAATGCCCACAAGGAATACCTTATTGTGGGATACATTTCTACAAACGCAACTGTCAGGTGTATGCCTACACCCCGTGCTTAAGTCGTGACCATTTCAATGAATGAGCCGAGGATATCCAGGACACGGTCATTAACCCCCCAAAAGCCATATACCAAACAAAACAGATTAAAACAGTTTATGTAACTTTATTAATCACAATCTGATTTAATATTACATACCCGACCAAGCGGTATTATTATGATACCGTATCCCAAGCCCGTATAAGGGAAAATAAGTTAAAAGTATTTACCTGAGCAAGTATATATCACAGTCAGCGAGTGCAAGTATCTTTTACTGGTATCCTAATCTGGAACGAAGGTTTTAATAACCTATTAGATTCCTAACGGGTCTTAATTAAGTCTAAACTTAGACCGGTTAGTTTTTAAAGGAAGATATACGGTTCAAAACGCACGATTAAGTGAAGACCGGATTAGAATGTGGTTTAGACCCGACAAGTTTGTATACTTGTATAATATGGGTAAACTAAACACATTCTGGATTTTGAGATAAAAATGATAAGGTTTGACTCGTTTCGGCTAATTTATCCAAACTAGTTACATAAACCGCACCGAACGCGAAAAAATGCGTAACGGGTAACCAAAAGAGTCATGAACAGGTTTCCTAAGTTAATATGCCTTAATTATGTTGTGATATCAGTAGGATATCTTCCATTATGCCCAAAATGGATTTAAACTCAAATTATGCCCCGTAGGGGTATTTTGGTCATTTAAAGGTTATAAAAGAGTTTAAATACTTATCTGAGTTTCAGGTCTGATATAATCAGTAAAAATATTTATTTTTTATAAGTCATAACAGTAGGGTATTGCACATATGTGAAATTTATCTTTTATAACCAAACTATGCACCGTAGGGGCATTTTGGTAATTTCACATAAGCTTTAAAGGTCAAAATTTGAATTCTGAGTTCAAAACTTTTGGTTACTGTTTAATTATGAAAGTTTACTTAAAACATCAGTAGGTATTAAGTTTCATATGTTAAAAATAGTTTTAACCCATACTATGCGCTTAAAACGCGTAAAAGTCGGTATTAAGTGATTCTCGGGTTTAAATAGGAAATCTGAGTTTTTGATTAGTTTATAAAGTTCAAATATTTTATTTATCATATAAAATCAGTATAAAAAAGGTTGGTATCAAAATATTATGTAAAACTCATTTTATTCAAGAAAAGGGCATAACCAACAATTACCGATTTAAAGCAAGAACCCTATGTTATGCTCAGCTTAAAAATAAATAAAAATCTTCAAAAATCCCAAAATATTATATTACATCAGTGGGTAAAAAGTTTGGTGTCAAAATTCGGGTTTAGATACGCTTTATGCTAATTACGCCGTTTAATTAATAAAAGCTTTCTAATTACGCTATTGAGCATAACTCTTAATCTAGACCTCAAACTGATTTCAAATTATTAGGACAAGTTTATAAATCAGTAATAAAGGTTTTTGTCCTCTCACATTTTCAAAAATCTCGTTTTAAGGTCAAAAGGGCATTATGGTCAATATTTAGGCATATAACGGAAACATGCACATGAATTGAATAACTAAGGAACCAAGTTGTATAACCTCAGAGGGGTACATTAATCTATAACCTGGTCCTAATAAAGCTCTAAGGCATTTCTAAAATGTGCTACATTGGGTCAGAACTGAAAGTCAAAGAAAAAGTCCACTTTTGCGACTTTCGGTTCCGAACCGAGCTTAAACTGAAAATTGTCGGGTTGAGCATGTTTAGACATGTTCTTACATTAATTACCAAGTTATATGAGTGATAAAACAGGTTCCATGGCTTATACATTGTTAATTATGTGTTTATGCGAAAATTTGCTTTCTATTGACTTTTTATAATTAACTTTGACCCGACAATTGACCTAGTTAGAGTGGGAATTAGAGGGTGCCCTTTTAAGGGTTTATTACCCATGTAATTACCAACTCAAAGCTACTTTTAATTCGAGAATTGACTGGACCATTAGCGATTAATCACTAAGTCAAACCTTAATTACGACGGGTTTGACTTTAGGCCATTAAACTAATAAAACTGAATTAAGAAAGGTCAAGGAGGCTTACTGAAGTACTAAGCACGACTAATGACCCTTAGAAAATGATCTTGAGCTCCAGGAGACTCCAGAAGTTAAGTTATGAATGTTTTTCAAATGCATGAAAAATGTTGCAACTTGGAACTCTATATATAGTGATTTTAATCTCATAGGATGATGCCAAACAAGTCTACAAGTGTTGTATGATGTTCCCAGGTGTCCCTATGCATGATAACCTATTGGCCCTACCCCTAGAATTCAAAAACAGGCCTTTAAAGGCGGTGCAGCAGCTGTTACAGGCATCTGTCCAAAGGAAATGGAGCTGGCAACTTTCAGGCGGCCCGCGTAAGGTTTGATTAACCTTTACGCGGCCCGAGTCAAACTCAGAAACCGGGAGAAACGTTTTAGACTTTGCACTTTTGGTCCCTGGTCCATAAAAACTTTATTAAACTCTCATTTATTGCAATATGGACCCCTATAGTTAACTTTTGAGGGCCTTGAGTCATAAACTAACTCCATTAGGCTTCCGGCTAGTTGTACGATCACCAGAAACGTCTTGTATTCATCGGAACTTCACAAAATCAATATCTAATATTCTTGTGAACGAAATATTGATTTATTTACAATGTTTTTGGGTTCGTTAAAGGTCACTCAGAGGTATCTTTCAACATGTTGACACTTTTAACCCTTATGTTTCACAAGATCCTTATTTTAAGCACAAATGACTTCCAATGTTCGTTAATTTATTCTTTAAAGCATACGAACGTCGTGTGAGGTCAATCAGAGGCACACGTTAGGCATGTTGACCCTTTAGATCCTTTTATTCACATATTTACATTGTTTGACAACGTTAGTCCCTCAAGATCAATCTATTATACGCTTAAAGCTCATGACACGTGTCTTCATTATAATGGTCTTGATTTTACGAGGTGTTACAAATAGGCTAGGTCATTTTGCTAGGGAGTGCAGGAGTCAAACCACTGGTCCTATTATAACTCATCCCAGCTCAAACCCTAGACCACAACACCAAAGCACTATACACTATACCCAATATACCCCTGCAGCCCATGTTAACACTGCTCATTATGCTGCAACCCCTGTGCCTGTGCATTATGTTCAAACCACTATCCCACAAATTCAGTATGTTCAGGCCCCTGTCCCTCAGGCTCCAGTGCAACCTGTTGCACCTCAACCAACTGCTCCAACAGTGGTTCAACCAGATCAACAAAGCTTTTTCACCCAAGGTTTTGTTGACTGGAGCAGTATGCGTGATGAGCTTGGTGATGAAAATTTTACACTCAATGCTTTTAATGATAATTTTAATGATGAATTTTGTCTTATGGCATTAGAGTCAATACCAGAAGGGGTAGAAGCTGAAGGGGAACAACTAAGTGTTGAAACAATGGATAAAGTGGCTGAAGCAGTGGTTACTGCTGTTGTTGGTGAAACACTGCTGGGAGAAAATTCAGAAACCCTGATTGAACCACTGCTTGACCCCTGGTCAAAAGAAGACAAAGAAGAAAAGGAAGAAGAAAAAGAGGATGAGAAAGAAGAGAGAGCTGATGAAGAAAGTGATCATCAATATTATTGTGCTATGATGGCAGCTGCCAAGGTATCACCTCAGGTTCTTAAAAATCTGTGTTCAGACAAATGCATTATTGCATTTGCTAGCATTAAAGAGGTGAATGAAAACCTTAGGGACAAGGTCTTAACTGATGAAGTCAAATTTGAAAAGTCATTAAAAGAACTTAAAATCAAGTTGGCTGAAAAAGACAAAGAAATTTGCTGTCTAAAAGAAGAGCAAAGCATTACCAAAACCCAACTCCAAACTATGATAGAAAAATATCATGTCTGCAAAATGGAGTTGGAATCCACCCAAATCACTTGTGAAAAGTGGGTGGAATCTTGCAAAGGTTATGAAGTAATGCTTGAAAAACAGATTAAAAGCAATGTAAAATTTGGTGTTGGTTTTAGAAAGCATGACCAAGTTGAAAACAATGCTACAAAAGAATCTGGTTCAGTGGAGATCATACCCACAAACAAGAATGGCCAAGAAATCAAAATTACTGACAAAAATGGCAACAAAATCACACTTGAAAGACCATTGGACTCTTCAACCTATGAAGAGATTGAGGAATATCAATTTAAACCCAGATGGTCTGATGAGTGTGACATTCTTGAAAATTTTAAACCCATGGATTTCACAACCACTGATGGTGTCAAAGCTCCTAAATCCAAGGCCATTCCTCTAAAAGACATCCCAACAGTGGTTCAAAACTCTGTTGTTAAGGAGTTAGAAAAGAGGAAGAAAAGGGAAAAGATCAAAAACTTGTTTTGTGAATTTTGTGAAAAGAAGAATCATCTAACAAAAGATTGTTTTCATCTAAAAGCAGATGATCTCAACAAAACAATTGTCATTATACCTGCTGAAAGCTGCACCATCTGTGGTAAATCAAACCACAAAACTCAAGAATGTGTGTATCTCAAACCATTTGATGTACAAAAGAATGAGTACACTGCAAAAACATCCTTGAGTTCATCAAATGCATCTGTCAAGTTTACCAAAAACAACCACTATTTGTGCCAGTTCAAACAGCTGTCACAAAACAGCTGAACCAAACATCTGTCAAAAGAGATGTTCAGGTGACTGATGCACCCCCTGGCAATCAATACAAAAGAGGTAAGGGACAACCACCATACCCTAGGGTCCCACACGTTTATGGGGCTTACAAAAGGCCCCTTAAACCAAGAGTGAACAGGCATCCCTTTGGGTACCAACTAATAATTGGGCAAGACCCCCAACAGTGCTTAGAGACAACCAGTTCCAAAACTGTCCAAACACCTGACCTAACCACTGCCCATCCACCTGAACTTAACCTAGACACTGCTGAGACCCCATCCAAAGCCATATTGGCTTTGGAGACCTTAATGAACTAATCCTTTACTACATGTGCAGGGAGCTTCTGCATGCTTAGATAGTCTTTGGTATGTAGATAGTGGAGGCTCCAGGCACATGACAGGATGTAGAGCCCTTCTTAAGGATTTCAAAACTCATGGAGGGGGTGATATATCCTTTGGCAATAATAGTAAAGGAAAGGTTCTGGGGTCTGGTACTGTTCAATCTGGTAAAGTTAAATTTGAAAATGTCAATCTAATAGACAATCTAAAATTCAACCTCTTAAGTGTCTCTCAAACGAGTGATAAGGGCTATGGCTCATTCTTTACAAAAGAGTGTTGTAGGATTGTTGGACCAGAAATGGTTGAAAAGATTGAAGCAATAATCAAAAATGAAAAAACCCAACTTGTTGCTCAAAGAAGTGGCAATGTTTATGTGGTAGATATGTCAAAAGATAGCCCCAGGACTGATGCCTGTCTGTTCTCAGCTGCTTCAAATTAAGAGACAGAATTATGGCACAGGAGATTGGGGCACACAAATCTCAAGACAATCACTGCTATTTCAAAACAGGGGTTAGTAAGAGGTCTACCTCAAAAACTGTTCACCTGTCCTGAGCATTGTGTTTCCTGCCTAAAAGGAAAACAACATAAAAGCTCTTACAAATCAATTGAAGAGTCCAAAACAACCAAATGTTTGCAAATGCTTCATATGGATTTGTTTGGCCCAGTTAAAGTCATGAGTCTTAGGAAGAAGAGATATTGTTTGGTTATTGTTGATGACTTTTCTAGGTTTACATGGACTTACTTTTTACACTCAAAAGATGAGACTGCAGGCATTCAACAAGACTTTGTGAAACAGGTTGAAAAGCAGTTTGAATTGCCAGTAAAAATCTTCAGAAGTGATAATGGCACAGAGTTCAGGAACAAGGAGTTAGATGATTTCTGTGTGTCAAAAGGAATTGTGAGACAATACAGCATTCCAAGAACACCAGAGCAATTGTTGAAAGAAAGAACAGGACTTTGATTGAGGCTGCCAGAACCATGCTTGCTGATTCAGGTTTGCCATTAACTTTTTAGGCTGAGGCAGTAAACACTGCTTGCTATGTCCAAAACAGAGTTCTAATCAACCCTAGGCATCAAAAGACTGCCTATGAACTGCTGTATAAAATAAAGCCATTGATTTCGTATTTCAAAGTTTTTGGTTGCCCATGCTTCATTTTAAACTTAAAAGATTCTATCTCAAAGTTTGCAGCCAAAATTGATTGTGGTTATCATCTGGGATACTCAACCACTGCTAAGGCCTACAAAGTGTTTAACACAAGGACCAAAACAGTGGAAGAGACTTTGAATGTAAAGTTCAATGAACTTTCATCAATGAAAATCCCAGTAAATCCTGCTGATTTAGTTGATCTTGATAAATTCGCATTTGAAAGTGTTGCTGTCAAGACTAACAATGCAGGTCCATCAGAAAATCCTTCATCAGACTATGGGTATGAAGTCATCATTCCTCAGCAAAAGTCTACATCAAATGGTAAAGCAACAGATGTTCAAAACAGTTGTCAAAGCTCAACCACTGCTACCTCAACAGTTGTTGATCAAAGTAGCCCATCAACCCCTGCTTCAACAGCATTAAACACCACTGACAAAAGTCCCCAAACAGTGGATAAAAGTCAGCATGTGTCCACACCATTACCTCCTATTCCACCACCTTTTGAAGCCACTGCTGGATCATCAAAGTCACAAACAGTGGTTAGCTCAGATGATTCACATCTGCAGCCCTCACCACTCAATGCCATTGTTCAATACAAAGGAGATTTAATATTCTTGAAGTCTCATCCACCTGACCAAATCATTGGCAACATTGGTGAAGGGGTGCTCACAAGAAGCCAATCCCAAAACATTTGTCTTTTGGCTGGTTTCCTATTACTCCATAAGCCAGTCAAGTACCAAGAGGCACTGAAAGAAAATAGCTAGATAGAAGCCATGCAAGAAGAGCTCCAACAGTTCAAAAGACAACAAGTATGGGAACTTGTACCACTGCCAGAGGATGTAAGTCCTATTGGCACAAAGTGGGTCTTCAAAAACAAAACTGATGAAAGGGGCATTGTTGTCAAAAATAAATCTAGGCTTGTGGTTCAAGGGTTCAGATAGGAAGAGGGCATTGACTATGATGAAACATTTGCCCCTGTAGCAAGACTTGAAGCTATCAGATTATTCATGGCCTTTGCTGTCAACCACAACATCAAGGTGTATCAAATGGATATCAAATGTGCATTCCTCTATGGTAAGATTCAAGAAGAGGTGTATGTCTGTCAACCTCCAGGTTTTGAGGATCCATTTAATCCAAATCATGTCTACAAGCTAAATAAAGCTTTGTATGGCCTGAAACAAGCACCAAGAGCATGGTATGAAACTCTTTCCACTTTCCTACTATCCATTGGTTTCACAAGATGTAAAATAGATAAAACACTGTTTTTAAAATGGAGAGGAAAGGATTTGATGATTGTCCAGATTTATGTGGATGACATCATCTTTGGAAGCACATGTAACAAAATGTGTGAAGAGTTTAGGCAACTCATGACAGCTGAGTTTGAAATGAGTGCAATGGGTGAACTCCAGTGCTTTCTTGGTCTCCAAGTAAGGCAACTGCAAAATGGTATTTTTATCCATCAAGGCAAATATGCCAAAGAACTTTTAAAGAAATTTGAGATGGATGATTGTAAGCCATGCAGTACACCCATTGCAACCAATAAAATTGTCATGTCTGAT
The DNA here is from genome assembly GCA_030545235.1 of Helianthus tuberosus. Classification (NCBI taxonomy): domain Eukaryota; kingdom Viridiplantae; phylum Streptophyta; class Magnoliopsida; order Asterales; family Asteraceae; genus Helianthus; species Helianthus tuberosus. The sequence goes on along the minus strand of CM060416.1, from coordinate 137,662,512 downwards.
GAAAAGGATGATTTGGTTGACCAAACTTTATATAGAAGCATGATTGGGTCTTTATTGTACCTAACTGCATCTAGGCCAGACATCATGTTTGCAACATGTGTTTGTGCAAGGTCCCAATCAGCCCCCAGAAAGTCAAACCTTATTGTTGTAAAAAGGATATTCAGATACCTAAAAGGTGCTCCCACACTTGGTATCTGGTATCCATCTGATGGTAAAATTGAGCTTTCATGTTTCTCAGATAGTGATTTTGCTGGATGTGACAAGACAAGAAAGTCCACTTCAGGAGGGTGCCAATTTCTAGGCAGTTGCTTAGTGTCTTGGCAAAGCAAAAAGCAAGCAGTTGTTTCCACATCCACTGCTGAGGCAGAGTATATAGCTGCTGCAAGCTATATAGCCTAATTGCTTTGGCTTCAAAATCAATTGCTGGAGTTTAGTATCACTGCCTTAAAGACACCTCTCATGTTGGACAGTCAGGCAGCAGAAAATATCATCAAAAATCCAGTCTCTCATTCAACCACCAAGCACATTGATATCAGACATCACTTTGTGAGGGATTGCTATGAAAAAGGTTTGATTTCTCTGCACCATGTACCAACTAAAGATCAGCTGGCAGATGTGCTAACAAAAGCATTAGATACATCCACCTTTGAAAGCTTGATCTCTAGGATTGGCATGCTAAACATGGAATAACAAGAAAATCTTGTTTTTCTATGAATAAAAGCATTAAAATGTTTTCAGAAAATCAAAAATTTATCCTTAAAAAAAGCTAAAAATGAATTTTTCATTAAATCCTTAAAAGTCTGCCATAACCACTGTCCCCAAATATCTGTTTCACTGTCTAAATGCTGTCCACTGCTGAAAGTCAACCACTGTTTTCTCATTTTCTTGGTAATCACTGTTGTTCAAAATCAGTGTTTTATCCACAGATAAGGCTATTCACTGATAGTTAAAGTCTCCCACTGCCTTCATTATGACCGTTGCAACCACTGATATTTGCTCAATCAGTGGTTTTCAAAACAACTGTCTTCCATTATTTATCTTCTCATCAGAGATTGGCACATGGACAGTACATAGCGGTCAGATCTTTGTAACCGCTGCCACGTCAGCATTCACTTTTTCCCTTATAAAACCCTGATCAAAACCCTCAAACAGGGTTTTACACTGTCGAATTGAATTCCAAAATTCCTTTCTCAAAGCAGTTTCCATCCTTCTTTCTCAAATCATTCATCGTTCCTCTTCGTCAAAATGACAAAATCGAAATCAAAATCATCTTCATCTTCCAAAAAGGTCACTCAAATGGCCACTCCACCCATCGAGATTCCATACAAATCTCCACACAACTACTTGGGTCTACTCATAAAACCCACCACCACCAAAACCTTTGATTCCATCATTGATGCTCTTTCAGCCTCAAAGTACAAAACTTTGTTAATTGCTGATGCTCCAATTTACCTACAAATCCAGCGAGAATTCTGGAAAAAGGCCACACTTGAGACCCAAGGTGAGACAGTCATAGCCATCAATTCTTCCATAAAGGGTAAAAAGGTTCAAATCACCCCACAATCCATTTCAGAAGTATTTGAACTCGATGATCAGCAAGGTAAAACTTATTTCCCAAAAAACGAGTATCAAAATGATTTTCTTGAAAGAGGGTATGGTGCAGAAATGAAAAGGGACACCTTACAAAAAGGCTTCTTCCCTTCTGCACCAAGGTTTTTATTCCATGCCCTTTTGATGTGTGTTTCAAATAAAACAACTGCTTTTAACGAAATACCATTAAAGATCCAATACCTGGGTTTTGCTATTTTACATAATGAAAATTTTAACTATTCCCAGGAGATCTTTGATGATTTGGTAAAAAATGTTGATAGCAAATCATTTTTACTTTTTCCAAGGTTCCTAAGCTACTATTTTAAACAAAAATTCGGAAAGGAAAATGAAAATTTGCTCATCCAAGGTGAATCTTTTCAAATAAATGGTTTAACATCTGAAACATTCACTAGAATGTTAACACCTGCAAAAACACAAGCAGAGGTGCCTGAGCAAACTTTAGCAGCTACCACTGCTCCTCAGGTATCTGATGCTGAGCGCACTGCTCCAGGTGATCATAGTAGCACACCCACTGCTATGAAACCCACACCTGCCATTACCAAAAAGCCTAAAAGAAAATCATCCAAAAAGCCCCCCAAACCCACTAAAAAGGCAACTCTGGAAGATGAGATCCCAAAGCAACTGCCAGTGACAACACAAATGTCACCAACAACCACTGCTACTACTTCCTCACAGCAGATGGTAGAAAGATCTCCACCCTTGCCTCAAACTCCTCCTGCATCTTCACAAAAAGATCAGGTTGTAAGCACAGGGACAACAAATTATGATGCTCTGGAATCACTTGATTCCATCATCCACAGCCCACTTCCCGGGGCAAATTCTCTTTCCACTCCTATCCTCACTTCACAATTTCCACCATCCATAAAACCCTTGTTGGATGCAGTTGATATTGCCCAGACACAAATCGGTTCTTCTCAATCACCTGTCAATGAGAATATACATCAACAAGTGACTGAGTCTGGTGTTTCTATCACTGTTAACCCACCAACAACAAATGAGGAGGCTACACTGCTGGAATTATCTGAAATTCCAGTCAGTAGTTTAAGTGGAGCAGCAACTACAAGTGTTGGATCAACAGATCTACATTTGGCCAGTTGTTTCATCAATCAGACTCCCTTGAAGGCAATTCCTTCCATAGCACCTCTGATATCCACTAGTGAGTTTGTTATGACCACTGGTACCATCAAAAGGCTATCAAGTGTTGAAGGAAGAAGACCCTAGTACCAAGAACAAGGGGCATCAATGGGTGACTTTTGGAATTCGTTCCCTAAATCACACATTGATACAACCATTGCCGGTGGGGAATCAGATGATCCCATTAAGTTGGGTGATGATTTAAAATATCAGGAATTGACGGGTAGAATTGATAATCTTGATACCTCTGTTGCAGAAATCAAAGAAATGCTGCAACAGTTGTTGAAAGTTGAAAAGGTACCACTAACTGCTGCTCCAGCTCAAGCACCTGCACAACCTGCACCTGCTGCAAATGAGTTATGGAACTTATTTCAACCACTGCTCCAACAACAAAGAGAGTTGGCTGATCAGCAACATGAGATTCAAATTCAAAAATTCAGAAATCTCATGGAATCAAGGTTCAAAGATACCCAAGCTGACATCAAGGCTATCAAAGCCCATATACTGAACACCACTGGAACTGCTCCTCCCACTGTTCTCTTTATTGATAATCCACCACCAGATAATGCCAAAAAGGGGGAGAAAATCAAGCAGTGGAAGAAGAAGGGAATTGAAGATGGTCTTTATATTGAACCAGAAAAAGATAGCATGACTAAAGACATTCCCTTGCCAGATGGTAGTAAAAAGATTGATGTTACCACAAATGCACTTGCTGAAGCAAAAGCAAGCGTAAAAAGGGATAGAGAGGCTAAGGATAAAGCCAGGTGGGAACAGGAGAAAAGAGCTTTTATGGAGCTGAATGTGCAGGGTCCTTCTGAGCCAATGGATGATGAAAATCCTAAGGATGAAAAGAAGAAGCCCATTAGACAAGTGAGGCAACCCAAACACACACCATCCAGACCCACAAAGCATGCCTCCAAACCACCTTCCAAAGCCTCCAAACATCAAACCTCCACCCAAACAGCTGTTGAATCACCTGCTGTTCAACAACTGTTGGTACTTCAGTGGTTTCAGCAGTTGTTAAACCAAAAACCACCACTTCAACACACACTACAACCACTGCCTTACCACCACTACCAAAAATCACTTCACCACCAAAACTACCATCACCACCAAAAACAACCTCACCACCATCACCTCCTGCTAAAAAGCAGAAGACATCAGATGTTACAACATCTGTTGTAATGACAACAGTGGTTGAAACACCAGTTGTTTCAACAACTGTTAGTCAGCCACCTACCACCACTCAAATCAATACTTCACAATCATCCAACATACCACCTGCCTCTCCTAAACTAAAAAGTAGAAGGGTAATTTTACCTGATGATGATTCTCCATCACCACCACCTACATCTTCACAATCTCATGCACTTGTCAATATTCCAAACCCTGTTCCTCTCTCTTCAGCCCAAGTTCAACAGCCAATCACTGCCATCACTCCTGCAGGATTTCAATATCCTCTAGAACTTATAGCAGTCAGAGAAGAAATTAAATCTTTCTACTATGAGGATGATCCTGCTAAAAGGAGTTTGCCATCAGTTGAAGGATATCCTAGGCCTAACAACATTGAAGAGTACTTGAAAGTTAAGGCTCAACAGGCAGAGGATATTTCCAAAAGAAACTCACAAGGAAAAACTGATAAAGAAATTCAAAGGCATTATCAAATTCTGCTCACACAAGTCAGATCTTTGGAGCAGTTTGCAAAGAATGTATGTCAGCAAATATCAGAAAGAGCAGATGAAACCCTGAGAAAAGACTACATTGAAAATATCATGGCTTATAAGAAATATAAGAGGGAAAAACACATGTACAAAGAATGGACCATTCCTGAGCTTGAAAGTGAAGCAGCCAGGATTCAAGAAATGATTAAAAACAAGGTCAAACACACTCCTCCTGATTGGGCAAAGTATAAGAAGAATGTACCTGAAAAGACATTGGAGCTGAAGAGAATGAAAGAGGAGCTAATTGCTGCTGATTATGGGTCTAAAAATCAAGTGATGAGATGGAAAGAAGACAAAGTCAGGACCACCTACAAAAGGTTGGAGGAACTAAGGAAGAAAGATCCAAGGGTTCCACAGAAACCTGACTATCCTGAAGCAGAGGTTTCAACAAGACCACCAAAGCTGCAAATCAGGAGATCCACTGCTCCAACTGGTGCTGCCATCTATAAAAGAAGACAACAAAAACAGTTGGATGCTGAAATAGTGGAAGAATTACTTGCAGGAGATGACCTTGTAAAAGAAGGTATTAAGAAGATGATAGCAGAAACTCTTGGATTGAATCAACCTGCAAGCACTGCTCAGTCAGTCATCACCAGGCCAGCATCACCAAACTCCTCATCTAATAAAAATCTCCCAAGAAACCACCAGACACAAAAGTACTAAAGTGGAAAACTGACAAACAGACCCATGTACTGACTGTGATCAAGTCTAGTGGAGAAGTGAAGAAAATAACAAGGGAACAATCACTTGGCCTAAGTATTGAAGATTTGCAGGATCTCCTTGATCTTCCACTTTGCAGGGATGAAGATGACACAGATGCCTTAGACTTTGAGTTACAACTCAAAGGGCAAATAAGGGAACTGTTGATGAGGCAATAAAGATCTACAAATAATGAAGGGTTTTGGCATTATCTGTTCCAGGGGGAGATTGTTGGGATTGAAACCTATCAGAGGAACAGATAATTAAAGCCAAAACCGGATCAGAGTAGTGGATCCAGAATAAGCAGATGTTATGTATACAAGTCTCTCCCCCTTGAAAGTGGTTTCAACATCTGATAACCTCCAATCCACTGATCCTTACAACTGCTGACCTACAACTACTGATCAAGTCAAAGAATGATGAAGAGTAAAGCTCTGCTGGTCAATCTACTGCTTGGGTTAAGCTCTGCTGGTTTATATCAAGTACTGCTGGAGTCACAACAGTGGAAGGATATAGCAGCAATTTAGTTTTACTTATGTAATGTATTGTATAACAGTTGTTAGCATAGCAGTGTTTGTATTAGATCAGTTGTTTAGAGTTTGTTAGGAGGTTAGATGTCACTTTCATGGTGACGTCAGCAAAGATGCCACAGTGGTTTGTCCGTGCCTATAAATAGAACAGTACCCTATACTGTTCTATTAGCTCTTCACCAATCTTCTTCCTGTACGAACAAACACTGTGAGCTCAGGCTGAGGGGGAGTTTGTTTCATGTATGCATTGTAATCCTAGTTGAAATAAATTCAATCTTTCGGTTCTATGTGAAAATGTTTCATTAAAGCAATTCTCCTGTTTGATTTTGTGCAAAGTTTATTTCCATTTATATTCTGCTGCACTACTTGTTCATTTTCATCTTAATTCAAACGTAAAACACAATCAATCCAAACTCAGATCCTAACAGGGCTGATGTGTGATGCTCATTTTTTAAATTTTTTTCTAATCTCATCTTTACCCGAACTCATCCTTACCAACCTGACCCAAATCTGATTTCGTCTCTTTTAAGTATGTGATTTTTATTTTTTTGTAAACATTCAGATGGAGTTTACAATACTAATCAAAGTGGCTGATTGCAACGACCTGCAAGACCGACTGGTAAGATACATCCTGACCCAAATCTGATTTCATCTCTTTTAAGTATTTGATTTTTATCCTAACATCTGTGTTTGAAATAAAAAAATATTGTATATATAGGAACTACCAAAAATATTGAGTAACCAGCTTCCCAAAAACTGTGAAATAATCAAGCTTATTGATTATACGAGAATGAAATACAAAGTTGCTGTCAAAAGCTTGGGTCGAAGAAGAAAAACACTACATGGGCCCGAATGGATAAGATTTTTTCAATCTTTAAAACATCAGAATATAGACAAACTATGTTTCAAAAGATTGAAAGAACTTAAATTTGAGGTACTTCTTTTGAACACTGACGCGTTGGAAATTAGAAAGCATTCCTCAAGAAGAGATTACATTCATAGTTGTTTGGTAGAAGCTAAAGCAGAAACATACTATCAACAGGTAGAACTTTGCTACCTTGTTTTATATATTATTGTCTCTATTTTCTGAAAGAGAAACTTCTAATTTATATTCTCTGTTTTGAATAAAATCTAATCTCACATTTCTGAAATGTATGAATTATAGGATTTACTGCATGGGTTGCTGTGGCTGCTGTCCGAGAGGCGCTTAAAAATCGACAACTTGTTTGCTAAAGTACACGACCCTAGGCAGAGTTGCAAGGTCGATGTTTGTTATGCTTTTCCTCCCGGAAATGAAAAAGGATTGGCTGTCGGTTTCATGGGGTCAGGTTGGACCACCTTTTGTGTTGAAAATGACATTGAAGAGGACTACCAACTGCTCTTTCAATGGATGGGAAGCACTCCACAAGAGCACTATAACTTCAATGTCCTGATATTTAACAAAGATGGCATTGGACTTCACGCAGCCACTACACATCAATGCAACCGCACCAAGCACCGCCACCACAATAGCTGCCCCAGCTACCAGAAACAATTTGAACACCATGCCATAGAAACACACATGCTGGTAATTAAATACTAACTATTAATATACTTTATTTTCATTATAATGTTGGAGATTGAATAACAAAACCAATAATTTATTTTTACAGACGATACGGAAGAACTTTGTTCGGGATCACCAAATCAATAGCTACTGTAATGCTATGCTGTCATTTAGCCATGTTAAGTTTCTAGTACCGCTACGTGTAAGGACAGATCCAAGAAAAGTAGGTGATGACAACCATGTAATAATGTATGCGGACTGGCAGCATATCCTGGACGAAGCGGGGATGACTAAGGACAAAGTGATGAGGTTTGAGCTGGTGGGAGAAAAAAGTGTGGCAGGTGATAAGATCTACTTCGAAGTTTGTTGATATCAATTCTGACAACTTTTTCGGATTCAATGGTTTATGTTTTTGTTATGTTTGATGGACAACTTTCCTTTTCTAACTGCATGTAGAACTTTAACAGTCACATCCCATTACGATGTTATCGTAATTTTGGTTCGGGATGTCTAAAATATATAACTGAAATATCTATGTCAATTGTCGTGGGCTATGTTACAAACAGGGCCAGCCCAAGCCTAAGCTTTTTGAGGCTTGGGCTTTGGCCACCAAATCAATAGGGCACCAGATTTAAAAAAAAGGTTGTATAAATTGATATATGATTTGGGCCTAACCTGCCTAATAGCGTTAAAATGAATCAATATTGGGCTGCAAAATCTATTTAGTGTTTATCAAAAAGGCACGCTTATGACCCATGTATGCGACACAGGACATGTATATTTAGTGGGTGTTTGGCCTAGCTTTTTCGCAGGCTTATGTCCCAGGCTCATGTCATCGATCGATTAGATTAGGGGCATGTTTCGCTAATAAAACCATAAATGAAACAAAAGGGATGTTTGGGTTACCTTATTTTGTATTACCTTTTTTGTAGCAACTTATGACTTATTCATTTAGGGAGTGTTTGGCCTAGCTTTTTTTTAAATAAAAATAAACTGCGTCATCAATTAGAAGACAAACTATATAATTGACTTTTACTCGACAACGGAACAATGTCTCTATATCTTTAAACTAAAAAAAATAATTAAAAATAAACTGTGACAAGAAATATTAATACGATTAAAATAGAAGTATTAAAAAAGTAACAATTACATATCAAAAGAGAAAACAATCACACTTAAACTCTAATAGCAAGAATCAAGAAACTTTAACTTCAACTCCATTGAGCACTGAACCTCTCGATGTATGTCCTTGATCTTTGTCATGAACTCAAAATCTCTATCTCCACACTCTATATTACTCAAAACACGTAGGTCACCAACAGAAGTCGTAGGCATCGCCCTCAGGTCTCTCGAAACGTGTTTTCTTGACAGCATACCAAGTTGCAGTCCGTTAAAACACCTCTTCAACTCTTGAAGAGTAGACCTATCAGCAAAAACTTGCTCTTCGATTTGTTTAATAAAACGTTGTTTTAAATCGTCAGATTGGGCAGACGTATATGATGCCATTTTCATGTATTTAAAAAAACTGATGCAAAACAATAACAGTTGCTCTTCTATTTCACTGGATGAATCAGTGTATGATGAAAGAGCAATTGAATTGGCAATCGTATTATATAGTAAATATGGAACAACCCAAAGGTCAGATATAAATGCAACCATAAAATGTATATTTAAAAACCATGTAAATTTAATGATTTAAGAGGGGAAAACGTGTACATTTAATGTAAACATGTACATTTATATTCAAAAACCCTGTGAATTTAATGCAAAACCTTTCAAAAATGAGTTTTCATGGGAAACCAAGTAAAATTAAATATCTAGAAACCCAAAGGACAAAATTTAAACCTTAAAAAACATGTTATCATAATTAGGAGACATCTCTTCATTTACTATATCAAACATTTCAAACACTATAAAAGGCTCATGATTAGTTTAGTTGAATACATAAACACAACATTTTAAAAAAACTGTTCATCATAAAAAACAATCCAAAAACACTCACACTGTTTCTAAATGGCAAACAAAACCTTCTACCACTGGGCGGATACTAACGCCGTTAAAATGGCATTTTCAAGATGGTCACTCCAAGAACAGGGAAAAGATGAAGAACTCAACCAAAAAGTTACTACCATTAGTAACAAATATTATAAGCAAACATGGGGTAGCATTGCACTGCTAGATGAAGTTCTTCATTCTCCTCCATCAGAGTTTAAAGAAAAAGTAGAAGACTTTATCACACAACTGCTGAAACAGGATCAGAAAACATGTGATATGCTAGCTGATCTGCAAAGTAAAACAAAAAATGAAATTGCATGGAAGAAGGCAAGAGTCATAGATATCTTAGGAAGTTAAATGGAGTGTGTAATTTTTAATATTTTTCAAAATCATAATTTTGTAGCACTATTAAATATCGAATAAAGAAAATTCAGACTTTTTTTTTGTAGAGTTAAAATCATTATCAGTGATAAATTCACAAACAAAGTATGACATATGCAAATAACGTATCAATTTCAAACATCTTCTCTATCTAATAACTCAATTCCTTAACCAAACTTAGACCTTAAAATTAACAATATCAATAACAAATCAATAAATTCAATAATTCTAATAGTTAAAAATACATATATGCTTATAAGTTCGACATTTTATGTTGACTTCAAACATTATGAACATAAGTGCACAAACAACACTACATCGAGTTTTTTAGTTTGCAACTGGTTCACATAAGTAACATAGAAAGTAACAAAAGTCTTATCACAAAAAGCAACAAAAAAACATGCATAATAATTCATAAAAAAAACATATTATCTAATCAGTATATTTCTTTGGCTTTCGCCTTGTTTGTTTAGGCCTCACTTGTTGATCACGCTCATTGGAACACTCAACAACAGATGTGGTAGCAGTTGTAACATCCCCAGTATCCGACTTTCTTGTATTAATGTTAGAACCATTATCCGCTTCATAATCAAACGACTGTACCTGCAAAGAAAAAAATTCAATGCAATCAAGCAAATTACAATCAATGCAATAGGTGAAGATTAAAAAAGAATAACATACCAATGGTGTTTCACTAGACGAGACTGATGAAATGATTGGTCCCCATAACAATTCATCAGCCATATCCATTTCTTCAGTTGAGACTCTTGAAAAAAACTCTACACATTCATCTTCATTGTCTTCAAAAACATGATCTATATCATCCGTGCAAGTACTAATCGTAGATAAACTAATGTTATTCCCATGCGATTTGATATAATCCTTAATGAACTTTGACACAGTAAAGCGATAAGAATAGTGAGGTGCCAAGTTATATTTATCAATCTTAATCCGAAATGTAACACTCCTAGCACATAAAGAATCAACCAAATATGTGTGAGCCCATAAAGGATCATTAACACCCTGCACTAACAGAATAACATTATTAATGACATAGACAAACATTAGCAAATAAATCAAATCATTCATCCATATAAAATAAGATATTAACGAAATATTTGGTTTAAACCTCAGACAAACTTTTAGAAAGCAACTCCACCGCAGTAATGCCAATAAGTGCAATCACAACATCATAAAAAAGAACGCGCGTCATCTCAACATCATTATCAACCATGCGGACAACCAACTTGAAACTGTCAAAATCATATAATTAAGTAAACAATATAGAAATACAACAATGTGTAAAGACTTACGCTATCTGTGGATTGAGAACATTTTGTTGACATGATGTACAATAATAGGTAGCATCCATGAACCGCACCTTCTTTCGACATTTAGAACATTTAACATACTTCCAATCATAAATAAATCAACATCAATTATAGTACCAAAGATGTTATAAAATGTGTCCTGCAAAGCAAAAAATATATGGTAACAATTAAAAACATTACAAAAGCAAGTTAAACGTTATCAAAAATAATTGATTTACACCAAAAACAAAAGATATAAGATATGATAAAAGCCAATACCTTATAAACTCATGCCTGAATAGATCGATAAACATCAGCAATACTAACAACGTGCAAGTCTTCATTTTGTGGTGTGTTAGCTTTAAATAAAACAGGCACCGGTAACCTTCAAAGGACGTAAAATAACTTGCATTACAACATACTATGCTTTGAAACATAAATAAGCTTTAATACAAGGAATAATATACATTGTCTTGAAGACATCACAAACTGGTGATGACAAATTAATATATAATTGAGATGCAACTGTTGACATCACACAAGGAGCACCTAACAAAAAAAAAGAAACACCAATGGATCAAGTATATATATTAAAAATATACATACAAATATTTCATCTATCACATTACACATACCTGAAAACAATTGAACCTTGCAAGATGTTAATACAATAACAACTGTAGTAGTAGCATGACGCCTCATGTCCTCATCAGTATACTTAAGTGCAAGTTGGCCCCATATAGAAGCATTGAGATCATTACCACTATATTCAATAAAAACACAACCATTCCAAAATAAGCAAAACAAAAAAAAAATAAAAAAGATAGAACGCGCCATAAAAACAATCTAAAAAACTTACAATTTGTAGGATCGTTTTAGACCCGAACAAGTCGATCAGAAGAGTTTTACTCAACACGAAAGGCGGAAACAGACGTGTAGAGATCAATTCAGCAAGATATACACTTTAAACTGTTGTATGAGTGATTTGATAACAATTTACAGTCTGATAACACTTCGGCAGCACTTCGTTACACTGACCGGAAAGTTACAAATGAACTAGACATGAGAGGTATTTATAGGGTGAGTGATTTCATTTGAAGATGGCATGGATCACTTCAAACGAAATTAAACTAGTTAATTTCGTTTGAAGGTGTTACATGTCATGTTCAAACGAAATTAGCTCATAAACACATAAATTCTACCCTATTTCTCATACAACACGCCCTGATCTAACAATTTTAATGTAAGACTCGATACAAGACGAAGTCGACAGACGCATGCACCAACAGACTCCCCCTCGAATGTTGACTAGTCTTAAGTGTCGAGTCTTCAACGTCTTCAGTCTTTATCGGTCTGAACGTGTAAGCATCCTCAAACTTTATCTCTTTCTTCTCTTAAGCATCAACAGACTCCCCTCTAACACGCTTTCCTCGGTTGTCTTCAGACTCTCCCTTTCGATATGCTGGGATCGCAGTCTGGCTTGTTGAAATCACATAGTCCTCAGGTATCGGAACCTGGCACTCTATCACTCAGAATCAACTAACCTGCACATTCTCTACCCAAAAATAAATTTCACAAATTTAACATTTCAAATTTACATACAAACTCCCTCTCAAATTAATCCAGAATGATTTATCAATGATAGAAACCTCAGATGACCACTTGTTCCGAAAAATATTCAAACACTTTTCTTATTTAAACACATGCTCCCCCTCACCACATGCTCATCATGTTTAGCACTTGAAATTTTGAAAATCAGCTTTCCAACATCAGTTGTCAAAAATCTTTTTGAATTTTTCAAAATTTATGCTAAAACACACTAAAATCTATTTGGATTTTTTAATGAAATGAAATGCATTAAAGAAATATATACAGACAATATTTTTTGTGAGTTTGTGTAAGAGGATCATATCAGTTTTTAACAAGTCACAAGTACCGGTGAGCTTAGTTACACATTAAGAATTAAACAATTCACTTAGATTGCCAATATACGGATCCACTTAAATTCTCACACAAATTTCAACTGATTCAGGATATGAATTAGGTGTATTAAAGACTTAAACTCATTCATGTGTCCCACCTCTTGAATATACTCCCGTATCCAGATCCCAATATTCAGTCTTACAGGTGAGTATACCACAGTTGATATCTGTAAGGGGTTAAATGCGAAGAACCGTGAGAGCTCAGGTCAGAACTTCCGTTCAGCAGAGAGATGACGGCTTCGACTTTTGGTGTGTCCCCTTTAGAGGATCTTTTTGTTTCAACAGCACATGATTATCATTTTGCAATGTTTCATCATTTTTTATGCTGAGGGTGGTGCTATATTTCAAGCAAGCAGAAAGTATTCTCCGGGGACTAGGCCATTGCTTCCGCAAAATCAGAAGTCCCGGGATAATACCCCAGATATCACTGAGCATAAAGACCTAGTATCTTAGAAAAAGGGACCTTTCAAACGAAATTTCAGGGGTTACCTATATATCCAAATAGTGTTCCCCACAAAATAAGCAAGTTTGAATTTAAGTTTATATCCCGAAAAAGCTTACTAAATGTGTAAAAACCTATCGGCATATCATCAGTGAGACCGTTTAACACTATTTAAACATTACATTTCTTTAGCATATTGTAACTGTCTACTGATGTACTATCATTTCCTCTTCTTGACACCAAAACTCATTTTCATTTTATCATGTTTTTGACTTTTTCAAATTTTCAAATGTTTTAGGATTTTCAGAAAATTTTTACTCCCCCTAAAATTCAAACACATTTAAAGAAATTTGAAAACAAACTATACAAGTAAATTGACAACCGATATCAAATCACTTCAATTCGCCATCCACTTGGCATAAACAATCAGAACTCCCCCTCACAACAAACTATTTTCCCATTGTGATTTCAAAACACTTAAGTTTGTTTTAATCAAATGGTTTTTTTCCGGAAAATAAGTTTTGTTGATTTTATCACTTGTAGGAAACGGGGATCAATTCATCACTTTGTTTTCAAACACTTTCATGAGGATTACATCAAGTTCAAATTAATGACCTTGATTAATCACTTTGTCAGAACAAACCTCTGTACCACTTGTAAATAGGCACAATCAAAACCTGATATGAAGAAAGATGTCGATTCCTGCTCCACTCTTACCAACCTGGGAGCTCCGGCAAGTCATACTTCTCACTTATGAAAAACAGACATCCAAGCTTCACCAAACTTGGATGTTTCCTCTTCACCTGCACTAGGGTAGTAAGATGCTTTCTTTGTATCATAAAAGTCTTTTACCCCTTTAACTTTCCCATCGACCATCTTCCCAAAAATCTTTTTAACATTTCCATTAAAAGCTTTCTCGACATCAAATTCTTTCTTCTCAGAATAGAACTGATTTGAGATCTCAACTTAACTTTTGATTTAAAATTTTCAACCCTCAATGGTGGAAAATGAACATCATCCATCGGAGGTACTGAGTTTTCATCTTTAACCTCAAATTGTGACTCTTCTGACTTTGTAGAATCAGATTCATCGCCAAGTTTTTCATCAAACTTCTTAACAACCCACATTTGGTTGTCTTCCGCTCTCCTTTTGTAAAAAAATTTCTTTGAACACTCACCAACTTCATAAGTTGAATTTTCAAAAATTTTGAATTTTTCAGTTGGTGATTCATTTTTCTCAACAACTTTTTCTTTAAGTTTTTCAGAAACTCCCTGTTTTGTCTTTGTATCCAACGGACAATTCAATGCAATGTGACCAACTTCATTGCATCTAAAACAGGTTCTAGTCTCCTTTCTATGAAAAACTCGAGTTCCCATTCTCTCTTGCTTCTGGATAAGAAATTCTCTGTTTGATTGCTTCCAGAATGAGCTTTTTGATTCCTCTTCACAACTTGTCCCTGAAACAAATGTCATTTTTGATTTAAAATCTTGAACATATTTTTCATTTTTATAATTTTCAGGTGGAAAAAATCCTAATCCTTTCTTTTTGAAATTACCGTTATGGTTTGGTTTCTTTTGAAAACCAGAACCAGAACTGTAACATTTTTTCTTGTTTAACCGTTGTTGAACTCTTGAAGTGTACTTTTTAGGTTTTTCTTTAAGATTTAAATCTTTTATTTTAGAAATATTAATTTCTGTCATTTTGAAAACTTTTTTGATCTTTTCAACTTGAACACTTCTTATTGGAAATTCCTCATCAGAATATAATTTGTCTGAATCAATCAATGTATATGCCACTTTGATTGCTACATCATTCAAATTAGATTTTGATAACAGGAATTCTTTATTGTAAACCCGTTTAACCGATGATTTTTTACTGTTGACCGACGAACTCGAACTTTTGATGGACGAACTTGAACTTTTGACTGACGAACTTGAACGTCCAGACTCAGACTTTGACTCAGACTTTAACTCCGATTCCTCATCTGTATCCAACACCTGATCGACCACCTTTTTTATTAAATCGGACTCATGATCAGTGTCAGATGATGTAAAGACGACGTCAATGTTTTCTGGTAATTCATTGGTTATATCGGACTTTAACTTTATATTGACTGCCTTTTCGACTTGCTCCTCATTTGGTTTTCTAGGAGAATATCCTTCCCAAATTGGAGGTGGACACTTGTTATAACTAACACTCTGTTTCTTACAAGTATCCTTCTTCTTTAGCTTCTCATCATCTTTAAATGCTTCAAAACCTGCAACAGTAGGATAAATTCGATCAATGAGATAATCAGAACTAGAATAACTCTGTAATAAACGTCTGATTCTTTCATTCTCAATCTTTTCATTTTCCAACTCCCGATGCAACTTTGCACATTCCTCAATGTAATGATTTATTGCCTTCTGCTTTGTCATCATCACAGCATTCATCATAGTCAATGCATCTTCTCTTTCAGAATTTGTCTTTTGAAGACCAGTTACTGTTCTGTTTAGCACATCGTAAGATTCTTTCACGTAGTTGAGATTGAACAGTAATTGTTCTTTCATCTTTTCTTTCTCACTCAGTTTCTCATCCTTTTCTGTACATTGCTTACAGGATTCTAAACACTTCAAGCAAGGTTTGATGATTTCCACAATCTTTTCAACTTCGATGACCTTCTCAACCTCAATCACTGGTTCAGTTTCAGTCATCTTCTCGTCTTTAACTTCTTCATTTTGAACAGTCTCTTCTTTTTTATCAACACTTTCACTCTTCGTTTTCTTTTGTTCTTTTGCAGCACGTCTCTCCTTCAGCTTCTCCAAGCGATCTGCAAAATAGAATTGAAAACTTTCAGGAGATAAATGAATTTTTGCGATATTAATATGTTTTTCTTCCTCATCATCACCACTATCATCAGTTGGTGATTGATCAAAATCTATCGCTTTTTCAGAACTATCATCTGAAGAACCAGAATCAGATGGTGTTTGATCAAAATCTAATGTTTTTCAGAACTTTCATTTGAAGAATCAGAATAGGATGATGTTTGATCAGCATCAGTTGCTTCTTCTGAACTTTCATCGGATGAAACAGAGGCTTCTTATTGATTCTTCTCATGAACACCAATCGATTTCATCCATTCTGTAAACAAATTGGGTTCTTGAACTATCTTAGCAATGAAAGCTTTAAAATTCCCATTCTCATCTACAAAATTATCCCAGCTGAATCCTTCAGGTAACTTTTCATCATCTTGGTTTATTAATCATGCTTTACTGTCAGCTGATATATATTTATTCCAACTGAAACCTGGAGCCATTTTCTCATCATCTTGATCAATGATACCAGAATAAGCTTTCTTGTTAACATCTTCAATCATTTTTCCATGAGCAGTTTGTGTTTCCTTTTGTTGATATGGTTGATGAGCAACTTGTTGATATATGGCTTTCCGATAGTAGTCATCTTTTCCAAATGGATTCTTTGCTCCACTAGCCTCTTGATTTTTGCATTCTCTTTTGAAATGACCTTTCTCCCTGCATCGAAAACAAGTAACTTTAGATTTATCAAAACCCAAAGTAGACACATGTGCATCCAGAAAATCATTTCTCCCTGTGATCATTTTAAACTTTTCTGCTCTCCTCAAGACACTAGCTAGACACCATTTGATGTCCATGAGTTCCATCTCTTCAGCGTCTATCTGATCGTAATCCTCTTTCGTCAGCATAGGATTTCCGATCCTCCCTGCAACCAAACCTTCATAGGATTGTAGCACAGTTGCAAGTAACGCCATGTAATCTTTTGCAATTTCTTCAGAAAACCTTTGACCATCTGGAAGATTCAATGCAATGTTGCACTGTATCACACAACCATTTCCACTTTTTGAATTTTGAGAATGAAAACTTGAAGTTGAACTTTTCGGATTAACACTCGGATATGAAGAAAATCCACTACTGCTGTTTGGACTTTGTTCAACATTTTCTGATGAGTTTCCAGCACTAAATGTAGTTTGAATTTTCGGACTCATTTCAACCTCTTGAACATTGCCTTTGTAGTACATCTTTACATCTTGTTGACCACTCGGATTATTCATCCTTGCAATCTTTTGTTGTTCAAGATCTTGACCTTCAATCTTCTCGATGAACTGAGATATTGTCAAACCATCATACTCACCGGTGTTCTTTAAGATGATCAAAAATGTACCCCATTCTTTTTGAGGTAAAGCATCAGCTAGTTTGTCTACCCATTCCTCTCGATCTTTGGTTATGCTTAACAACGACATAGAACGCACTAAGTGGCAGTATCTTTCAATCAACTTCTTTGTATCTTCCCCTGGCAAACTTGTGAATAGATCAAATTCTTTCTTAAGCAGTGCCATTTTACTCTTAATCATCTTCTCACTTCCCTCAAATTTGATTTTAAGTGCATCCCAAATTGATTTTGAAGTTTTGTCATGTTGAAGCAATACGAAGATGTCTTCTTTAATAGCTTGCTGAAGTAGACTTATCATCATCTTTTCAACTCTGTACATGTCTCATTCTTTATCAGTGAATTCAGAAATTTCTTTCTCAACTTGCAAATCAGTACGTGGTAGAACATATTTCTTCAAAATACACTCCCAAGATCTCAAGTGATTGGCTTGAACCCAGTTTTTAAACCGATCTTTCCAACCGTAATACTCCTCAATGCTCAATAGCTTCGGGGGTTTTTGCGTAGTTCCAGTCTCGTTTTCCAAGTTCATGTTTTGAGCAATGGTAGCCGGAGTAGTCGATGATGTTGCAAATGCGTTATAAAATTCTTCACTCATGATTCCGTAAACTTTTTCACAAAAACAATCAGATTCAAACGGAATTACTCTCCAAACGAAATACCCTGTTTAAACCATATCCTCTTGCAAACGAAATAGCTATCCTCAAACGAAATCTCTTATTTCGTTTGGAACTTCAAACGGAATAGTAGTTTTGAAACGAAATTGCAGCTTCAAACGATATCACCCAATTTCTTCAAACGGTATTACCGGTTCAAACGAGATTAACCAGTTGTTCAAACGGGATATCTTGATTCAAACGGAATCACTAGATTCTTTCAAACGAAATCAGAAGATATGTGTAATCTCAAACGAAATCACCAAGTTCCTTCAAACGAAATCACCATGACATCATCATTTTGGTCATATTTTGGTCCAATTGGTCAAGCAAATGGTCGATTTTAGTTCTGAAACTTTCTAGGGTTTGTTAAAACAACATTACGTACATGTTGTATGAAAATCAGCCGTATTTAACCGTGAAAACTTGTTCAATTGTGAAAGAAGGTGTAGAAATCAGAAAAATGAAGCTGAATTGGTATGAACTCTTCCTCCTGAGCTCTGATACCACTTGTAGGATCGTTTTAGACCCGAACGAGTCGATCAGAAGAGTTTTACTCAACACGTAAGGCAGAAACAGACGTGTAGAGATCAATTCAGCAAGATATACACTTTAAACTGTTATATGATTGATTTGATAACGATTTACAGTCTGATAACACTTCGGCAGCACTTCGTTACACTGACCGAAAAGTTAGAAATGAACTAGACATGAGAGGTATTTATAGGGTGAGTGATTTCGTTTGAAGATGGCATGGATCACTTCAAATGAAATTAAACTAGTTAATTTCGTTTGAAGGTGTTACATGTCATGTTCAAACGAAATTAGCTCATAAACACATAAATTCTACCGTATTTCTCGTACAACACGCCCTGATCTAACAATTTTAATGTAAGACTCGATACAAGACGAAGTCGACAGACGCATGCACCAACACAATTCATCGGATAAAACAATTCGTCCTACTTCCCGATTATTTGATTGTGAAGATCGCAAATCAGTATCAAGATAACCCCACACACGACGAACACCCACAACATCTACATAAAAATATAGTTATATATAGACATGAAGACGCAAAGAGAAAAACAACAACTAAACCTGTTAGATATATGTCATTCTTCAAGCGTGATCGAAGCATGTTAAAAGGCATCGGCTCAAAAACATGACGTCTAAACAAGCTCGGTTGAACTCTTGATGGACTAATTGACGTACATCGCATAAACTTAACATAGCAATCACGTTTCAACGGACGATTCCATGAGTCGTATACAAGAACCTCAAAACCATATAGCCTATATACGCAACCATCCTCCAAACGATTAGTAAAAAGATGCATCAAATGAAAAGGAATTTTTGCATGAATTGAACAATCCTGCAAGGAAAACATGCAACATTACAAAACATATGTATTATAGTTTTTTTAATTAATTAAAAAAATGCCTTACGCATTCATCTGAAAGGATGACATCAAATGACAATATACGATTTGAGCTAGGAATGTATGTTGTCCAAGAACGTGTGACCATTACAGTGACTTGCCATTGGTCAGTAATACCAGGCATCAAGTCTGAAATATACCGATGTCCCATTCTATATTATGTGAACCTAAAACATGGAAACAAAAAATGTTATGGCAAACTTATATTAATAACAAAATATACGTAAAGGAAGTATATATCTATATATAACAACCAAACACATAAACACCACATGCAAAACAACGTAATTACAAATGGCATATTTAGTCAACCAAACCAGTATATAAACTAAGTAAACATTAAATACAAGTGTTCAAATAAGAGAGACGTAATATGCTACCTTTATAGAAGCGTACATGGTAGCAATTCCATTTCTCAATAACAACATATAAAACACTCAGACCAATGCATCACTTGACATCAAAGGTAAGTTATAAAAAACTTCCTTATAAACAACATTCCTTGTTAAATGGTTAGAACACTTGCCATCATTATCAACATAAAATCGTAGACCAGCTCGAGATGTAACACGGGAGGCAATCACATAAAGTTGACCATGTGAAAAAACAGGCTTTACCAAGTAACCACAAACATGTTTAAATGTTTGGCCCTGACTTTTATTAATTGTCATAGCAAAACATAGTTTCATGGGAAACTGTCTTCTCTTAAAGTGAAAAGGCCAACATGTAGAAGTTGGAGTCATATTGATTCTAGAAATAAAAGCTCTTTCTCCAACATGCGTATAAGTAATAATAACGCCCTCAATAGCACGCTGACTTATTTGAGTAACCACTAAACAGGTCCCATTAAACAATCCTTTCTTGAGATTCAAGTTACGTAGCAATATGATTGGTGCCCCAACCTTTAACTTTAATATGTGATTCGGTATGCCAGAAAACTGTAAAGTATTAAGAAACTCCGTAGGATACATAGCCTGCATTTCTTCAAAATTATTTGTACTTGCATAAATGGAATCGACACTAAATAACTCATGATTGTCACCTGGAAACTTATCAAGAACATGTAGATTAATCGTATCAACCTCATTGTTAGTCGATAATAAAATACAGCGCTCCTGTAGGTAAGAAACATCAGTGAATCGTTCTTCTATATTAGGAAATGTATCTGAAACAACTACTTCAATAGGATTATCTGAAACAGGAATTAATAGATAGCGAGGTATATTAATCCAAGTTCTCACATCTTCCCCGTCTAGCGAAATTGCAGGAAGACGACCAGACCCCATATCTAAAATCCACTTATTGAAATCTCGTTGTTGTATTACAACATCGTCATTAACACTTGAACTATTCAACCGCATATTAATCGTTAAACAAAACACCTTACATGCACCCCATATAGTCGATGACTTATTCACAACTGAAGCAACAATCTCACTGCGCGGAGCAAGCGGAATTACAGGAAGAATTTGTCAAAAATCACCTCCAAGAGCGACACATTTCCCTCCAAATACTCGACGGTCAGCACTAGGTATATTATTTCGACAAATATCTCTAAAAGTACGGTCAACTGCTTCAAATGCATAACGATGTTGTAGCGGTGCCTCATCCCATATTATAAGCGCGGCATCATTAATCCGCCCAGCAAGATCCGTCCCAACATCAATCGAGCAGCAAGAATCCTTATCAAGTTCAAAGGGACTCATAAAACGCGAATGCGCTGTACGACCAGCAGGTAGTAGAAGAGAGGCAATCCCAGAAGAAGCAACAGACAAGACGATTTGGCCACGTGAACGAATACAGGAAATGAGAGTCTTCCATAAATACGTTTTTCCCGTCCCTCCGCTACCAAAAACAAAAACAACACCACCCGTCCATCTATCAACACAATCACATACATAATCAAACACCTCCCTTTGTTCAGCATTCAATCCACGAAATAGATCATGAAAAAACGTCATTTCTTCTTCAATATTGTAGATGCGCTCAGCCATAATCAACCGATTTTCCATAGTATCAATCAATTGACAATCAATTTGAGGCAAATTAGGAAAATCCAACAAACTTTTACCATGACCAATTAAAACTCTTTCAATCTCAATCAATGTATAATTGAGAATCTCCTCATCTGTGAATACCACATCATCATTCTCTAGTATTGTGCGTCGATTGTAAGCAATATCATCTGATACGTAAGGTAGACAATCAAAAAATAACCTTCGTTGATCACTAACCGTACAAAACAATAGAATGCAGACAAATAAATCACGAAGTTGATTCCCCAACTTCCATTGAGAAGCTTCACGTATGGAATCTACCCACTCAACATCATCTCCTAACAAACCCAACGCGTTGCAAGCAGACATATAAGTTGGATGCTCAACACCATCACCGTACGAATGTCTTTAAAGGTTAATGGCCCACGTTGAACATTTAATAACATACGGAGGTAATACTTTTCACCCATCGATGGGCTCACATAATAAATGCAGCCAATACACACCCCCTATGTCGTGGCCACCACTCCTTGTCCTTTTCATGCCAAGTGAACTTTGATGGAAACTCTACATATGTCAAAGAACGACCATGCGGAAACCTTTCATTTGCACGCATCCATTCAGTAAATTTTGACATGCTAGCCGTAGCACGTTGTGCAACTTCCTCAACCTCGTCATTATCATGAAAATACACTCTATTACACCCTTCCTCATGAGAAGATAATCGCTCAACAGCAACATCACGGTACTTTATTTCAAATTCAAAAATCTTCCAACATGCCTCAATAGAAGATATATACCGACAATTTAAATATTCCTCAATTTCATTTTCATTATGTAATAAGGACGCAAACGTTGTCCCATTTTGAGCACCTTCCAAAACCACAGTTGCACGATCTGGGCCTTTGTTTATATAAGTAAAAAGATACTTGACTAACATCCCTTGGTTGCACCATTCAACATTAATGTGACAACCATATTTCACCAACAATTCACGGTTATAAGGAACAACATACCGATTATCAAGATTAATATCTTGAGAAACAACTTTAACAACTCTTGAATTATTGGGCCTCTTATAACACGGCCAACCATCATTTCGGATGAATGTCTCCTCACAATAATTCTTTGGGTACCCTTTACCACATACACCGTTATGCATACAAGGACTTGAAGGGTTGAGCAAACCACATGGACCATGCATCATTTGCGTACGAACAATACCAAAAGCTATAGGGTCTTCCACCTCCGAAGGAAGCTCAGCAGATATATATTTATCGATATTGTCAACCGTATTAATCTTATCTTCAGGTTGTAAAAAAAGCAGAATATGAGAGTGTGGAAGTCTTCATTTCTGAAACTCGATTGTATAGATAACTAAACAAAAATGAGCAAAACAAAATATTACACTTGGCTAAAGAATAAAAAAATGTATAATATTTATATAATGGAAATGCTAGTAACAAACCTGCTTTCGTGCGTCCAAAAATATTCCTTTTCCTTATGTCTTTGATAAGTTCATCAAGTTTAATTTTGAAAACACGGGCAACAATGTTCGGGCGGTCCGATGCACTCATACCAAGGGTTGTTGCTTGAATGTGTCGAGTAATTTCCGGCCATTTTGAATTGCATGTCATAGTAATAAAAAGGTCCGGAGCCCCGGCCCAACGACAAACAGCCATTGCATCCTAATACTGTTGAATATATATCTTGGCCCACCGGAAAATGTTTCTGGCAGGATAACATGTCGACCAACTGCTTGACAACTTGTTTCACCATCAGCGATACGATCATATAAACCATTATACAAATCCGAACGAATAGTGTTTTGGTTTGGTTTAGTTTAAACCAATTCATCTCATGTTCAAGGATAGCTGTATAACAGTCCACAACATACGTCTGAAATAAACGGCCAGATTTGTGTAATGTCTTACCTTCATTCCTCCTAAGTTGCAAACGGTAAGAATAATATTCTCTTAATGAAACTGTTTGCCGCCAACTTGATGCAGATATATTACATAGAGGAATATTAAGATGGAATCCATCGTCTCCATACGGAAACAACAAAGGATACTGCAACGCCATAAAACTTGGGTGCAATTCAGATATACGCTTTGCACTACGACTACCACGTTCTTCAATAATAATATCACGTGAGTCTGTAGGATTTCCGTCACCTGGAATCAATGCAGCCACTTCAGGAACAGTAAGCAAAGAATATTGTCCTTCTCTTCTATTTCGCGTACCAAGCAAGCGAAGCGTAAGACGATGCATTGAGTTGTCATTAAACCTTTCACGTGACATCCTAAAAGCCTGCACCAATGCATTGTTCGCATCAAGCATCAACAACAAGTCATTCACCAATGTGCGTAGGATGACTTGATCAGAGATTGGTGACACACAATTTCGCAAAGCATAAAAGCGATTATCAATCTCATTTTCCGTGTCATAAACGTACAATTGAGCAAATCTAGGGCGTCCATCAGGATGCATAGGAAACAATGATCCAATATTATGATGGTTGTGGCCATTCAAACGGAATGTATAAGGCCCACGACCATCATTTAAATCCGTAGATATTCTCCCACCGGTTGAGGTAAATGCAAACATCGCATTTAAAAGCTTTATGTTTCTCTAAACACCCGAGATTGTGATTCCCCATTGTAATCAAGAAGACGACCCAATGTTTGAGGAGGACGTCGAAGAAATAGCAAGCAAACATTTCCTTCACTACAACATAATGAAAAACTTGGAACACGTGGAGTTAAACTTTTAAGAGTTCGTTCCTCATACCAAAACATAGCTTCACAATGAACACATACATGGTTTGCATCACCGCAATCCCAATACGACGCACATTGCCCTAAATTAAGTAAGTAAAGTGTAAGCAAACACTATCAATGTCGTATAAGGTGTTCATATATACGAAGAATCACAAGAAAAAATATGATGTTTACGATGTCTGTTTTCGTCTTGAAAGACGTTTGCACGGGAAGGTACTTCCGCCTGATTCGTACGTAGACAACCAGATGTTTGGGAATCCGTTGAAGCTAATGAAGATTGAACAGCTCCATTTGTTCTACTGGTATAATGCACAACACCTCTGTTGATACGATCAACTAAAAAAAAGCAAAGATAACAATAAAACTATTCAATTTAAAAGGCTTAACCCACGTAATATAAAATCATGGGGGCTATTGTGTGAAAACACATAACAAACACGAGAACTCAATCAAGCATACCATTGCAACGTCTTTGAGTACTTGTAGCCTCACACGTTAGATCAGAAGGGCGATCACGTAATCGAGGACGCCCCATTTGGCCCGTCCGTCTACGCCCAACTTCAATCGTTGCATTAGAAGATATATTTTCCTGAGTGGTACGTATACCCGCAAATGAACCCGAAATTGAAGTGTTCGGTGAAGGTTGCACATTTTTATTTGGCATACGCATATAGCGTACCACATTTCTGCTAGAACTACCAACTACATACACAGCAACAGTAGCACTAACAGGTTTAAAGGGTTTACATGGTAAATATAAACATGCAAACCCCATAACATACGAAAAATAAGGGGTGTTAGCATATGAAAAAATCATAAGAAATACAAGAACATAGAAAACCACACCATAAGAACACCGTTGTGAGGATGCAACATCAGGCGTCACAACAGGAAGTCGCTCCCGCAATCGAGGACGTCCCATACGACCACTGCCCCTACGACATTCAACACGTGTAGATGCTGACGTTTCATGCGAAGGTGCCAAAGAGATTGAACCGGAATCACGTGATATAGGTGCACTCATATCAACACTTTCCGATACAAATATCTTTAGAAAAGCTGACAAGAGTCAATTATAATGTCACATAAAACATAAAATGCTAGTAACATATACAATATCTCAAGCACAACTAAAACTTTAAAAACCGCAACATGAAATTACCAAAATAGAAGCAACAACATAAGAAACATTGTAACAAGTACAAGGTACCACTTAAACTCAAAGTTACGAAAATTACAAGATAAAACTTTCTAAAACTAATAATCCGAGGAAGCTATGGTCTCTGTGTAAACCGCACCATGCATTTGCTTATAGAAAAGCATAGGGCAGAAATAACCTAGATGATCCTGCTGCAAATCAATTTAAATCACTCTTCCAAACTTTGTTATCACAAGACATGTCCCTTGTAAATTGTAGTATGTGAAAGAACACATAGTTGATAATGGCATCCACAACTTATAAGGATATGTAAAAACCTTCATCCAAGTTTTATTTTTAAGCCTCCACAATACAATTTCTCGTCTATAGTCGTAGTTTCCGATACAAACATTCATATGAAGTTCCTCGTTTATGTTAACTAAACTTCCACTAACTTCATCGTCGTATACATTGGGGAAACATAATTCAGAAAACGACTTTGAATTCACATCAAAACGAATAACCATCAATCCATCTGAACGACCATGGCATTGGGTAACGACAAAATATAAACCACCACCACACAAAGTTGCTGGCGACCAAATGTAGGTATAATGGTGGTACGGACGGTGTTTTAGGAAGCGTATAGTACTCCATGAATTTAGCCCCATCGAATAAATGTAAACTGTCACTGTACCTCGTCTACGTTTAATATCTAAAATGTTGTAATCATCAGAAGAGTCAACAAAAAAACCTAGAGCATCACTATCAACTTTGTAGAAACCTTGCGAATTAGAATTTGCCAACTTCTTGAACTTAGTCGTCAATGGATTCCAAACAACCAACTCACAAGTGTTTTGGAGACAAACACACAACATACATCCAAACTTGCCAAGAAAAACATTCTTGACGGATGAACATAGAACGGGAGGGTAACATCTCTTGGTAAAATAAATCCCGGGGACTTATAATTCAAGGAATGTACATCGATAGTCTTCCAACAAACCATCAACAATTTTTGATCAGCCGATGCACGCATGTAATGACAATGAGCCCTTAGAAACTTACATTCTAAAATGAAAGCTAACCACTCCTTGCAGACAAGCTTACATTGAGCAACATTTTTTGGTGGAAGTCTAGCAATTATATCCAGCATTACTAATAAAAATGGAAGGCACGACATACTGCTTTTATCTAAAAACACAATTTACAAAGAAAAATAAATTAAATCATCGTAAGCTTCAAACATAAGATAAATACTAATAATATGTCTTGAATATTTATACAATATTATAACCAACAAATAAAACATGTATTATCACAATGAAAGATATAATGTTATGGCTAATAAAAATATTAAAAATAAAAAATAAAACAACAAAAATATGTTAACTAATAACAATAAAACAATTATTACAAAAAAAAAAACTATGAATTTGTATCCATATGGGCAAGATATATCACATTTGCATTTTGGGCCAGGTTACTAAACCGGATCAGGGAAACATGAGACGGACCGGTTTGGATACAGCATACGGATAATCATAATTAAGAAACGGACACTACATAAGGGCAGTTAACTCAACCCTAGCCACATATGCGATGAATCCTGCCCTCTTTCTTGTCCAAGTCGCTCCTCTCTGCATCCCGTATTCATCGTCATCAACACTTTCCATGGCCATTCACCATGATTATACTTGTGTACACTCCATTCTTCTCCGTCATACGTATCATCAGTTCAATCGATTCAAAATTTCAAGGTTTTTACCTCTCTAAACCCTAGCGTATTATACATCATACTATTTTGTTCGATTAGGGTTCTTCAAAGACGATTAACAGCTTCTTTGATGATCGATTAGGGTTAATGGATGTCGATCTTCATATTCAATAAATACCCTTCGGATTTTACGGTTTCAGTTATTCAAACATGTCAGATCTGTATTACAGCATTTTTAGGATTAACGGTTGTGGATTGATGGTATTATGCTTATTCATATTCGATTAGAGTTTTTCGGAATTTAGGGTTTCAGTTATGCAAACATGTCAGATCTGTGTTTCGGTAGATTGATGGGCTTAGGATTTTTCGTTGACTGTGAATATGTTACCACCGAGTTAAAGACATGGCCTAGATAAGCTCTAGAACATAAACAAATGGTGGCTGTGCTGGATCCAATACTTTGCAGACACTTTGTAAGTTTTATTTTTTATGTTTATGACTACATTATTGTATCAATTAGTGAAGGTTTTGTCTGTTTTAATGTGCTAAGAGCAGGGTTCATATGAAAGACAGAAGCTAGGCTTATCCTTGAGAGTTTGAATCAGCTTACGGACATATTTTGCATCTTGCAACCCATGGTCTTAATCAAAAATTATGGCACTGTAAGTCCTTCTAACCACTGATTCATACTTCTTATTATGCCTATGTGTTTGCTTTAATAGAAAATTCTTTGAATTTAAGGGTATAATTTGCACAATTCTTGTTTTTCATATATGTTTTAGATATAACACTTAAGTGTACTTAGTTTTGATCTGACACTGGTAGATTGTTCACAGTTGATAAAAAATCGGTCTACATGTATTAGAACACATATCAAACACCTAAGTGGTTTTGATTGCATTGTTTAAACTATAAAAGCAAACACACATACAAACCGATTTGTAATAAAAGATAAACTAAAGAGATTAGGAAAACATACCTTAATTTTCCAACTGGCTCTCCAAAGCAACTCAATATGATGATTTTCATAGTAAAGAAAATTGAAAGAAAGAAAGCGACACTGTAAGGTCATAGAACTACATTATATAGAGCTAATATTCGAATTTTTCTCATGGAAGTTAATATTAATTCAGACAGTTAATAAATAATGGGATAGTGGAAAACTGGGCTAAACTGATAATATTTTTAAAATAACTGCATAATCAGTTACTAAACCTATAAGTTTTATATACCAGCTATGTTTTCATTTGAATTTTTTATAAACAAAGCTGAACTTCTTTAAACGTATCAACAAAAATATTAAACTATTTGATATAAGTTATTTTTTCCACTAATGAAGACATATTTATTAAAAACTTTTTATGTGAACTGACATTGGAATACAATAATAATTAAAAATATAAATTTATTTTTATATAAACATAATTTATAAGCAATTCTATATAAACAAACAATACATAAACAAATAGTAGGATAAAAAGCAAACATTAACTAAAAAAAGAACATGACATCCGATGAAGGAATTTTTCAAAATTCAACAAACATTTCAAAGCAAAAAAAAAATCATTAGCAAACAACATGTGTTACTGAAGACTTGCCGGCACAATAGTTTCCACATACATTGTTGTGCGTATAGCATGATTCCAATCGCTTGGTATGAAAAGGTCACATGTCTTCTTGTTCAAATCTATTTCATAAACCTCACCCCAATCTGTCATCACAAAACACTTTTATTCTGAACTAACATGTGTAATTGAGCACCAAACTGGCGTTGGAATATAACTGATCTTTGGAAACGACATGACCTTCGTCCAATAATCACCTTCATAACGCCATAGATCCACAGCCATACCTACAAACCCATGACTAACAAACACGTGAAGTTTATTATTCATATTAACCAAGTTCCCTTGGCATGTTTCACCATTGCCAACATATGGAAATCCTATTTCGGTAAACGTCTCTGTATTCACATCAAATCGAATTATGACAATATCACCAGCAAGCCAAAACTGGAATACAGTAAAATATAAACCATCCTCACAAAAAGTACCCCCCGACCACACATAACCATTAGTATGGCAATGCCTTTTTTTGTAAAAACTGTATTCTCCTCCAATGACTGGTCCTCCTTGAATAAGCCATAACGTCAACTGTAAAACGAACACGTTTTATATGTAAAACTCTGTAATCATTAGAGGAATCGATGTATAGGCCAACAACATCGGAATAGATTTTGAAACAACCATAAGACTTAGAATCAGATATGTTGATGCAGCTACGGATCCACGGATTCCAAATAAGCATTTCAAACGTATTGCATAAACAAACACATAAGAGCCCATTAAAGCTTGATAAAATCCATACATCAGAAGGACGAACATGAAACGGTAGAGTAATCATGGTTTTCTCATCGACTAAATCAACACCCGTGCTGCGAATAAAGCATGATTCATGTCCAATACTAAAAAAATTTGTCTAGACCCCTTACACATATGGCTACAGTGCATCATGACAAACTCCTTCGATGATATACATGATAACCATTCTTTACACACCTTCTTTGCACGACCTACACATTTTGCAGGAAGTCTTGGCAGTATCTCTGACATTATTAAGTCAGGACCAAGGTCAGGCAACTTAGTGTTCGACTCAGATGATGAGTAGAGGCAACCCTTCAACTTTTTCATAACTCGTTAGGTACGGATATTAGAATCTAGAAATACAGTAATACACGAATATTAGTGATCTTTATAAAAGTTCAATAACTGCTGAACATGTAATTCTGTCAACTTAGCAATTGACATTTTAATTTAGTTGAGAAGCATATTACTATTTTTTTTATATTTAAAAACTTATTACTATTGTTACAAGCCTAAATTATTTTATTTGCACACATGGTTCTAAACATTAAAAGCTTATAAACATAATAATAATGTTTTAATATCTAAAATCGGCTGAAGTAAGATTTTCGAATGACGTACCTTATTGTTCAAACTAGTTTTCCAATGGCACTCAATTTGATAATAGTCTAAACTCAAACTAAACTGAACCTAAAAAGACTATATAATATCTTATATAGAGCTACATGTCCGAATTTTAATGAAAATAGTTCATTAATTGAGTAAAACTTAGGTAGTTATTCAATCATGGATTAGTGAGCAAGGATCATGACAAGTGGGTAAGTGGACTGACTTAGAAATACACATAACATAACCGAACGTTTATATTAATTTCTAAAAACCTAAGGTAGTTACTTGATCATGGCTTAGTGGCCCTATGATCATGCTAATGTGACTAAGTAGACTGACTTCGACATTAATTCAGTATAACCGTCTTTTTTTATAGGTTTTTTTTCAAAACATCTTATACTTTTCCCGTTGTTATTTATATAACTGAATGCTATTTTACATTTTCGCTCTAAATAATAGGAAACTTATTTTTTTTTTAAAACCTATAAAGGACTAAATATTTTTTAAATACCTAAATAGGCTTCTTGTTTGAAAACACACACACTACAAAAACAAAATGGCACACGGAATTTGTTAACATGTAACAGGATATTATTGGCTCCTTAATTTTTTAGTTTGTTTTTCTATATATTATAGGTAACTACTTATATAACTATTTTAGTTATGCATATCTGGACTTTTATTTCAATTATTTTGAAAATAAAAGAACATTTAACTATTATAAAAACACAAACGAATTAGTGAAAACCGCTACTTACACCTTCTATTTTATTTATAACAGTAATGTTTATTATTAAATAAACAATTAATCATCAACATATATGCTATAATTTATTATAATAGTCAATAAAACAATAAGTTGTTACGTGTTAAATTGTTTTGTGTATTACAAAAATTGTATACCAACTATGTCTAAGGAAAACTTAATCTAACTATTTGGTTGATTTTGTTGTTAACACATTATGTAATATGTAATATAGTTAACATATAAAACATAGAAAAATCAATTGAAAAGAGGAAACTGCATTTAAACTAAAAATACTTGAACAAACAAACCTTAACAAACACTGTCTTTGAAAGGCAAAACATAAAAGATGACTATGACAAAACAGGACTTAAACTGAGTAAACTTAAACTGCAACCCATCCAACATGATCGTTGCATTTTTTTAATTATACGTGGAATCTTCGATCTTTTCAATGGACCATCCAAAGAGTCTGCTGTATCACTTAGATCAGACACCAAATCATCTTGTTGTTTTGCCTTATAATCATTTTTCTGACCATTCGAATCTTCACTTTGGGTAATATCAATGACCTCATCCCATTTCCAAGTTAGGAGCGCATGCTTTCTTTTAGCTTGTTTTTATATGTTCTGAAACTACAAGAACTAAAAACATTAGTATAATACATTTTAAAAAAAACATATAGGTGTGAAACAATCATGATATACTTCTGCAATTATAACTTTATTTTAAAAAAACACCACCTGTTCAAAAACCTCCCTATGCATTTCAGATTTGAATGGACTAAAATACTAGCCATATGAAATGATCTCTACACTTCCAGTGTCCGTCTGAAACAATAAATTCATAGAATTTAACAAATCAGACTAGTTATCAAAACAATGTTTATACATTAGCTATGACTTAAAACGATACCTTCGGAGAATCTTTCATTGGGCTGCATATTTGATTCTTCTTCGGTGTCATTGCATTAATACCCAGCTGTAAAAATTACAATTGCTACCATATATTAGAATACTAAATATTTGGTGCAATTCACAAACAATTAGAATTTAGAAACCATCCACATTTAGATAGCTAAGATAAATATGCACTGTAAAAAAAGGTACCATAGAAGAATCTTTCTCTGGGCTAAACATTTCAATATCAATCTTTTTGGTTGTTGCATTGGAACTCAACTGCAATAAAAGCTTAGAATTCTTAACATTTCAATCTCCCTGTATGCTTTGGTTACTAACAATTTACATTCCTACTTACTTTCATTGCAGAGTCGTCGGCTTCACAAATGTCCACAAAGTCATTCGAGATATCCATTGCTGCAGATGTCTTGCTGTATGAATACAGGAAAAGCGAAAAAAAGACAGAAGTTTACAATACCTGAACTGGTATTATATAGCCAGCAAAACATGCAGCTAAGTGTCCACTACCCCACTAAGTCCCTGAAAATAAGGAACACATTTTAAACCGCATTGCAACCTGCATTTATGATTGGTGCATCTTGATAAACTGTAGGAAACCGCAAGATCATGGGTGAGAGAGTGCTGAACTGCCGTGAACTGCTGCTTCTAGAAGGAATTTAGTGACTTTATACGACTGAGATTAAAAGCTAATGACTTTGAACGGCTGTAATTAGCCCAAATGGCGGTTACAAACAATGGGAACAATATAATATAGAATTATAACTAATATATTAACTAAAAACAAATTAAGTTGCAACTTCCGCTATTTCCGTTCCTTTTTCCCGTATTCAATTGTAAACCTAAAAGGTCAAAATGAATCCCTGATATCATTCGCTTTTCAATACTTTTCCAATCCTCATATATGACGTTAAATATGTGATGTATAATTATTAAATTGTTTGAGGAATATGGTTAATTTACCGCGAACCATATGGGTGCCCTTTTTTCATTGATAAGAGGCTGGGTTTGAAACTTGATGATATGGTTGATTTAATAATAACCTGATGCTGTTAGTTCTTACATGAATTTTTTTTTCAAACAACTAAATAAATTCAAAAGGAAACATAGGGTAGTCGTATTTATCTTGCTATTAGCATTGTGCGTTTAATTACCATTACCATGTATGTATAAATAGAGTGATTGCCTATGGCGAAACAAATAGTTTTCCTGCTCATGAAGATATAATTGTAGAAATTTAAAATGGTGATACAATCGGTTCTCCTGGTCATGAACATATAATTGTAGAAATTTAAATTTTGATTAGGTTTGCAACATACTTTTAGAATTTTGTAATGTAGTTTCATATCTCATATTAATTATGTCCTAACGTTGTCTCTTGTAATTTATATACTAACTTAGAATATTGTTATAAAATTCTTAAATTTTTATTACTAAGTATATAACATTACATTTATTTAACCCGAAAGAGTTCCAACAATTTTATTCTTATGAGTTTTTCATTTGCTTCAAGGGAGGGGTTTACACCAAAACTATTATGGCGTGAAGTATTTAGTTTTAACAAGAATTTATGTTTTGTTTTGTTTCTTTCAAAATACTTTTTTATACATTTCTTAGTGAAATGCACTCTTTTATTTTTACTACTATTATTATGGTTCTAGCATTAAACTATCGTTCATCGTGTTGGTTGTTGAAAGTTGTTCTTCAAAAGAATTTGCAGGGTAGATGGATGGTGATTTGTTTCTTTGAGTGATGTGTTTAAAATTTGACACACATTAAAAAATATATAAAAAAAGTTTTAAACATTCAAACCTTCATCGCGTTGGTGAAAGTGGTTCTTCAAAAGATTTTATAGGGTAGATGGATGGTAATTTGTTTCTTTTAAGTGATGTGTGTTAAATTTGACACACGTTAAAAATATTTAAAAATAAATTCAAGTTTTAAACATTTAAACCGTGTTACAATTTTATGAATTTTATTGTTTTTATTGTTTAACCAGTGTAATATACGGGTTATTAACCTAGTAAGTATTAAATAATGAAACCACTGTAAATAGGTTTTTAACAATTAATATAAATAATAATAATAATAATAATAATAATATAGAAATTGATGATATTTGAATAATTTGGGGTATCAAATTTATTCATAACAACAAAAAATATTTAGAGCATGTTACCAAGTGTTGATGTAGAGATTGATGTTTAGCGAGAATTGCACGCCGTTATAGGCGGCAACGCAATAGACCTTCCTTGTCGAAGTGGCGACATTGCAACATGCATTTATTTGATTTTTTAATAGTATTAATATTTAACATTTCTATACTATAAATCAACAACATTCTTTTGTTTTGTGATGTTGTACCCCAAGCATGAGAAGTTTTTCAAAAAAAAAATCATTTTTAACGCAAAGGTTTTCATCTTTTGCATTTTAACCCAAAGTTTTTCATCTTTTACAATTTAACCCAACACTTTTTTATTTACAACTTTGTTCCCCCATACTTTTCATCTTTCCCAAGTTTCTTGTTTTACGACTCGTTCTAAATTTTGCGAATTAACATGTCGTAACATGCGTGTGAGGTTCAACGTTTTTTAGTATATTTATCTCATATTTGACAGCACCGTCGCAACGTGTCTATTTTTCGCAAAACAGGTTCGACGCAACGGACGGGTCCTAGATCAATTTAGTTATTCTTTTCTACATTTTATGTTTCTGTCTAATTTCTTTACATTAACACATTGTAACGGGTGTGAGTGATTCAACGATTTTACGTCTGTTTTTCGTTCGTTGTAATTATTTCCTTTTTTATCTATTTTAATTTTACAAGTTCTTCCGATGTTAAAGGTCGTTGCTAGTGGTGTTGCATTAGTGCTACCTGACCAATATGCCTTAAGCTTAAGTCCAACTCAGCCAAGAATACACCTAACAGCTGGCCTCCGTACAAAAGGGAATTGAATCCACTAAATTGCTAATCACTTAACAACAACCATCAGGCATAGAAAGCCAAACTACAGTGAGGGTATAACCACCTCTTCATTACCAGTATGGGAGCTACACACCATTCTTAATAATGTTCTCCAACCTATATTTCTGCACTACCTTGCTTGCGGATACCAAAAAGGGGAGAATATGTGCATTATCTAACTTCTGTCCACACTTATCAAACCATTTATATATTAGAAGAACAAAAGAAAGAATTTGGAAAACTTTCAAGAAAGCCAGTGTTTCAAAATTCTACCTACCCCAGAAATTTTATCTGATATCTTCTAAAAACCTTTTACCAATCATAGGGGAAGCAAAGAATTATCAAGCACTTCATAAGAATATGGACTTACTCAAAGGAAATCATTCTTAAATATCAAGAAGTCATTGCCTAGTCATGAATTTAAAGGTCCGATGAATCATGTATTGATGGAGGTTTGAGGATTAAAGGTTTTCCACATCTCTCACTTGTTTGTAAATAGAGACACGATCCTCTGTTCTTCTTATAAGGTCTAAAGAGTTGCCTTCAATCTTCCTTAACTCTGGGATTGTGAGATTCCAAGCGCTTAAGGATTAAAAGATGTGATGATCATGTTTGGAGAACTTTTCTCTTAGGTCAGGATGGGTGACCATGATAAAAGACATACAAATAAGTGTGATTTTGGCATCAGCAGAACTAAGGGAGATTATTGGGTTATATAAGACCTGTTGATGATGAAAGCCAAAACCCAAATGATCCATCTTCCTTAGCCTAAAGAATAAGGATTTTGCCATCATCAAGTATAGTTTTCCCCTTTTGAAAGCTTCAACAAATAACCACCAAACATTTCGAAGAAGAACTAATGTGCTTAAAAGAGTTGGATTATCAAGACAAAAAGTTGAAGTATGAAAGTGATGGTCAACAAGTCAACAAACAGAAGTGTTGGAAACCAAAAGTACTGAATTCCTCCAGTAGTTTAGTTTCCTAGCAGTTTTATATGCACTTCCAGTGGTTTATGTTTCTCAGTTGTTTTAGCTTTATGTCTAGTAGTTTTGCAAACTGTTGGTAGTCACACTTTGTTAGGGTTGTTTAGGGTTTCTTTCATGGTGACGTCACCGGTAGTTCTTTCCACTTACTATAAATAGAATAGTAAAATGATATAATTGTAAACTCTTACAACTGAACATCTCAGATTTCAAAATCTAGAGAGAGAAAGGCTATAGCAAGAGAGAGTTCACTTGGTGAGGGGGAGTGATCTCTGTGCTATGATGTATTGCTCAATTCAGTAATGAGAAATCATTATACAATCATTCCTTGCAAATTTGGTTACTATTTGATTGATTTTTTTTATAACTTGTATTAATGATCAATTAAATTGTTAAATAGTTTTTATCAAAAACACACACAAGCACACACACTCTTAGATCCAAAAATGATTTAAAAAGAAACGAGACGGAGAGAGCGAGAGAAAGAAAGAGAGAGGGATATCAAATTGCTGATGTAACATGTCAGGAGAGAGAGAAAACGACCATGTAAAATGTTGAAATTACCCTTCCGGTTTTCATCTCCTTTTAGTGATATAGCATGTTCTTTTTGGTTGAAAAGGGTTCCTAAGTTCTCTAAGTTGGAAGGAATTTTCTCTTGAACCAGATCCTATATATATTGTAGCATGCCATTTGTTATCCGCAAGTAACGTCCTTCTCACAATTGTAAATAATCTTTTATATTACATTCATCATATACGCACACAATTTAACATTGACAAGAGAAAGTTACACAAATTCTTTCATGTGATTTAGTTCACGTAATACCTTTGGGGTGATCTAAGGGCTTAAAGTTGCAAGTTTAACAGTTTAGGTTTCACGACTATTATTTTGTAATACTTTGAAGTATTGAAGCTAACTGACGTTAATATTTATGTTAACTTAAGGTAAAATTCCATAGGGGAAGGTTCATTTGAAAAGAAATTTAATGTGAGAAGAAAAAGAAGAAATGACATAATGGTAAAACATTAAATAGTTTACAACTCCTCCCATTAATTATGTTTGCTCACATTAATAAAGCAAAAAACATTTTATCTTACACATTTGTCGCAACCCCTGCCCCCTATCTGTCCCGGGAACGGGCGGCCGCGAACAACAGTATTGGTGGTATCGGTGTTTATTAATTTGGCAGCTGAAATTACATCAGGAGCATAGTTAGGAAATATTTTATCAGCGTAAAACACCACATTTTATATAAATAAACATATTGGGATGAAACCCAAGTTTTTATTACAAACTGATTTATAGGGATAAATCCCATTTTATTGAAATAGACGCCTTCTTTTATTTAGGTAACTTTTATAGCCACTTTTCTAAGCCTTCAGTGTTGTCCAGCTGTCTTCTAATTGTCTTTCACATTGTGTTACCTGAAACGCGTTTAAAAAACATTTTGTCACTGGGAAATACTGGTGAGTGAATCCCAGTTCAATCAAGAAAAGTTTTATTAATTTAAACAGTATTGAGAGCGATTACAATGTTTACATCTACACAATTACTCATTCAGTACTTGCCACTCGACCGTATCTGTGGCTATGGTCATATCACACATTGGCTAACCTGTTGTCCAATTGTGAAGATTATCAAGTAATGTATACAAAACCCCATAATATCGGCAGTAATTGAAGAATTACAAAGACTCAATCACTGCTTAATCACATTGTAAAATACTTAAGGCTTTGTAAAAACAGTTTATAAAAAGGAGATTACTCACATTGTTGTCTTAGATTATCCTTTAGGGTTTCCTAGTGACAATCTATAATTTACACAAATGCACACGTGTTAGTATAATAACTCATTTTAACATTAGTAATACCCTCCCCGAGACGGCATTCCAACGACTACGTCGGGTAGAACCACGACAGCCGTTACGGAACCCTAGATCAATTGGGCAGCGTATCTAATACGTATCCAGGGGTTATAATACTTACAACGGAGCAGAACCTCGTTATTTAGGGGGATATTATACCCGAGTATAAAGCCTACAATGTGAAAATTGAGAGAGAAAGAAAGATCTGGGACGAATTCGACTGAAGACCGAGCAAAACAATTTATAGGGTTGTTCTGACATGCCGTCGCGCCCCGCGACGTAGGGGTCGTAGGCCCTAGCGTTGATGTGTCACCGGTCTAGCTTCGCCACATGGCAACACGTGGCGGCTTCTGGAGAGTGCCTCGTAGCCAGGCCGTGGCGCCCCACGACGGAAGTGACCAAGGGGCGTCGCGCCCCGCGACAGCCCAATAATTTTGGTTTTTATTTAATTTTTAATTATATAATGCATTTTGGGCTCGGTTTTCACATACGGGGTATATCTTAAGACATATTGGGGTAATTTAATATATTTTAGGGTGTCGAAAATATTTAGGAGGGTGTTGGTTTATTTCAGGGTTGTTATATCCTCCCAACCTTGTTTTAGAGCTCGTCCTCGAGATCAACTGGAACAAGTGTGGATATTTCCTTTGCATTTCCGATTCAAGCTCCCATGTGTACTCAGGTCCTCTTTTGGAGTCCCACTTCACTTTGACCAGAACTAATCTCTTGTGCTTGAGATTCTTAACTTTCATGTCTTCAATCTGTAAAGGCCTCTCTACAAACTTTAATTGTTCATTTACCTCTATATCCTTAAGAGGCACTACTAGTGATTCATCAGCTAAGCATTTCTTTAGATTAGACACATGAAATACATCATGTATTCCTGCCATTTCCTCTGGCAGTTGTAGCTGATAGGCTACAGGTCCTATTTTTCTAATAATCTCAAAACGTCCAACATACCTGGGGCTTAGCTTTCCCCTTTTGATGAATCTTACCACTCATTTCCAAGGAGAGACTTTCAATAACACTTTATCTCCTACTTGAAATTCCAACGGCTTGCGTCTGCTATCAGCATAACTCTTTTGTCGATCACGTGCTGCTTTCAGTCGTTCCTTGACTTGAATGATCTTGTCGGTTGTCTCCTGCACTATCTCAGGTCCAGATAGTTGCTTTTCCCCAATTTCTGCCCAACAGACTGGGTTCGGCACTTTCGTCCATAAATTGCTTCGAATGGTGCAGCATTGATACTTGTGTGATAACTGTTATTATAAGAAAATTCTATCAATGGTAAGTGATCGTCCCAATTACCTTCGAAATCAATTACACAAGCTCTAAGCATGTCCTCCATTGTCTGAATTGTCCGTTCGCTTTGTCCATCCGTTTGAGGATGATAAGTTGTGCTTAGATTCAACTTGGTTCCCATTGCTTTTTGGAAACTTGTCCAAAATGAGAGGTAAAACGGCTATCCCTATCAGAAACAATTGATAAAGGAATTCCATGTAAAGAAACAATTTCATTTACATACAATTTAGCTAACTGTTCCATACTGAAAGTTTCCTTCATCGGTAGGAAATGAGCTGATTTAGTTAGCCTATCTACAATCACCCAGATTGTATTATTACCTTTTCTTATTTTGGGTAATTTGGTAACAAAATCCATTGTTATCAATTCCCATTTCCACACAGGCATTTCTAATTGTTGCAATAAACCTGAAGGTTTCTGATGTTCAGCTTTGACTTGTGAATAGGTTAAACACTTAGAAACATAAGCCGCTATATCCTTTTTCATTCCTATCCACCAAAAATTCTTTCTTAAATCCTGATACATCTTATCACTTCCAGGATGCATTGTATACTTGGACTTATGGGCTTCTTCTAATATACGGTGGCGTAGGTTTCCTAATTTAGGTATTCACATTCTCTTTTTATGGAATCTCCAAATTCCATTTGTTCCTTGTTCTAATTCCTTAATCATACCTTTTAGCTTTTCAGTATCATCCTTGATTACTGATTCTTGTGCCTTTTTAATTTGTTTATTTAAATCTACTTGTAGATTTAATTTAAGAGAACGTACCCTTTTTGGCTTTTCGTGATACTTTCGGCTTAAAGCATCAGCCACTACATTGGCTTTTCCTGCATGATACTGGATATTACAATCGAAATCACTAAGAATTTCCATCCAGCGTCTCTGTCTCATATTCAGCTCTTTTTGCCCGAAGACATACGTTAAACTCTTGTGATCAGTGAAAATAGTAAACTGACTACCATAAAGGTAATGTCTCCAAATCTTAAGGGCAAAAATTATAGCTCCTAATTCTAGATCATGGGTTGAATAATTCTCTTCATGATTCTTAAGTTGTCTAGATCTGTAAGCAATAACCTTTTGACGTTGCATTAACACACATCCATAACCTAACTTAGAAGCGTCACAATAGACTACAAAGTCTTCAGTTCCTTCTGGTAACGCTAGTATGGGTGCATGGGTTAATCTTTGCTTAAGAATCCTAAATGCTTCTTCTTGTTTTGGTCCCCATTCAAACTTAATGGATTTACAGGTTAACTTTGTTAAGGGAATGGCTATTCTGGAAAAATCTTGAATAAATCTTCTATAATAACCGGCCAATCCTAAGAAACTTCTAACCTCGGTTGGTGACTCAGGGGTTTTCCATTTGGTAATTGCCTCGATTTTTGTGGGATCCACATGAATTCCTTCATGATCAACGAAGTGTCCAAGAAACTGTACCTGTTCTAACTAAAACTCGCACTTTGAAAACTTAGCATAAAGCTTTTCTTTCTTTAGTAAACTTAAAAGTGCGTGCAAATGCTTTGCATGATCCTCCTTACTTTTAGAGTAAATGAGAATATCATCAATAAAAATAATTATGAATTTATCCAAATATGGCTTGCATATTCGGTTCATCATGTCCATAAATGTAGCGAGGGCATTGGTTAAACCAAATGGCATGACAGTAAATTCATAATGGCCGTACCTTGTTCTAAACGCGGTCTTAGGAATGTCCTCTTCCTGTACCTTTAATTGATGATATCCTAACCTTAAATCGATTTTAGAGAAAAATCGAACTCCTTGCAATTGATCGAACAGATCATCGATTCTTGGTTATGGATACCGATTCTTAATCGTGACTTTGTTCAATTCACGGTAGTCAATGCACATACGCATCGATCCGTCTTTCTTTTTAACGAATAAAATCGGTGCTCCCCATGGCGATGAACTTGGCTGTATGAATCCTTTCTCCAACAATCCGTCTAACTGTTTCTTCAGTTCTTGCATTTCTGCGGGTGCTAAACGATATGGTGCTTCGGCAATCGGTGCCGTTCCTGGTAACAGATGGATTCTGAATTCAACTTCCCTGTCTGGCGGTAGTCCGGGTAGCTCTTCTGGAAATACATCTGAAAACTGGGATACTACTGGAATATCATTTAGTTCTTTTCCTTTAATGTTAGTGATTATAGAAATCAAATACACTATGGATCATTTTCTTATACAACTTGTTGTTTTCATCACAGAGATGAATTTTGTGGATCTGGATGGTTTATCTCCTTTAATTGTGATCTTTTCACCTTTTGGTGAGTTTACTTGAATTGACTTTTGATCACATAGAATACTGGCTTTATTGGCTATTAACCAATCCATTCCTAATACAATATCAAATCCTGCCAGATTCATTGGGTAAAGGTTTGCCATAAATTTTTGATTTAAAAATTCTATTCTTCCTCCCTGCAAGATTTCAAAAATCCTAACGGTTTCCCCATTTGCTGTTTCTACTAGACATTCTTGTGGGAGTTTAGTTAATGATTGATTTAGAAGTTTGCAAAATGAAGTATTAATAAAACTTTGGTTTGCACCAGAGTCAAATAATACTTTAGCAAAAATATCATTAACTAAAAACGTACCGGCTATCACGTCTAGAATCATCTTGGCTTCATCTGTAGTCAGAACAAATGCTCTAGCATTTTTAGTGTTCTTGTTGGTCGTAGCTGGAGCTAATTTTGGACAGCTTGGCTTGATATGACCTTGTTCTCCGCAGTTGTAGCATATCCTGTTGTTGGCTTTCTTCCTGCAATCTTCTTCCTTGTGTCCCGATATTTTGCAGAAATTGCAATATATAGAGCATCTTCCAGAATGCTTCCTTTTGCAATACTTGCAATAAGGTGTCGATGTGGAACCTACATTTTTCCCACGGTTGGAATTTCCAGATCGGAATTCCTGGGTAAGTCTTTGAGCTAGGTTCCTCCTTTGGTCTTCTTCTCGTGTACGCACTAATTCATCAGTCAAGGTGTTTGTTAATTCTACAGCTTCTTCTATGGTTTGAGGTCTAGCTGCCTTGACTACATGCCTAATCTCTCCAATTAATCCCCAGATGTAACGGAAGATTAATACTAGTTTAGGTGATGCAAGGGTTTGCACTATTCTAGCATATTCAAAGAATAACTTAGTGTGCCCCTTACTATCCACTCCATTCATCCTAAGGTTTAGCAATTTGTTTGCTATCTGTTCTTTTTCATTAGGAGGGCAGAATTTCCTTTCTACCATATTTTTAAATTCCTCCCATTCCATATTATAAACCCTATCACTTCCTCTAGACTGGAGGATAGTGTTCCACCATTCTAAGGCTGAATTCTTAAACAGATTGGAAGCAAACATTATCTTGTCCTCTTCCGCACATTTGCTTATTTTTAAGACTGCCTCAGTCTTTTCTATCCAGCGTAGAGCTGCAATGGGTTCTTCATTGCCCGAGAATTCTATCGGTTTACAGGACCAGAATTCTTTGTAAGAACAACCATAAGACACGGCTCTCCTTCTTTTGGGAATGGGCACTTGAAGTACAGGTCCATTGTTCACGCTGTTTGTAGGTTCAGAGGGTCGCTTGCTATCATGTCTACTTTTATTATTAGCATCGTTAACCGTTTGAAGAATATATGGCATTGCATCTATTATTCCTTGTGCCACTATGTGTTGGATGGCATATTGTCCACTTGGTTTCCATTGTTATTGTTGTTTCGATTCTCATTGTTCAGATTATCATTATTCGAGTGGTTATCATTCTGGTTTTCCTGGTTTACTTCGTTGTCCATCTGAATTTTAAACATTTACCACGTATTAATATCACAAAATAATATTTAATATAGCCAATCACATGACACGCATTTTGGTCAAAAGCGTCGATCATTGCGACTTTACTCTATTTTTATATAATATGCATCAACTACAAACCAACATTGGAAATTAAAATTACAATACCAACTGAAATAAAAATTACACTAATAGTAGTAGGCATCCGTAGTTTTTTTTTATACACATACACACATATTTTATTATTATATTATTATTATTACTATTATTATCACCATCTCTACCATCACATTCATGGATATGGATTCATCCAGAAATCCATATTGCGCTCGTCGTACGTCCAGACGAGTCGCTCTCCCACCTGTCTCATCCTTTCACTATTTTCTAAGATTTCCTCACCAAATATCCTGAGTTTTTGTACATTTTCTACACTCATTGGGGGTGCAGGTTCTAGGACTGGGTTTGGAATTTGGGGTGCGGGTTCCTAATATGGGGGTGTAGGTACCTGGAATTGGTAAGGATTCTCTAAAATCCCCCTAATGTATACATCGTTATCGTAATAGGGATCTAGAGGGTCCAAACCTGGGTAGGCTCCTAAGTTCGGCATGGGCATGTCTTCGTGTATCGGGTAACGTTGCACATAGTCCCTATTGTCATCCCACCATGGGTCGTAATTTGGATCTAAGGGATTTGGTGCGGGTACCCTAGGTATCTCCTCCGGGTTGAAATCATGCATTTCTACTTGATTTTCAGGGTTTTCTATCTCCATTGGTTGGTCGGGAAATGGAGGTTGTGGTTGTGGTTGGGGTGATATCATTTGTTCCAGGTTAGGGTCGGCTGCTGTGGTTGCTAAGATATGGATGTTGGCTATACCCCTATTAATCATGTCCTGGGCATGGGCATCGGTTTCCCTTTTGGCTGCTGCTAGTGCTCTCTGGTCTTGTAATTTTTTCATACGTTTCCTACGCTCATGTGCTCCTCTATTGAACCATCCTCTCTTTTTCTCAGGGAATGGCTCTTCAGACTGAGCCTTAAACACGAATATTCCTTCTTCGGTATCAGCAGAGTACCCTGAGAGGGCAGGCTGAGAAGAGGCACCTTCGCTTCCAGGCGAACCAGACAATTGACGGTACGCGTCAGATGGTCCTTGGTCGCTCATACTGTAAACTAACAAATAGTCAAATAACACATAACAAGAAAATACAATTATGCACGTATATCCGTAATTTATTTCCTAACAGATTGAATTTTGGTGTCAGCAGAACACTTTTGTGGCTGAATCAGTGGCTTAGCTCTGATACCACCTTCTG
The DNA here is from genome assembly GCA_030545235.1 of Helianthus tuberosus. Taxonomy (NCBI): domain Eukaryota; kingdom Viridiplantae; phylum Streptophyta; class Magnoliopsida; order Asterales; family Asteraceae; genus Helianthus; species Helianthus tuberosus. The sequence continues at coordinate 137,618,397 of CM060416.1, read as the reverse complement.
TCGCAACCCCCGCCGCCTATCTGTCCCGGGAACGGGCGGCCGCGAACAACAGTGTTGGTGGTATCGGTGTTTATTAATTTGGCAGCGGAAATTACATCAGGACCGTAGTTAGGAAATATTTTATCAGAGTAAAATACCACATTTTATATAAATAAACATATTGGGATGAAACCCAAGTTTATATTACAAACTGATTTATAGGGATAAATCCCATTTTATTGAAATAGACGCCTTCTTTTATTTAGGTAACTTTTATAGCCACTTTTCCAAGCCTTCAGTGCTGTCCAGCTGGCTTCTAATTGGTATTCACATTGTGTTACCTGAAACGCGTTTAAAAACATTTTGTCAGTGGGAAATACTGGTTAGTGAATCCCAGTTCAATCAAAAATGTTTTATTAATTTAAACAGTATTGAGAGTGATTACAATGTTTACATCTACACAATTACTCATTCAGTACTTGCCACTCGACCGTATCTGTGGCTATGGTCATATAACACATTGGCTAACCCGTTGTCCAATTGTGAATATTATCAAGTAATGTATACAAAACCCCATAATACCGGCAGTAATTGAAGAATTACAAAGACTCAATCACTGCTTAATCACATTGTAAAATACTTAAGGTTTTGTAAAAACAGTTTATAAAAAGGAGATTACTCACATTGCTGTCTTAGATTATCCTTTAGGGTTTCCTGGTGACAATCTATAATTTACACAAATGCACACGTGTTAGTATAATAACCCATTTTAACATTAGTAATACCCTCCCCGAGATGGCATTCCAACGACTACGTCGGGCAGAACCACGACAGTCGTTACGGAACCCTAGATCAATCGGGCAGCGTATCTAATACGTATCCAGGGGTTATAATACTTACAACGGAGCAGAACCTCGTTATTTAGGGGGATATTATACCCGAGTATAAAGCCTAGAATGTGAAAATTGAGAGAGAAAGAAAGATCTGGGACGAATTCGATTGAAGGCCGAGCAAAACAATTTATAGGGCTGTTCTGACATGCCGCCGCGCCCCGCGACGAGATCAGGGGCAGGGCGTCGCGCCCCGCGACGTAGTGGTCGTAGGCCCTAGCGTTGATGTGTCACCGGTCTAGCTTCGCCACGTGGCAACACGTGGCGGCTTCTGGAGAGTGCCTCGTAGCCAGGCCTTGGCGGCCCGCGACGGAAGTGACCAAGGGGCGTCACGCCCCGCGACAACCCAATAATTTTTGTTTTTATTTAATTTTTTATTATATAATGCATTTTGGGCTCGGTTTTCATATACGGGGTATATCTTAACACATATTGGGGTAATTTAATATATTTTAGGGTGTCGAAAATATTTAGGAGGGTGTTGGTTTATTTCAGGGTTGTCATAACATTTCAAAATATATCCTACATATATCTTACACCGAAATTTACCCTACGCATATCTAAATTTATCATACACATTTAAGAATTTATCATACACATATCGAAAATTGTCTTTCCTCCTAAATTATTTTATCTTAAAAGAGTATATTTAAAAGTGAGTTACAATTTTAATTAGTTAGCTAATTAATTACAATTAGAAATTTACCTTTATGCCCTTATTAATAACATTAAATACACATATTAAATAAATTAAAATTGAGTATTTCTATTGGTTTAAAACTTAGTCTTTTTATTCTTACAAAAAAAAAATTCTTATTTGAACCCTACACAAATTTCATATATATATATATACTAGGTTAGAACCCCGTGTATTACACGGGTTTACTAAATGTAATTTTATATACTAAATAATAAAAATAATATATCCTTAAAAAACTCGTGTATTATATGGATTTAACAAATGTAATTTATACACCCAATAATAAAAAAAAAGTTATATCTTTAAAAATCTTGTGTAATACATGGGTTAAATAAATGTAATTTTATACTAAATAATAAAAAAAGTTATTTTTTTTAAAACTCAATGTATTACATGGGTTGAATAAACCTAATTTTATGTACCAAATAAGAAAAAAAAGTTGTATCATAAAAAAACTAATGATAACATATTAATACAAAGTTTGGTTTTCGTGATAATAAGAAAAAGTTATAGCATAAAAAAACAAACGATTTCGTTATAGGGAAGCATTCTGTTCCAAAATGGCTAATGAAAAAACTTAGTTATATGAAAAATATATCTATCTATAAAGACACCAAGTACCTATACTTAATATGTTTAAGTTTTTTAAAAGATATGGGAACTTATGAATACACTATACGTATCTGTAAACACAAAATGTAACATTCGCCATTGAAAAAATTATTAAAGAGAGTGAATCAACATAATAACATGGATAGATTAGGATCTATTTGGTGTAATTTAGAAGTAAAGTTATTATAACATTCGCACTTTAGTAATTAATAAAGAGTATGTAAATCAACATAATATACGGTAGAATAAATTAAACAAAAGGAAGGATATTAAAATTAGAAATAAAAAAAAATTGAGAATTGATTTTATTGACCACATTGACACAATTCATTTCCAATTAAGATTTTGTAACACCCTTATTATTATTTAACAGTTTTCGTATAGATTACGAAAATAAACGGGTAGTTATGATTTCAAATACATTGAAAATACGGGTTCATTAAACGTTTTACAGATTAAAAACTATACAAGATATTATGTGTGAGTTCGTTATTTTACATAACAACGATACATAGTGCGGAAGCTTATTTCTTGATCGTGTTCGGTTCTTCGTTGTGCTGATCATCCTCCGGTGCTAAAATTATACCTGAAACTCATAAAACATGAGTTGGATTTGTCATACGTAACTTAAAACGTATTTAAACGAGTCCGGGAAGCGAAACTGATTAAAATAAAAATTTTTCGCTAAAACAGGGTTTTTCACGCCACGCGAAGGAACCCGGTTGCTCCCTCGTGCCACGCGAGGGAGACCGTTTTCCAACAGGTCTGCAGCTCAGTTCAGCTATGCCAGTTTTTACGGAAACAGCCATAACTTCTTCGTTATTGATCCGTTTTACCCGATTCTTTTTCCTACGCGACCGTAATTTAATTCTCCATCTAATGGAGTTAAAACCCAACATCCAACAAAATAAATTTTTAGACTTTTAAGCCTTTGACTCATCACCTTTTTACCGAATTTTAGCCCGTTTATGCATTTTATCAAACAAACGTATTTGTTTGATTCCTATATCTCATATACTTCTTCAAATTAATGTTACCTAGCATATTAGGTTCTAATCATAGGTTTATTACACAATTTAAACCCGTTTTCGCTCGTATGCTTATTTTGACCCGTTAAGGGTATTTAGGCACTTTAAAGCTTGAAATCGCTTTCATTCATTTCTAGCATCTTATTTCTACATTTCTTATCAAGTAATCTTCCACTACAACTATAAGTGTGTTGGATCTAATGTGGATATCTATATGTTCCGAGTTTTACCCCTCGGATTATTATTTTACGGCAAGACTCAAATAGAGCCATTTGACTAACGTATTACATCTTTCAACTTCTACACTTATTCTAAGTATTTGTCTAATCATGAAACTCGTTTCCAAACAACCTTTAAGGGTTGTTTGTTCGATTTAGCCTACAAGGGCGTTTTGGTCAATTTTGATCCTTCTTTTACGACAAAGGACTTTCAAATACTTGTTTGACCCAAAAATCCGGTCTTTTAACTATGACCTTGTTTAGAAACCATTATGTTTCTAAAACACTACATTTATAACTTGAATTATTCGGTTTATCTTTAAGATAACCAAATATCCAATTTGACCTTGTTTAATTCTTAGAAAACCTCAAATTCTACATGATGAGTTGAATCATTACACAAACCTGGCTCGGATCAATGTATTGACCCGTTACGATACCTTGCCTTAGTGGCGCTAAGTAATAGCGATGTCATCATTCAATCGATATTTATTCCTGTAATCATGCAACTCGACAAAACATTAGCCGATATTGTCAAAGGGTGATATTTTCACCTTTTGACCTGTTTGGTCTATATGACCGTTTACTTCTACGAGATGGATTTATTATCATCTCGTCTACATGACTTGTACCGGTTTACACCGTATGGTCAATTTACTTATAAATCTATTTCTTGACTAATTTGACCCTTTTGTATCTTACGCCATAAAATGTCCTTCAAAACTAACGGTTATCGTCAACAAGTGACCACATTACCGTTTTACCCTTATTAATTGTATTGATTTACCTTATAAGGTAAATCATTCAAAACTCGTTATTTATTAATCATTACATGACTAAATGACCTTATTTGCTCTTTTTAACCATTCAACATGGTTTATCATTATTGTCTTTTGTTCCGAACCGCGCATGTCGGGTCGAAACATCATAAGTCAAATGTGACTTTTGATTATTCAAAATCTATAAAACAAATAGATATTAAATAAAAGGTGTAAGTTTTAACTTACCTTGTATCCAAGTTACGTCTTTTCTTCTTCCTTGTTTCGTTTGACCCGCTTGCTCCCCAAGCTTCACCTAGCTTGTTAAGCGCCAACTATCATTCATTATTCACAAGGTTGTTAGATTAGTCATTCTAAATCATGACTTTCACACCTTATGAATCTTTGACTACTTTTCTTATTGAACTAAATCATAAATCATGAGTTTAATTCTCGTGTCAAGACCCACTTCGAATCAAGTATGAACTCTTAACAAATCCCCATTTTGTTCAAGTAGTTCTTTCATACAAGTTAGTATGGTGTTTATAAAGGCAAATAAGGCAATTACCCATTTTTCACGTAATTAGTCAAATAAGGCAATTACGCGTTTCATTCGTAATTTCAACATATAAACATTCACTTAGGCATTTTAGCAAACACCTTGTGGGCATATTCTATAAAATCAACAATCTATTTTCATAACTAGTTATTTACCCCAAGTTTTAACATCATTCATAAGTTCTTATGTCTAGCATGCATCACAACACCTAGACTTACTTTATGGAAATCAAATAACACCAAATTGATGATCATAAATCTAGTGTTCATCATCTTCCTACAAGACCCACTTAACACCTAAATGGCTGATTCTCAATTTCACATGCATGAATATTAATGCATCAAATTATTGATTAGGGTTCATTCCTAACCCTGAATTTATCATAATTTCATTCAAACATCAATCAACCAAGTTCAGATTTCGATTTCACAAGTTATCAAGAATTTGAGATGAAACCAAATTGTGAATTTTGACATACCTTGTGATCCTCTAGCCCGTGTGATCACTAATCCTAGCTTGGTTTTCGATTTAGACTTGATTTGCCCTCTTGATTTGGTTGATTTTGTGTATTTTAGGGTTCATTAGGGAAACCCCTTTTTCTCCTGTTAGAAGTCACGACCAGGACACACACTTGGGTGTGTGTTTTGGTGTTTTATTTTTGTTAAATAAAACCTCTTTCACTTTAGCCTACTTTAGCCCCTTAACTAACAAAGTGTTGTAAAAGTGTTATTAACCAAGTTTTCCTTGACATCTTATAACACTTAACTAACTAGGTTGTTATTCCAAGTTACTTAGTGGATTCGGGAAGTTATACCCTGTTTTATTGTAAGTCCCGTTAGCTCGGGCCTTCTATATACTTTGTTTTCTCAAAGTATTTATTCTCCTTTTTAATTAACATAAAGTTTATTTATTTTGATCTCACTATTTACCGGGTTAATTTTTACCACTAACGGTACTCTTACCCGTCTTTACTATTAACGTGGTTTGATTACCAAACCCGTTTTCGGGGTGTTACAAGTCTATCCCCCTTAAAGAGGTTTCGTCCTCGAAACCCTTTCTTACATAATTCATTGAGTTTAAACTCAGTGTATTTGATCCGAGAAATCTTTTAAACATTATTTATCCTTTTAACCAATTGTTAGTATTACCAGAAAAGTATGGTAACATCTTTTTGGTTACTTATTGTCTACATATCTCTTACGACATAATGCAACTTGAAATAACGTAATCTTGTTATTTCCACTAGTTTAGTTAACTTAGCGATATCCATCGCTTTCATATACTATCGAATTCTTTACGAATCCGTTACTTTGTCCCGTTTAAGGGTCTTTAGTGAAATCTTTCACTTTTAGCAACCAATTCTTTTGTTTTCAAATTTATTTATTCGGTTCAGTTATACCGAATCCACTGCTTACAAGCAAACCAAATTTTCTTGATTTGAATTGCTGACCTTAACCGATCTCACTAACTAGACTTATTAGTCCAGTTACTTTTTACCGCTCGCTTGGTTATAATGTGATTCTACTTCATATTGCATTTCCTAACCGTGATCGTGTCACATCATGTTTAATTTATATCAACCTTTCATTTTCGAAAATATCACTTTTCGAATATATCGTCTTGCGCCTATAAGTGTCAAGACTTGAATCTTTCATGCTTACTATTCAAATTCCTATCAGAATTTATATTTGTAAAAACGTTATTTCTTACTAAAACCGAAGTTTTAGTTTAGGATCTTCTCTTAACTTTTGTCAATTATCCATACCAGGATATTGACAGTCCATAATTTATTCCTTTATAGTCTTAGTTTTATGCGGGGATTCTCAACTGATTCCTCGCTTTATCTAATTAACCGCGTTAGTCTGTCAACATGTTTATTTCGCGCTTGTCTTATATTTAACAAGTGCTTTGTATCTGTTATGACAATATCTTGACTTCAAATAGTTTTACCGGCTAGACTAATCAGTCGCCGTCACTTTATACCCCGTCACCCGGGTATACTATTTTGCCACATCCGGCCTTATGTGTGTATAAGATTTTCTAAATCACTTCATACCACTTATGTTTTGTTAAAACGTTGTTTTTGACTAAAAACCGAATTTTTACTTTTACGTTTCCTCTTTGTCTCACTAGTTTGCGTTTTTCCTGTATATATTCCTTTATGACCCATCACGTAGGTTCATTAATGTTTCGCGCTTCCATTATTCAGTTTGCGCTTACTTGCACTACTTAGTTTTTATACCTTATTTATCTCGTTTGACTTGTTCGTGTGAAATTTCATCACTTGTGAACATCAAACTCCATTCTTTATTCAGCCCGTTCAACTTTAAAATAGTTGAGCGTAGTTACTAACATTTCTTGTTTGCAAATTTTCATTGTCTTTTAGTCATGACTCATATTCCGAGTCTTTTGACTTTCTATTTCGCGTTCCCGTCTCTCGGTTTACGCATTCTTTCCAAATCCTACCCATTCATCGGGTATCTTTACCGTAATCATTTTCACGTAACCATTCTTATATGGTTTTAGACGTTATTTTAATTTATTTGGTCGTCTTAGCGAGATCCATCGCTTTTATTCTAATTAATCCTTTATTCTTTATTCAATTCGTTTGACTTGTCCATGTGAATTTCATCACTTGTGACAGTCAAACTTTTATCCCTATGCCTTAGCATTCCCATTGGTCGGTCTGTATTTTTTTTTCTTTTTACTTGATCCTTGTCCCTTCTCTCGGGCTCGTTATCCTTACGTAATACGCTTCCGTCATCCGACTTACGTTTACGTTTACTGTCAAATATCTTACTTATTTGATTCATTTGGGTACCATTTAAATTAGTCCCATTCACCCCACCCTTACTACATCGGACATAAATGTGTCCATCATAAGAAGTTCATGGTACCACGTGTTCACTACTTACTTGGCCAGAGTAAGCGATCAACACCTGATATACATGACCTTTTTATAATTTTCACATTACACCCCATGTAAGTAATGCCTCTATTTGTTTCTCTTGGAAACAATATCCCGAATACATTTTCTATTCGGGTTTTTCCAAGTTTTTAATCTACATATGCAACTTTCAATTTCTACATATTTGTTGCATATTACTATTTATGCAATTAAATTTAAAATGTGCACCTGGTAATGTTTGCCCTAGCGGGATTCTCTTGCCATTAGCCTTGTTCGCGACCGTTACGCGATTTAGGTCCTTGATGAGCATACTCTTTGGACCGTTCCTCTGTCAAATCTACGATTTGTTAAACTCTCGCTATCCTCATATGCTAGTGTCCTTCAACTAAAACATATACAACAATTAGTGATTTCAACATTAAAGGATGCCCGTATTATAATACAAGGCTTTTCTACTATACGCATCAACGCGTGTAATTTCGTTGACTATATCTATTCTATATCGTTTTTATTGGTGTAACGTGTATTACACGATAACCATATGTGTTGTTCTCAACACTTTAATCATACTAGACCATTGGTATACATGTACTTACCGGATTTGCGATCAAGCCTCGAACCGAACACATTTGTCAACAACCTTAAGCTCTGATTACCAACTTGTAACACCCTTATTATTATTTAACGGTTTTCGTATAGATTACGAAAATAAACGGGTAGTTATGATTTCAAATACATTGAAAATACGGGTTCATTAAACGTTTTACAGAATTAAAAACTATACAACATATTATGTGTGAGTTCGTCATTTTACATAACAACGATACATAGTGCGGAAGCTTATTTCTTGATCGTGTTCGGTTCTTCGTTGTGCTTGATCGTCCTCCGGTGCTAAAATTATACCTGAAACTCATAAAACATGAGTTGGATTAGTCATACGTAACTTAAAACGTATTTAAACGAGTCCGGGAAGCGAAACTGATTAAAATAACAATTTTTCGCTAAAACAGGGTTTTTCGCGCCACGCGAAGGAACCCAGTTGCTCCCTCGCGCCACGCAAGGGAGATCGTTTTCCAGCAGGTCTGCAGCTCAGTTCAGCTATGCCTGTTTTTACGGAAACGGCCATAACTTCTTCGTTATTGATCCGTTTTACCCGATTCTTTTTCCTACGCGACCGTAATTTAATTCTCCATCTAATGGAGTTAAAACCCAACATCCAACAAAATAAATTTTTAGACTTTTAAGCCTTCGACTCATCACCTTTTTACCGAATTTTAGCCCGTTTATGCATTTTATCAAACAAACGTATTTGTTTGATTCCTATATCTCATATACTTCTTCAAATTAATGTTACCTAGCATATTAGGTTCTAATCATAGGTTTATTACACAATTTAAACCCGTTTTCGCTCGTATGCTTATTTTGACCCGTTAAGGGTATTTAGGCACTTTAAAGCTTGAAATCGCTTTCATTCATTTCTAGCATCTTATTTCTACATTTCTTATCAAGTAATCTTCCACTACAACTATAAGTGTGTTGGATCTAATGTGGATATCTATATGTTCCGAGTTTTACCCCTCGGATTATTATTTTACGGCAAGACTCAAATAGAGCCATTTGACTAACGTATTACATCTTTCAACTTCTACACTTATTCTAAGTATTTGTCTAATCATGAAACTCGTTTCCAAACAACCTTTAAGGGTTGTTTGTTCGATTTAGCCTACAAGGGCGTTTTGGTCAATTTTGATCCTTCTTTTACGACAAAGGACTTTCAAATACTTGTTTGACCCAAAAATCCGGTCTTTTAACTATGACCTTGTTTAGAAACCATTATGTTTCTAAAACACTACATTTATAACTTGAATTATTCGGTTTATCTTTAAGATAACCAAATATCCAATTTGACCTTGTTTAATTCTTAGAAAACCTCAAATTCTACATGATGAGTTGAATCATTACACAAACCTGGCTCGGATCAATGTATTGACCCGTTACGATACCTTGCCTTAGTGGCGCTAAGTAATAGCGATGTCATCATTCAATCGATATTTATTCCTGTAATCATGCAACTCGACAAAACATTAGACGATATTGTCAAAGGGTGATATTTTCACCTTTTGACCCGTTTGGTCTATATGACCGTTTACTTCTACGAGATGGATTTATTATCATCTCGTCTACATGACTTGTACCGGTTTACACCGTATGGTCAATTTACTTATAAATCTATTTCTTGACTAATTTGACCCCTTTGTATCTTACGCCATAAAATGTCCTTCAAAACTAACGGTTATCGTCAACAAGTGACCACATTACCGTTTTACCCTTATTAATTGTATTGATTTACCTTATAAGGTAAATCATTCAAAACTCGTTATTTATTAATCATTACATGACTAAATGACCTTATTTGCTCTTTTTAACCATTCAACATGGTTTATCATTATTGTCTTTTGTTCCGAACCGCGCATGTCGGGTCGAAACATCATAAGTCAAATGTGACTTTTGATTATTCAAAATCTATAAAACAAATAGATATTAAATAAAAGGTGTAAGTTTTAACTTACCTTGTATCCAAGTTACGTCTTTTCTTCTTCCTTGTTTCGTTTGACCCGCTTGCTCCCCAAGCTTCACCTAGCTTGTTAAGCGCCAACTATCATTCATTATTCACAAGGTTGTTAGATTAGTCATTCTAAATCATGACTTTCACACCTTATGAATCTTTGACTACTTTTCTTATTGAACTAAATCATAAATCATGAGTTTAATTCTCGTGTCAAGACCCACTTCGAATCAAGTATGAACTCTTAACAAATCCCCATTTTGTTCAAGTAGTTCTTTCATACAAGTTAGTATGGTGTTTATAAACACCAATACAACATCAATTTCATCAAATCATCCAAAACCCATTTTTCACGTAATTAGTCAAATAAGGCAATTACGCGTTTCATTCGTAATTTCAACATATAAACATTCACTTAGGCATTTTAGCAAACACCTTGTGGGCATATTCTATAAAATCAACAATCTATTTTCATAACTAGTTATTTACCCCAAGTTTTAACATCATTCATAAGTTCTTATGTCTAGCATGCATCACAACACCTAGACTTACTTTATGGAAATCAAATAACACCAAATTGATGATCATAAATCTAGTGTTCATCATCTTCCTACAAGACCCACTTAACACCTAAATGAGTGATTCTCAATTTCACATGCATGAATATTAATGCATCAAATTATTGATTAGGGTTCATTCCTAACCCTGAATTTATCATAATTTCATTCAAACATCAATCAACCAAGTTCAGATTTCGATTTCACAAGTTATCAAGAATTTAAGATGAAACCAAATTGTGAATTTTGACATACCTTGTGATCCTCTAGCCCGAGTGATCACTAATCCTAGCTTGGTTTTCGATTTAGACTTGATTTGCCCTCTTGATTTGGTTGATTTTGGGTATTTTAGGGTTCATTAGGGAAACCCCTTTTTCTCCTGTTAGAAGTCACGACCAGGACACACACTTGGGTGTGTGTTTTGGTGTTTTATTTTTGTTAAATAAAACCTCTTTCACTTTAGCCAACTTTAGCCCCTTAACTAACAAAGTGTTGTAAAAGTGTTATTAACCAAGTTTTCCTTGACATCTTATAACACTTAACTAACTAGGTTGTTATTCCAAGTTACTTAGTGGGTTCGGGAAGTTATACCCTGTTTTTTTTAAGTCCCGTTAGCTCGGGCCTTCTATATACTTTGTTTTCTCAAAGTATTTATTCTCCTTTTTAATTAACATAAAGTTTATTTATTTCGATCTCACTATTTACCGGGTTAATTTTTACCACTAACGGTACTCTTACCCGTCTTTACTATTAATGTGGCTTGATTACCAAACCCGTTTTCAGGGTGTTACAGATTTCTTCAAATAAAGTGTCGATCTAATCGCTTGTCAGTTGTATCCTTTATCCTAATATTGAATAAATAATTCAAAACCCAACAACAATGTTAGATAAAATTTGAATAGAAGATTTAAAAATTTTAATGGACTGAATTATCTTTAAATCATTAGGCAACAAACAACCATGAATTATTCAAATATTGAACAAAAGATATTATCACAATTAAATATTAAATAATATTTATAAAAAAACTCAAATTTTGATAGCCTCGTTGATTGACACGTGTCCCCAAAGAGGTTTCTTTTATTATAGAGTAAACTTCTGTTTTGCTCCCTGTGGTTTGGTCACTTTAACGGTTTTGCCCCAAACCTTTCAAAATAGTCATTTTACTCCCTGATCTTTGAAGGCCTTCATGATTTTGCTCCCCATCCCTAACTCCATCCAAATTGTTTATTAACTGAAAGGGTATTTTGGTAATTTCAAATATAAAACTGAGGGTATTTTAGTAAAACTATAAATAAAAGATTATATTATATATATAAGAGTAAACTGCCATTTTGGTCCCTGTGGATTAGGCACTTTTGCCATTTTAGTCCAAATCTCAAACTTTTTAAATCTAGGTCCCTGTGGTTTCACTTTTATTGCCATTTTAGTCCAAAATTAAGAGTAAACTGTCATTTTGGTCCCTGTGGTTTCACTTTTATTGTCATTTTAGTCCAAATCTCAAACTTTTTGGAACAGTAAAAAAAGGGGGATTTTGAATTTTGGACTAAAATGGCAATAAAGATGAAACCACAGGGACCCAGATTTAAAAAGTTTGAGATTTGGACTAAAATGGAAAAAATGCCCAAACCACAGGGACCAAAATGGCAGTTTACTCTATATATAATAATAATACAGATTCATCTTCTCTCTTAACACACATTCCAAACCCTACCCCCCATTCCATTTTCAAACCCCCTCTCATCTTCTCTGCCGGCGACCGGAGAAGTTCCGGCCGGCCACCGGCTTTCTTGTTTCTCCGACACACCAACCCCGCACAACCATCCCTTCCCCTCACCTACTTTAATCTGACGATACACCCCCAACTTCCTCTGCAACCCCTTTGCCCCGTCTTACACACACCACAACGAGAGAGAGAGAGACGCGGAAGAGAGATGCCGGCGACGTCACCTGCTTTCCTCTGATGAAACACCCCCAACTGCCGCTGATTTTCGATGATGATGATGATGATGTTGCCGTTGATTGTTGAGGACGATGATGATTTACTGATACTGTTGGTGTCGACGGCGAAGGAAGCCGCTGGTGGCAGCCTCTCAACTGGATCTAGGGTTTCGAACCAAGGTTGTGGTGGTGGCCAAATCTGTGGAGTTTGCGATGGTGGTTGAGGACTGGTGGTGATGGCGGTGGCGGGCTGGTGGTAATGGTGATGGCGGTTTGGTGGAAATGGCAGGTAGTGGTGGTAGTCGATTAGCAACAGATGGAGGGGATAGGTTGCAGGTGATGAATGGTGAGGTGATGAATGGTGATGTACTGGTGGTTTAATTTTCTTTTTGAATGAAGAGTTAACCAAATATTGATTCCTAATTTTGTGGATTATTTGAAAGATCATCAGATCCAGTAGTTCTCACCCTTGGATCTGTTGACCAAGTATTGATTTCTATATATTTCTTGTTATTACTTCCATTAATCTTCAACACTACAAAAAAGGTTGCAGCTAATTGGTGTTCTTAATGGTTTTTGATGCTAGAATTAATGATCAAGATTAAGGGATTTGATCTAGTATTGATTTCTTAATGGTGATGTACTGGTGGTTTGGTTTTGAATGTGTTTGATGATACATAACAAGACAAAAATAGATTTATCAATAAACAAATTGATTTTAGGAATTAATAACAAATAATTTAATACTTACATTTATAAAATTACTGAAATGCCCTGTTACTTAACGAATACTTTGGATGGAGTTAGGGACGAGGAGCAAAATTATGAAGGCCTTCAAAGACCAGGGAGTAAAATGGCTATTTTGAAAGGTTTGGGGCAAAACCATTAAAGTGATTAAACCACAGGGAGCAAAACGGAAGTTTACTCTTTATTATATGTATAGATAGTAGCATGCCATATGTTATCCGCAAGTACCGTCCTTCTCACGCTTCTAAATAATAGTTTTTTATTCGATTCACCTTATAAACACAATTTAATTTTGACAAGAGTTAATTACACAAATTGTTCATGTGATCCAGTTCACATAATATCTTTAGGGTGATCTAAGGATTTAAAGTTGCAAGTTTAGCGGTTCAGGTTTCGTGATATTTGTTTTGTAACACTTTGTAGCATTAAGCCTAACAGACATTAAATATTTGTTAACTTTAAGTAAAATGCCCAAAATCCCCTTTTATAATCAAAGAGGCTATTTATATAATTAACTCTATTTAAAAAAAAAAAAAAGCGACTGTTTGTGTAAATTACTCGTATTAATATAAAAAGTATTTAAAAAGAAAAAAAATAAAACATGTATATTTATTGCAAAATTTCATCGTTCATCCAACCCTAATATCATCTCTAATCAAAGCTTTGATACATCCCAACAAAAACTGAGGTTTTGCTTTGATATTGTTTGGTTTTTTTTTTTTTTTTTTCGAATGACTATTTTTCCCCTTAAATACTTATACGTCTCAAGTATTGAACCTTGGTCTCCCCACAAGAATCAGTAGAGTCAATGGGAGTTCTTGCATTGACCAAAAGTTCTTTAATTTCAAGCATTTCTATTAGTCATTTGCAAGAATCTCCTCTTTTATTCTTAGATTCAGATTTTAAAGAATCTCGATTTGGTAGACTAGAAGGGGCAAAGCTGGTAGTGGTAAAACGAGTTGTTTCAAGTGGTGTGGTCCAACCGGAGTTGTGAGTTCAAGTGGGGGTGTCAATCCGATGCAACGATATGGTGGTGGTGACCAGTAATCTGATTTCAGTGTGGGTTATAAAATAGTTTATTAAATACTTACACAAATGGTCCTTGTAATTAAATAAAGTTTACTACATGAATGGTTCTTATGGTTATAAAAGGATATTTTAGTCATTTTACCAAATTTTAATGAGTAAATTACAAAAATCGTCCTTTATATATATCACTTATTGTAAATTGTGTCCTTTATCTTCAATAATTACAGAAAACGTACTCGATGTTTGCAAACTCTTGCAAGTTATGTTCTTTAGTCTTAACTCAGTTAATTTTTTGTGGTTAAATCAGACCAAATGGACCCCACATGAGGGTATTTTGGTCATTTTACTCTCATGTGGATTTCATTTGGTCAGATTTAACCACAAAAATACTCTCATGTGGGGTCCATTTGGTCAGATTTAACCACAAAAATTAACTGAGTTAGGGCTAAAGGACATAACTTGCAAGGGTTTGCAAACATCGAGTACGTTTTTCGTAATTATTAAAGACAAAGGACACAGTTTGCAATAAGTGACATAAATAAAGGACAATTTTTGTAATTTACTCAATTTTAATTGAAGCTTTAACATTTGTTGCCTTTGTACAACAAAATATAAACCACGAAACCTAAATTTGCAGCTTTAAACCCTTAGACTCCAAAGGTGTTGCTTGGGCTAAATCAGAGTGACTCTCTACGTAACTAAGTCTAGTCAAAATGAAATTGTGTGTGTACAGTGAATCTAATAATGCTAAACAGTGAATCTAATAATACTAAAAGCTTTAGAATCGAGAAGCATGATACACATGTTGTGGACCAACTTTTAGGCGATTGGCAAATGCAATGTAGAAAATAGGGGTGTGCAATAACCGAACAATTAACCGAAACCGAACCGAAAACCGATAAAACCGAACTGAAATTAATCGAAACCGAATTAACCGAAAATCGGTTAACGGATATTTTTTTTACCATCGGTTAACCGAAATTAACTGAACCGAACCGAATCATTTATTTATTTTTTATATTTCAAGCTTTTATACCTCTATTTCATGTATTTCATATTTGATACTTTCATTTCATGTAATAATAACTCTATTTCATTTATTTATATCTTCATTTCATTTATTTATACCTCCATTTTATGTATTTAAACATCTATTCATGCATTTATACCTCCATTTCATTTATTTATACATCCATTTCATGTATTTATACCTCCATTACATGTATTTCTAAGAAAAAAATAGCTCTTGTTTGAATTGGTTATTAACCGAAAATTAACCGAACCGAACCAAAAACTGACAAATTAACCGAATTAACCGAACCGATTAACCGATGACTTCGGTTACTGTTACGGATAATGCTAATAACCGAACCGAACCGTGCACACCCCTAGTACAAAATTATGTCAAAAACGAAAAAAGAATTTTGCAATTTCACGTATCTATAGGAATTAGTTATATAAATAGAACAAATGCCAATCTGGGGCTAGCCCCTTGGTAGAGGGACATATCTCTTAGAGTGGAGGTTCTACGTTCAAACCTAGGCAGGAAAAATAGTTTAGGATTATTGGTGTAAAGGAGTAACATTTGTTGTTAAAAAACGGATGTTCAGCTTTAAACAAATGACAAACTTAACTTGTAACACCCTAACCGATGGCAGAATATGTATGTCACACCCTCAAAATCCACATGCGGAGTTTTACCGCGAGGCGTGCGACTGACCAGTATCATACCACCAATCATATTGAACAATTAATTAAAATAAGGAAATCTATCACCATCAACACAATCAGTGATTATGTTTTCAAAAGTTCAAAGACAAAGTTCATCGCAATCACCACACTCCCATAATGCAAGCTCCTGAGTTGTACCTAACGACCTGCAAAGCATGCACAAGTGTGTCAACATAAAGTTGGCAAGTTCACGGTTTTTGTGTTGTTTCAAAATCAAGTTTGTTTCAAATACTTAGTTTATAAAACATGTCATGGGGAGCTACCACATCGTTGTGACACACCGCGAAAATGCTTGAACACACACTAGCTTGTCAGTGGCTAGGCACTAAATTCCGGGACAAAATTTCTTTGAAATTGTGGATAATGTGACACTTCGGGTTTTCCTGCACGTTTCTTTTATGTTACGATTATGTGAATTTAATAAACGAGACTTATTTATTTGATGACTGATGAGTTGAGTATATTATTATGTGTAATATGTGATTAATAGGTCAATTAATATTGTTCGTATTATTAGTATTTGCCCAACCGTTCTAAACCAATGTGTGCGACCAGTTTTCTTTATCACGCACACCGTCTACCAGTCGCACATCCCCTACCTTCTAGTTGAATCCATGCGAGGCATGGAAAAGCAGCTTGAACTCAAGAACGACGACATACTCTATTTCATGGAACGAATCTGGGTTCCGTCTTACGAAAACCTCCGAGAGCTTGTGATGGACGAAGCACACAAGTCTCGCTACTAGATACATCTCAGTTCTGACAATAAGTATCACGACCTTAAGGCCTTGTATTTGTGGCCTAACATGAAAGCTATTATTGCTAAGTACGTTAGCAAGTGCTTGACTTGTGCTAGAGTCAAGATCGAATATCAAAAGCCGTCGGGATTACTGCAGCAACCAGAGTTGCCAACGTGGAAATGGGAACAGATTCCATGGATTTCGTTACCGGCTTACCAAGGTCTCAAATCGGAAACGATACCATTTGGGTGATCGTAGACCATTTAACCAAATCTGCGCACTTCCTCGCAATCAAGGAAACTGACAAATTTTTGAAACTTGCAACCATCTACTTGAAAGAAGTAGTTGCTAGGCACGGAGTGCCAACTTCTATCATCTCCGATCGTGACCCATGTTTTGCGTCTGATTTGTGGCAGGCTATGCACAAATCCTTTGGCTCGCGTTTAGACATGATCACTACTTATCACCCGCAGACTGATGGTCAGACTGAACGTACCATCCAAACACTTGAAGACATGCTGAGAGCATGTGTTATAGACTTTGGAAACGGGTGGGAACGACACTTACCTCTGGTAGAATTCTCTTATAACAATAGTTACCAAACTAGCATTCAGGAAGCGCCATTTGAGGCATCGTATGGACGTAAATGTCGGTCACCTTTGTGTTGGGCGGAAATTGGCGAAAGCCAAATCATCGTCCCAGAACATGTACTTCATACACCACGGAAAAGATTGCCCAGATTAGACAACGAATGGCGGCGGCTCGTGACCGCTAGAAAAGCTACGCTGATAAGCGTATGAAACTTTTAGAATTCTAGGTCGGGGACCGGGTTTTACTAAAAGTCTCACCTTGGAAAGGTGTGGTGCGCTTTGGCAAAAGGGGCAAGCTTAATCCGCGATACGTTGGACCTTTTTAAATTAACGGGAGAATCGGTAAGGTAGCTTACAGACTAAACCTGCCTGAAGAGCTGAGTGCGGTACACAATGTTTTTCACGTGTCAAATCTGAAGAAGTGTCTGTCATATGAAACTCTCATTGTTCCTTTTAAGGAACTCACGTTCGACGATCAACTACGCTTTGTTGAGGAACCAGTTCAGATAATGGATCGAGAAATCAAAACCCTCAAACGTAGCAAGATACCTATTGTTCGAGTTCGTTAGAACTCACACCGTGGCCCAGAGTTTACCTGGAAACAGGAAGACCAAATGATGCACTCGAATCCTATTTGTGAAGACGTTTTAAAAAGAACCCTTATTTTATAACTATAGGATTTTAAAATTAGAAAAAAAAAAATACAATATAACATGTGTCACGTAATTTGTGTGGCTAATCTAATGCACCCAGTTTGCATAAGATGTATTTTTCGCTCATTAGTTTCTAGTATTTAGTTTTCGTATAAAAAATTTTAAGTATATACTTTTTTAACCCTCCGGTTTTATAATTTTTTTAGATATATACGTTTTTGACCCCGGTTAGAAATCTCAAGCTTCGTCAGTGTGTGCCGAGACAGGATGTGAACCCTTCCACTCTTGTGATCCACATATTTTCAATAGTTTTGATGACACACAAGGTATGTTAAATGTGTATAACATTGAAAACATCTCTAACTTGGTGATTTTGAAAAAGAGAAAATTACAAAAATAGCTAAGAAAAAGGTTGACTTACCAAAATAGCCACCTCATGCGTCCTTTGAGCAGGGTATCACTGATTACGAGAGAGCTTATGCGTCTGCAGGGCTCATTCATGCGTCCGCCAATGTAGAAGTGACACGTGTCTCAATGACATCATGCGTCTCATGCGTCCGTGACTCATCCCACGCGTCTGTGAATCATCCCATGCGTCCTTGACTCATCCCATCATCCCATGCGTCCGTTTGAGGCATCCCATGCATCCGTGACTCATCTCATCATCCCATGCGTCCGTGACTCATCCCATGCATTGCCGACTCATCCCATGCGTCCGTGACTCATCCCATCCATCTGTGACTCATCCCAGGCCTCCCATTTTCGTACTTGCTGCTTCATCCATACAGGCATCCATTTAAAGAATGGCAGACGCATAAGATGTGGGATGCCCCTCTCCAAGGACGCATGAGGTGGCTATTTTGATAAGTCAACCTTTTTCTTGGCTATTTTCGTAATTTTCTCTTTGAAAAATCCAAAACTCACTTTTCCAGACAACATGCATCGTAGGTGAAGTTTGTGGGGCCCCACTTTCACATCTCTCTCATAATGGGGCAATTAGACTAAAGGGTATGGGGGCCGGCTTAGGCCGGGCTTGGCCCGGCGCCGGTCCCCCACACCGCCCCCCTCGGTCCGGCTCGTCCCAAACGTCTCCCACTCGCCGGTCTTGACGGGCCATTGAATTCAAATTGTAGCCGTTGCAACGGCTACTTATTTAATAAAAAAAAATCCCTCTTTTCTTTAAATCACTCTCATTTTATACCATTTTTCACCATTTTCTCCCCACTTTCAACCCAAAACACTCTCTTTTTTATACCATTCTTTTATAAAAAAAAATATCTTTTCATCCACAATGTCATCTAATTCTTGGTGGTCCTCGTCTTCGGAGGAGGATGAGTAGATGTTTTACGCAAACGCTGTGCTAAGGGCGGCGCAGATTCTTATGGATGAGGAAGAGAAAGACGTCTCCTCTGAAAGCGTTATTATCAGACGAATACGGATTAACAGAGACCGCCAAGGTTTATCATTAATAAATTTTATTATCCTTATTCCTTATTTCCTCGTATTTATATATTTTTTACGACAGGAGCGCACGAGAAATTGGTGAAAGATTATTTTTCAGATGCACCCCTTTACAATGCCGAGGTTTTCAGACGCAGGTTCCGAATGAGTCGCCGGTTATTCACACGGATTGCTGATGATTTGGCGGGGCTAGACCCGTTTTTCACGCAACGACCCGATACTCGTGGTTATGAAGGGTTAACCACGTTACAAAAGTGTACTGCGGCCATTCGCCAACTGGCATACGGGACAGTGGCAGACGCTTTGGACGAGTACTTACAGATGTCGGCAAGAACTACGCGGGAATGTATGTATCGGTTTTGCCATAATGTGATGAAACTGTATAGCAAAAAAACATTTGCGGAAACCAAACGCGTATGATGTTCAACAGTTGTACCAAGCTCATGAAGCACGACACGGGTTTCCGGGAATGCTCGGTAGCATTGATTGTATGCATTGGGCGTGGCAGAACTGCCCGAATGCGTGGCGATGCCAATATACGCGAGGTGATCACGGCCATCCAACCTTAATACTTAAGGCCGTGGCCTCACAAGATTTGTGGATCTGGCATTCTTTATTTGGTCTCCCTGGTTCACTCAACGACCTCAACGTGCTATACCAATCGGCGATCTTTAGTGATGTAGTTAATGGAACCGATCCGGACACCCCTTTTACAGTTTCTGGGGTTGAGTATAGACGCGGGGATTATCTTGCTGTCGGAATATATCCGTCTTGGTCTACAATTGTCAAGACTATTCCATATCCCGAGGACGAAAAAAGGAAAAAATTCGCCAAGCGTCAAGAAGCTGCAAGAAAAGACATCGAACGTTGTTTTGGCGTTTTACAAAAAAATGGGCCATCATTGAACAACCGGCACGTGCGTTCACACCGAAGAGGTTGCGCCTTTGTATGTACGCTTGCATTTTGCTCCATAACATGATTATTGAAGACGAAGGTCGGGCGATTTGTGAGTATGATGAGAATGTATCTTACGGGAATACAGTCCCGGTAGATCCGGCGCAACAGGATTTAAACTCGTTCTCGCTAACCAACGACTTCACGCATGCAAACCTTCAACAGGATTTGGTAGAACATATATGGAACAACGCAAACGACGGGGACGGTGACGAAGACGATAGCGAGTAGTGTAATTTTTTTTTTAGGTTATGTAATTTTTATCTATGTTATGTAATGGATTTTATTATCTTTTTTATATCTTATTTTAAGTTTAAATTTTTAATTGTTTTTATAAAGTTAAACAAATAAAAAAGTTAAACAATAAAAATTAAACAATAAAAGTTAAACAAATAAAATAAATTAAACATTAAAAATAATGTGGGGTAGGCCCATCCTCCATCCCCCTCAAAATGCAAGGAGGCCCATCCTCCATGGGATGGTGATATGACGCCTACGTAGCGGCTCATCCTTATGGGGATGGGGCTCTCCATACCCTCTAGCCTTACAAACCACGTGACAAGACTGGCACCCTATACCCTGTAGTCTAATTACGTAACAGGTATGCATAATCATCAATCATGAGATGGTATCTAACCACATAACATGTTAAAAATATATATTTTTATATTAAAAAAAACTATACAAATCTCATGCTAAAATTAAATATAATAAAATGCTCATTGGTGTGGGTTTTTTTTTTTTAATACTAATATATGAAATAGTTGTAGACGTTTATATAAAAAGTGAGGGAAGTTAATTTAAAAGTCAACAATAATGATTATTCCTTTTTTGCCCATTCAGCCCTTGTTTTTGTGACTGTGATTCTTAGATTTTGAGACTCCATAATCTCAACCATTGAATTAGTATATCAATCCTCCCTATTCGTTCTTATCCTTTGCACACAACTTTTTCCTTTGTATTTGATTTGATCCTTGTATATATTTATAAATTTCTTATTTAATATTATGAGAGCAATATATGTTTTGGAATGAGGTTTGGATCTTGATGTGGCAACTAAGATGACAATTTGTAAGGCTTGAAAACTTATAACGTTGTGGATGCTCTTTAAGTTTAATGTATTACTTTCGATAACATCTAAATATCTAATCTAAAGCATTTGGTTCTGTGTATCATACTCATACTCATACATAATATTAGGGGTGTTCAGAATTCGATTTGGATTCGAAATTCGATTCGATTCCAATTCGATTAAAAAGGTTGGTATTCGAGTTGATCCGTATTCGAATCAGAATCGAATACGAATTAATGATTTTCAATTCGATTCGATTCAAAATTCGAATTCAATTTATATATATTTTTAATATATGTATATACACACACAAACATATATACACACACATATAACTTCTAAACTTGCTAAAGTATAAATTACCTCCATAAATGATAAGTTTATTATTCATAGCATTACGAATCCTACTGAAAAATAGTCTATACTACTTATTTCTAAATTTTTACTTAACTTAAATCGCTACCAGTAACCAACCTATATTTTAAATTTTGGTGTTTTGACATATTGATAGTTAATTAGTTTTGCAGATTATTATATTTTATGTTGAATATAATTATTTGTAGTAGTTTTAAAAAATGAAAGTAAAATAATTTATTGTTTAGGGTGAAGTTGAACTAAATAGAATTCGGTTCGAATTCGATTCGAATTCGAGTTTCAAATACTAATCGAATCGAATACGAATTCATGTAAAATAAATAAAAATTCGAATAATTCAAAAAATCGTTATTCGATTCGATGAACACCCCTACACAATATGTAACACAACAAAACTCAATGAATCACCTTTAACTCATACACAATATGTACCACAACAAAACACCAAACAAACTTCTCTCATGATGTAAAGAAATCTACAATGACGGATGAACTACATAGTTCATTACTATATATGCATTGTGTTGAGCCGGGGCAAACCTACTATATCAAGACTACAACTTGATTAAATGATAATATATTTAGACAAATTGTATTTAAATAATCTCAATTTTCTCAATTTGGCCGATAATAATCCCAACTCAGTTATTGGCCGATAATAATCCAAACTAGTCCACTTTTGCCCGATAATAGTCCGCCGTTAAAAATAGATTAACGGAGTTAAGCTTTTTTTCCGAATTACAAAACAAACTGATATTTTCTGGATTTTGATCAGAACAAGTATACGAGTCGATTTATGTAAAACTTACCTCGAAACGGTGCTTCAAACGGTTTGATTTTTGTTAATTGGAAGTTTAAACACCCGAATTGAAGCATTGTTTTCGTCATTTGGGGCAGTATTTCAAGGTGAATTTTACATCAACCAACTCGTATCCTCGTTCTAATCAAAAGCCCTAAAACATCAGTTTTGTAATTCGGAAAAAAAAAAACTTAACTCCGTTAAGCTATATTTAACGCAGACTATTATCGGCCAAAAGTAGACCGGTTCGGATTATTATCGGCCAATAACTGAGTTGGGATTATTATCGGCCAAATTGAGAAAACTGAGATTATTTAAATCCAATTTGCCATATATTTACAGGCTAGGATCAAACACAAAGTCTCCTAAAATAAGAAAGCGTAAGAAGGGTATCAACCAGACTCCGATTAACCTCATTCAAGTGGCATTGGAACCGTCTCATCGAACTCTACGATGTGATATTTTAGTTTTTTGTTTTTAGATGTTTAACTTATAGATTTTAGACTTTTTACTTACATCATTGTGTCTTTTTATTTATCATTGTGTATTTTCTATATTTGCGTCATTGTGTCTTTTTTGTGGTTCATTGTGTTTTTTTCTTCAACATTGTGTTATATTTTTTAGTATTGTATTATATTTTGCTCGACTTTATGATATATTTTGTGATCTATTGTATTATTATTGTTGTGAAACTAGCCTAATAGCAAAGAAAGAAGAAGAAAATAATAGGGAGAAGAGATCTAATATTTCATTGATTGATATATCTATTACAAGAGATACAATGTAGTATATATAGGAGAAGGAAACTTGGAGAAGAAGTCAGTCTATTTTAAGAGTTGATAACCATAATAATACAATAATATATTTATAACACTCCCCCTTGGTTATCAACTTAATACGCTTTGAGATGCTGCCTCGTTAAAAACCTTGCTAGGAAAACCCAGTGGGACAAAACCTCAGCTAAGGGAAAAAGAATGCAGCGTGTAATGCGCATTATCTCCCCCTGATACTTTTGGACCGGGTATGTTGCCTCATTAAAAACCTTACTAAGAAAACCCATTGGGATAAAACTTAGTTAAGGGAAAAAGAGTGCAACTTTTGTAGAATGATTTGTCGTTTGATGCCTTGAAGTGCAATCCTTTATATTGAGTAATGTTGTAAAATCTTCTTGTGAGGCTTCTAGTGCTTCCTCTTGCCAACAAATACCATAAGATCCAAGACTATTTGTGTTACATTCTTTACATCTACAAGACTAACAGAACTAGCTTTCATGGGTTAGTAAAATATAGACACATATCATTCTTACCTTTAGGGTATCGACATATATGTTTTACCATTCAAATGTCTCCTCATTGGACATGTGCTATATCATGTTGATAAATTCAAATAAAAATATATATTATCATGCATAACTAGAAAGTTAAGTTAATGCACAATTGCACTTTAGCCATGATACTTTTGAAATGAGAATCTCCACTTTGGTAGGAGATGATAATAATCATTTCTTATAAAAAGTGTCTAAACAACTTTTAACATACTATAAGGTTGAGCTCTCTACATACTAAAATGTCCCACCAACATCTTCTAGATATAGTTTGATAGATGGATAAAAGTATGATTACAAATATACTCGAACTGCAAGTCGAGTAATAATTAGACTGTGCTAGGGTCATTAAAAAAATCCCCTTCTAAAAGCTCGCCAGTTTCTCTTGATGATGCTCAGACATCATCACTGTAAATTGCGATTATAGTGAACTTATAAGAATGAACATTTGATAAAGATGGATAATATTATCAAACTTATATTGCTCTTTATCAGAATATATCTTGAGTTGTACAACACTCAACTTGACTATTTTAGTTCACACTATCTTTAACTTTATAACGATAGATTCTTAAGGAGTTGAAATCAATGCTTCAGGCATTTGCAATCATATACATACTTCTTTCAACTTTGAAAAACAATGTATGTGCATTCACTCTTTAGGAGTTCTATTACATATACCTCCTCATTGATTTCTATATCATATGCAAGGATGTCTTGAATATTTAATCCATATTGTACCATGCTCATACATTGTACATTAAGATGCCATAATAACCAGGCACAAGTTTTCTATGTATAGTTATTGGTGCATAAGTATTACATCATTAAGATGTTTCAACTAACCTTATAAGCACTTAAATGCTTTACGATACTCATCAGGAGTTCCGATTATATTCAACGCATTCAAATATGAATTTGTATACAACGATCATATCGTTCTCGAGAACTCATTTTACATGATTTTTGATAATTCAAATCCTTGAGGGACTTTCATGTAAACTTTTAGTATCAAGTGATACATAACATTCATAAGAAGCATATCAATTCTCTCTTTATATTACCAGACTAATAAAATATTGGAAAGTCATTACATCCACCACTAGAGAATGTGTCTCATTATAATCAATTATGGGTTTTTGCGAAAATCCTTGTGCAGCGTATTTGCCTTATCTCATTTAATTTGATTTTCACATGATTCGCATAAAAACCCCATTAATATTCAACATACTTTACAAATTCAGTTGTATGGGCTGTTGGTCCGAAAACTTTCCATTTCATTAGAGAATTTAAATCTGACATACTTTGCGTCTCTCCATTTTGGCCAATCATTTATGTATTTTCATTCATAGGCAGATCTTAAATCTTGATCATCGTCATTTCATCTTCTCAAGCGCTATATTATATACAAAAGTATAACGACGTCAATTTTTATTTGGATTCCATACATTTCTTAGACATGATACAACTTATCGAGATCTCTTTAGTTTCAGGTACCTGAGGTTCTTCTTGAACCATCATGTCTACCGTCTCTTCAGGAGATCTTTTTAATATAACCCCGACTTGACCATCTTAATTAGTTGCTCCAACTTTCGAGGAATTTTTTTATTGGAATCGACTAGTCTACCACGCTTCAGACGTGCAATAGACTCATTACAAACATGTGGTTGTCCTTCTAGGACACTCATCTTAATTGGAGCATTAGCAGTTGGTATATGTGGCATAATCACCTTTTTAAGGTCAGTGAATGCGGCTGGTAATAGATTCGCTAATCTTTGTATATGAGTTATTCTTTGAACTTCTGGTTCACACTTTTAGTTTTTTGAGGATCAATGATAATTCATACCAACTCATTTCTTTTCCAACTACTTTGTATCTCCCCCTGATGTTGGGAATGTTAATCCATTGATATGGATATCAAATAATGGAGCCGTAATTAAATAACTCGTCAATGACTCTATTCATTATCATATATTCCCAACCATTTTTAAGGTCCCATCTTTGTGCATCGTGGTGGATCAATTTCAATATATGTCGCACAACCAAAATCTTTAAGGGGACATCTTTGGTTCCTGACCAAAAACCAACGATACGGGGAGAAAGTATAATGACTTGTTGGCTTGATGTGTATTAATGTTATCGCATGTAAAATTACATGTACGCATATATAAACATGAAGTTGCTCACATGATTAGTGGCTTTGTTATCAATTGTAAACGTTCAATGATCGTTTTAACAAAAGCAATTTGTGTATGAACGTAATCTACAGGAAGTTCAACACTTATTCTGTCGATCATTAATAGATAGGGAAATAAACTTATCGTCACTACTAATAAATACATGCAATCTAGATTATTGTGCTTGCTATTTTATTAGCTAAGCCATAAATTACACAAACATCAAGTTGTGAATTTGATAACCATTTAGACGATGCATCGATTTAAAACACTAAATGGTATCATGTTGGGATATGCATATCCCTTAATCACTTCCAGAATATTTAGGGATACACACCCTCCTTATTTGGCAAATATAAAATTTCCCTTAAGAGCAACATTACATGATAATTATAAGCTTGAAGAATCTTTTAGTTCTTCATTATGTTTCACATCATCATTGACTCGGTGTGGTCTAACCGGTCATGCCAACAAATTAAATAATTATGATCCATAAACTTCTAGTTTATGATCATATGTGTATTACTTTCTCGTATGTAATACAAAAACGTATGATACGAGAGAATATATTATAACTTCAAAGTTCAAACCATCACGTTATGCAATCACTCCTTAGTTTGCCACTTTTGTGGTCCATCTCATTATTAACATGATCAAATGGTCGATCTCGTTATTAATATGACCATGTTTGCTCTTAAATCTTATGACCTTAATCTACAACATGATAATGAGATTTTCGAAGTATGACAATACAAGTGTCATTTCTAAGCATATTTATATTCTTTCACGAGAATGAGAATGATAATACAACAACCAACACTGGCCTTATATATGTTTTATCAATATATCAATACTTAAAAGGCATAACATTGTAATAGTGGTAATTTGCCAACAAAAACCATTACACGTCACTATCTTTTTTATCATCAGTAAAAATATTACTATTCCATAAAGTCATAATTGATATATGATAAGAAGCAACATGAAAGCATACATAATTACATATAGTTACATATTGACTCATAATTTATAGTTGTATGCATGCATATGGAAATTCATACTTGAATCTTAACTAAATTTTACGCAAATCTTATTTATAAATGCAATCAAGTCCATAGCAATAGTTGACCCAAAATTCTAATCTTTTATGAAACCAAAAGATACATGATTTTTGAGTTATAAACGAACAATTAGAAACTAAGAGTAAAAAAATGTATAAACCAAACAATGCGTGTATCTAGGCATTCTCTAGCATGTGTGCGCATGTATAAATATAAACATGAAAAACTAGTAATAATATCTTACAACAAATTGATAGTCACTCACATAGCAACTTTAATATCATATAATCTGTTATTATAATAAAATTTTATGAGGATATTTGCATTCAAAATAAATCTTGAAAGATTCTATTTTTTTTTTTTTATAAACAACTTAAAATAATCACTTATGAATTAGTAAGCGAATAACTAGTTTATTTTTAAACAGATGAATAAATGCTTTAAATTATTACCAAGGAAATAAAATTTTTAATCAATTTCTATTAACAATGATGTTGACTCTGTGTTCAATATGGAATCAAGGAGCGTAATTGATAAAAGAAAAATATTTCATTTAGCAATCTCCAAGCCAAACATATCTTTTTTTTTTTAAGAATAGCCCAATCAACAATTCATATCTATTTTTTTTTTCAAATTTAAATGAAAAATATTTAACGCAACAGAAATATTAAAAGTTAATACCTACTCACCATACAACGGAACCGAACGACCGTAATAATCTATGTAGGCTAAAATAAAATCTCATCGATTTCAGATCCAAAAAGAGGGATCAATGCACGGTATTTACAAGTATTTTATTTAACTATTGTTTTTACACGTACATAAAGTTTATTAAATTCAATATTAATGTAACGACAGTGAGATTTTAAAGATGTGTTTGGTGGTGAAGATAACACTGTCATTTAATGGTCCATCATATTAGATAATGAGCACTCTAGAATCTAGTCTAGCCATGTTAGCATACATCATGCCATGATGGAGCTAGCTGTATGTACCATAATTTTGTTGTTGATCAATTTATGAAACATCCTTTTTGTGTTTGAAACCTACCTCAACATACCAAGATGACAATCGATCAGTCACGATCATCTTACGTTAAATGTTAAGATCTTGAGCGATTGTATTGCCTATTTTTAGTCGAACGAGCTTTGGATAAAAAGATTTATTTATAATATCAGAAAATTGGGTTTTAGTGCCTTCAATGGTAATATTTATCGTGGCTTTTGGATGACTAGATATAAAAATTTAACAAATCATCTAAGAAAGTTATACGAATAAATAACAAAAGTTAATAAACAATAAATCTCATGTATTTGAATATATAAAACTTACTTGTAGGATAGTTTGATTGAACACACCTCGATGAAAAGCTACTTACTTCGCCCATTGTTTGCATGAAGACTAGAGATAGGGATTAGGGTTTTTGTGAGAGCACTTTCGTGCTGATAACGTGTTGTGAAACTAGCCTAATAGCAAAGAAAGAAGAAGAAAATAATAGGGAGAAGAGATCTAATATTTCATTAATTGATATATCTATTACAAGAGATACAATGTAGTATATATAGGAGAAGGAAACTTGGAGAAGAAGTCAGTCTATTTTAAGAGTTGATAACCATAATAATACAATAATATATTTATAACAATTATACATTTCTTACCCTATATTAAAATAGATGTAATTTTGAATATCAAATGTAGTACACACATGACACCATATCGGTACTTTGTGGCCAATATTTGTTCATCACAAAAGCCATTTCGTACGTGATTCACGTGCTTCGTAACTTTGTAGTTATACACAACATGCACGTGCCATATCAGGATGAATTTTGTTAACTATAGTATGCAATTTATGATATATTTGCATTCTGTTAATATACAAATTTACCGCATGTCATAATCATTACTTTTTTAATATATAAAGAAGCATTTAAAACTAGAAAAAAATTTGCCAATGAGCTGGAGCTTAACCGGCATTGGAGGGTAAGTGAAGATTTAGGCAGAAGACCGAGATCTCAAGTTCGAATTAGATCCCAACCGGGTTTTACGCCTTCGGTCGGTGGGTTTTCCCCAAAACTGAAGATGGTGGGATTGGGGGCTACCTAGTGTTGTCAGCAATCGCGAGCGTATGGGGTCGTCTTTTGTCATTGGGTTACTTCGGATAGCCAGCCTTTTATCCGTTGGCCGTTAAAAAAAACTATAAAATCGTTTTAAATTTGTATCCACTGTTGGAAATTCGCTAAACTTGAAAGAGAATTTGTTGGGGTTTTGCAGAATTCGTAAGGATAATGTTCATATGATAATGAATTGATGAAATCGAAATGTGATGATACAGAAATATTTATATGTACATAAAAGAGATATATAACCTATAATTGCCCTATAAATATAACTTATAGATACTAATAAAAATAATAATAATATCTAGCTTATATATCGGATATATATGTATACATATATATCTAACACTCTCCCGTAAGCTAGATCATCTAGGTGACATGCGCAGAAGTTCTTTTAGTCGAATGAAATCCTTCGGTTGTAATGCTTTTGTCATGATGTCGGCTAACTGATCTTTTGTTGCACAAAAGATAACAGTTAATTCTCTTTTCTTGATTAGATCTCTGATGAAATGATACTTAACCCTTATATGTTTGCTTTTCCCATGATAAACGAGATCTCTTGCCAGACATATAGTAGACTTATTGTCACAGTATATGGGAATTGAGGAATCATTTTTTTCTTGTAAGTCATCTAAGATTCCCTTGATCCATAAAGCTTGCAACCAGTTAATGACAATGCCATATATTCGGCTTCTGTTGAAGACAGTGCCACCACCTTTTGTTTCTTTGACTGCCATGAAATAGGACCTGATCCTAAATGAAAAATGTATCCAGAAGTGCTTTTGCTATCATCCATATCTCCTGCATAATCACTGTCACTAAAGCCAACAAGATTTTTCTTTCCTCCTTTCGAGTATGTAAGTCCTTGATCTTGTGTTCCTTTGATGTATTTTAGTATACGCTTAGCTGCTTCCCAGTGACTCTTCTTTGGATGTTCCATAAATCTGCTGACTTTGCTTACTACAAACATTATTTTTGGTCTTGTATTGGTTAGATACATCAGACTTCCTATTAGGCTTCGATACACTCCTTCATCTACGAAATCTTCTGGGTCATCTTTGGACAACTTTAGTCCATATTCCATAGGGGTGGATACAGTATTGCATTGTGTCATTCTATATTTCTCTAAGAGATTTCTCATGTACTTTCTTTGAGAGAGAATGATGTTTCCATTCTCATATAATACCTCCATACCAAGGAAATAGTGCAACCTTCCCATATCAGTCATTTCAAATTCCTTATTCATTGATTCTTTGAATTCAGTAATTAAGTGCATAGAACTACTAGCAATGATTAAACCATCTACATATAAGCATATCACTAATTTTCCTTCATTAGTGTCTTTAATGTATAAAGTGTGTTCGTATGCACATTTTCTAAACTCACGTTGCAGGAAATATGAGTCTATGCGACTGTACTATGCTCTTGGTGCTTGTTTAAGACCATAGAGAGCTCGTTTGAGATGACATACCTTTTGTTCTTCTCCCTGCTTAACATATCCTTGAGGTTGCTCTATGTAAACTTGTTCATTCAGTTTTCCATTTAGAAAGGTTGTTTTAACATCCATTTGATGAAGATGCCACCCATAATGTGCGGCTAGAGCCAACACTAATCGAACTGTTTCAAATCTTATTATCGGAGCAAATACTTCTTGATAATCTATACCATACTTTTGCTTGTATCCTTTTACTACCAACCTGGCTTTGTACTTGTCTACGTTTCCTTTTTCATCATACTTCGTTTTGTAAATCCATTTTACTCCTATTGGCTTTTGGTGTTTTGGTGGATCCACCAGTACCCATGTTTGATTTTTATTGATGGATTCTATTCCCTTGTCCATTGCTTCTATCCATCTCGAATCCTTACTCGCTTCTTCATAACTTGTCGGATCCGTGCTTGTATAGAGGACAAAATTCACCACTTGACTTTCATTATATTTTTGCAATACCTCAGCATTAGTGAGTTTTCTGGTATTATGGTATACATTTCTAATGCTTTTGGTTCGAATGACTTCATTTTCTGAGTCCGTTGATGAAGAGTCATCATTATGTTGTCGTTCATGTTGTCGATCTTGACTAACATTCTGCAGTTGAGTCTCATCCGTCCCTAAGTCACCAAAATCTTGCTGATTATTGTTGTTTGTTTCTTGAATTTGCTCTTCATCTACCGTGTCTGCAGTGGAGTTATTTGCATCCTGTTCTCGATCCTTATCTGTTGCACTATCATCTCGGGTTTGTTTCTCATCTTCATCAGACATAATAAACAGTACATTTGATACTTCACAATCGAAAACCCATCTTTTATTTTCATTAAAAATCACATCACGACTGATGATAATCTTGTTGGTTTGAGGGTTATACAGCTTGTAACCTTTGCTGGCTTCACTGTATCCAACAAATATCGTTTTTTCAGTCTTGTTGGACAGTTTATCTCTTCGTTGTTTGGGTATGTGAGCATAAGCTAGACAACCAAACACTTTCAGATGTTCTACGTTTGGTTTCTGTCCATACCATGCTTCATATGGAGTAATGTTTGGTCTAGTCTTTGTGATAGTTCGGTTTAGAATATAGGTAGTGCATGCTACAGCTTCCGCCCAGTAACGATTTGGTAATTGCTTTATATTCATCATGCTTCTGCTTAATTCCATCAAGGTCCTATTCTTCCGTTCGGCTACTCCGTTTTGCTGAGGAGAATAGTTATTCGTAAGTTGATGCCGAATTCCATTGTGTTTCAGATAATCCTGAAATAGTTTACTGCAATATTCTCCTCCACGATCCGTTCTTAGAGTTTTAACTAAATGATTCGACTGCTTCTCGTTCAAAGCTTTGAATGTTTTAAAATAATTCAGTGCCTCGGATTTAAATTTGAGAAAATATACCCACGTCTTTCGAGTGTAATCATCAATGAATGTAATAAAATATCTACATCCACCTATAGATTCTGTTCTCATTGGACCGCATATGTCAGAGTGAACTAGTTGTAGTGGTTCAGTTGATTGCCAAGTCGTTTTCTTTTGAATGGATTTCCTTGCTTGCTTTCCGGATATGCATCCTTCACACACATTATCATCTTTCTTCATTTTTGGTAATCCTACTACAAGCTCCTTGTTTCCCATATCAATCAAAGTGTCCATATTCACATGTCCATAACGTTTATGCCATAGATGTGAAGTGTTACAGATAGCCATATTCATGGCAAACTGCAAGTCACTTTCGGGATGTAAGGGAAACATCTTATTGTTAGTCATCTTGACCATGCCTAAAACTTCATTATGTGCATCTTTGATAGTGCATCTATCACCTTTGAATGAGACTTCATACCCTTTCCGTATGAGTTGTCCTACACTTAACAGGTTATGTTTCAAACCCTTTACATAAAATACATCTGGTATCTTTCTTTCTCGTCCTCTTATCGTAATAGAGACGTCTCCGCTGCCTAATACCTCCAACCGCTTGTCATCCCCCGTCCTCACCTCTTTCTTTAATGATTCATCGAGGTGAGTGAAACATTCTCGGTTACCAGTCATATGGTTACTGCAGCCACTGTCAAGATACCAACAGTCACTTTTGACTGTCTCCTCCATATTGAATATCATGAACATAGTATCATCCTGTTCATCCGTTTCTTCCTCCTTGTGAATTAACACGTTGTCCGATCTCTCACGTTCATCCTTCTGTTGACAAAACTTGGCAGTGTGACCAAGTTTATGACAATTAAAACATCTTATCGAATTCATATTCATGTTCCTACCCTTGTTCTTGTACCGTCCTCTTCCTGCAGATTCGGTTCTAAACGTTTGTTTGTATCTATCTTGGTTCGCATTTGTAACTTGAAATGCATGTTCTACTGGACTATCATCGTATCGCTTCAGTCTCAATTCGTGAGATTGAAGTATCCCCATTAATTCTTCGGTGGAAACATCTCCTAGATTTTTCGTTTCCTCTATTGTTATAACGACTGATTCATAATTTCTAGTTAGGCTTCGTAAGATTTTCTCTACAATTCTCTGTTCATCTATTTTTTCTTCATTCATTCTTAATTGATTCACTATATGGGTTATTCTGTTGAAATATTCTTCAACGGATTCACCCTCTTTCATATTCAAGGAATCAAATTCACATTTAAGAGATTGGAGTTTTACAGTTTTTACCCGGCTTTCACCCTTGTATGATTTATGAAGAATGATCCATGCTTCCTTCGCTGATCTTGCCTGAGAAATTCTTTCGAACACTGTATCTATTACGGACTGAAAAATAATGTGCAGCGCTCGTTTATCCCTTTTTACAGAATCTCGATATGTTGCGGTTGCTTCTTCGGTAGGATTTAATCCCAGTTCTTGATATCCCACATCAACAACCGTCCATAATTCTTGTGATTCAAGTAATACCTTCATTTGAATGTGCCAATGATAATAATTTTGTCCAGTCAATTTAGAGATCTGTGTCTGAATTCCCTGTGTTTGATTCATGTTCTTGAATCCCAAAAAAAAACTTTTACCGTAAATTGAATGTTTGTGTCTTGGATCGGATGTGGCTCTGATACCACTTTGTTGGAAATTCGCTAAACTTGAAAGAGAATTTGTTAGGGTTTTGCAGAATTCGTAAGGATAATGTTCATATGATAATGAATTGATGAAATCGAAATGTGATGATACAGAAATATTTATATGTACATAAAAGAGATATATAACCTATAACTGCCCTATAAATATAACTTATAGATACTAATAAAAATAATAATAATATCTAGCTTATATATCGGATATATATGTATACATATATATCTAACATCCACAAGTAGTGTATCGACCGGTAAATACACAAAACCGCAATTTAAAATCTACATAATGTATTCACCCGTAAAACAATAAACAACAATCCCACAATTAGTGTGTTTCCAAGAATCAGTAAGACATAAAACCCGAAAATCGATGAATACACCAAGGTTATGTATTGACTGATGAAAGAATACCTAATCTTGATCACTTGCATCTGATGTCTCATTGGTTTTACTTTCATCATTTGGTTGTTTTCCCTGCAAACATAATGACATATCACTGTTTGCTTTGGTCAAACTATTTCTTCAAACGCTTTCACAAAAAATAAACGAAATAAAGTAAATGCGCAGTTTGGACAACGGGACAAAAGATCACAATATTATAACGCCTAGTGAAAGTTGAGCGACTTTAGAGGAACAAAATACTTTTGAGTGACTTTAGTTTGACGGTTGGGAAACCTGGTTACTATTGTGTGAATTTACCCCTAAAGATTGATAAAAAAAAAATAATAATAAGTCTACGTGCCCTCCCTATCCACCTGTTCTGACCCGTTAACTGCCCCGCCCATTTTGCCAGATGTAATCGTTATGTTTGTAATATTGACAGGCTGACAATATTAGTCAAGAATACTTACTAACCTTGTTTTTATCACGCCAACCTAGTCCGAATGAAAGTATGCCTGTCCTCTTTGTTGTGTTGTTGTCTTTCGCAGACTCGGGATGAGTGTTCCTATACAGCATTGACAAAAGTCAGTCAACATAGTAGTCAATGAGCACCAATACAAGTAAGTTTTGGTAAAACAGCTCTTGATAGATGTAAAGTTTTGTTTTATATATTTTATGTCCGTAAGGAAATTCTTTGATACACATGTATTTCCGTTGCATTTAACATATATATTATTTCTATTATATCCTTGATTGATAGAGCCTTAAATAGTTAAAATATAAATTTTGAGTTCGAAAAACATTCTTCTTCCTTAGGTGCCAAAATGGGTGGTTTGGGTAATGGGTCAAAACAGGCTCGGATTTTGTACAGACTAGTCAAGTTTGGTTGACCCGAAACAATTTTTATCCTAATTTTTATATAAGTTGTACTATTCTGATAATAATATTATTTAGGAAGTTTTAGGCAATAACTTTCAACCCATTTGACCCGTTACAGCAACCTAAATTCATGTTTGATCCATTAGAGGTAAAACTTAACCCAAAGTTAACGGGTCAAAATTTCCACCTCTAGTTAATTCATTATGAAAATAGTAAACAGATAACAATATGATAGCAATGTGAATGATATGAAAATCAATCAAGTTTTAACTCCAAAAAGAAAAACGCATTTACCCTGCAGGCGCTGCTTGTGCTTTAACTTGGCCAGAATTATATTGCAATGTTGCCTCTAACATAGATTCTGCCATTACAACCCTCTTTTCCATTTGAGCAAGTGAAGTCATAGCTTCTTCATATTTTTTCTGCATATAAACAAAATAAAGGTTTAGTGGTCTTAAAAAATTTCTTCCTCGCAAGAGATTATTCATGTTGAATACTCAAGCTGTGTGCACAATGATATGAAATGATCCAGAAATTATATTATTTCAATAATAATATAATTTCTTGGATAAAATTGTTTAGGGGGGTTATATACATTAGAATAACACACTAAGTGACTTTCAACCCGTTTGACCCATATGGCGTGTTACCCTTTTAAGCTAACTTTTATTATTTGACCCGTTAGAGTTAAAGCATATCTTGTAATGATCAATTTGTAAGTAAATGGGTTGTAAAGGTACCTCAAGTACGCTCACTAAATATCTCTGAGCAGCTGCATCTCGTTCGGCAGATATACGGGCATCTTCTGTGATTTTCTGTTCTTGCTCAACTTTCATTAGCACCTACATTAAATACACATGGTGTTATATGATATTAAATTACAAAAACCAAAATAAAAGAATATAAATATTTGAACCTCAAGCATTGCTTTTTCCTGTTCTTTCTTATCAGCAAGAAGTTGGTGCAGCTCAGACATGTCTTGTTCCACACGCTCAATCTGAATCATGATCAGAAATCGTAAGTAACTTTTTTCATAAATTTTCAAGAAAAACAGATGGTGGAAAGAATCATATTTAATGCTTAAGAGAAATCAAACACGTTGTAAGTCACCCAAAGTGCCAAACCCAAAGTGCCTGACCCACCCATTTTGTCACCTCTGCTTACAATCATAGTTGTCAATGGCAACAAGCTATCTATATGCTACATAGCAATAGCGACGAAATAATGCCCGCTATTTCATGAGCGATAAAGTAGAGAAACATGAAAATATGTGTTATCGAGAGCAGTGCAGACGAGGAAAATACAAAAAAAAATACATGTTATAAGACCAAAGCTGAGGTATCAAGCAGTGGAGATGAGAAAACAAATGAAAAATAAAATAAAATAAAAATGTCGCTATTTATCGCTATGACTTATACGCTACGTAGCGCGCTATAGCCGCAACTGACAACTGTGCTTACAAGTAACTACAACTCTGTTCTAAATAATTTAAAGCTTCCAGTTTTAAAATATATGATGCGGGAATACCTTTGCGCTTAATTCCAGCCTATTATCTTGTTGGGCCATCTCCATAAGTGCTGTCTCCAACTCCTCAGCTCTAGAAAGGCACAAGTACATTTGTCATAGGCACATTGGTAAGATTTCATGATGAACATAACAAAATGAATTGAACAGAATATTATGCCAAAAAGGAGATATTCCTAGAGGTGGCAATATGGGCGGATCAAGCTGGTTAAAACATGTTTGATCGGGTTGGGTTTGGGTTGACTAACAAACAAACTTTGTTCATTTTAAAAATCTGTTTATAAACATTAAACGTGCTAACAACCATTACAAAACAACATTATTACCATAATAATCTAAATTTTCAATCAAAGGGACTTTAGGAAGTTGTATGCATAAAAAACAGACTTTTGTGACTTTCAACCAGTTTAGCCCATTGCAAAACTTTTTTTATTTTACCAATGTTGAGAAGAAAAGAACATAACGCAAATTAACCCATTCATAAGCAAATGGGTCAAATTTGCCACCTCTAGACATTAAAACATGAATGTGCACAATCAGAAGTTGCAAACCCTCCTACTACGCTAGATAACCATAAGGGTCGTCTTGAGTTTCTACAGGTCGTGTGATCGCACAACCTCAAGCCCTGATAACCATACTCACCACTCCATATATTTACATCAACATTTTTACTTAAACCATCTTGCAAATATGTGAGCATCCAGATTGTCAGCATAAGGAGATTATTATACCTGTCGCTGCAACAAAAATAAAAACTTTCCGAAACTAACCTAACCGTAGCAGATCTCTTATCCTCCAGCATTGAGCACAACTGGGCCTTCAACCATATAACCTGTACATGTAAGCAATTATGTAAACACTGGGAGCCTTTTATGCCAATGCGCTATTGATAAGTAAATATAACTCATACAACCACCCGTGAGATGCTGGAGTGAATCGTTATAGAAAAAAAGTACCAAATATAGTAACTGACGAAGAACCAGAATCATATAAACTCAATGGCTAGAAAGCAGGATCATAACAGTAAGGGCGGAGGATTATAGGGGTCAGCAGGCGGGCTTTTCGCTTCGTAGTGTTAATTTTACCAAAAATTTCTGGAAAAAAAAATTGTAGTGTAAAATATTGGATTCTTAGAGTCCGGCCCCCACTGATTTGAACTTTAAACCAACTTAAAAATGGACAAAAAAGGTATGTCCATCTTGCAACCCTTGCTCACTTGACCCGTACTAAAATTGACCCGTTGCAAATCCAACCTATTTTAACTCGATATCTAACCATCCATATTGCCTCCTCGAACTTCATCTACTGGTGTTCAGCTATTTTTCTTCACAACACATTTCAAAAAGGCTATACTTATTAATTATTAAGCTCTTAAAAAGATGAAATAGTGAGCTACCTGATCTTGAATTTCTGGAAGAGAGTCTACTTCTGCATTTATGGGTTCCGTATTAAAAGGTTCATCGCGTTTAAGCGGTGACATTAGATCCGAAGAATCTTTGTCCAATCTCTTATCACGGCCCCCTGGTTTTATACTAAGTTCACGCGTAAGTGGCTCGCGTTCATGTTTGAAGCTATAAAGTTTATTAGCCAGCCCTTTAGAACTTTTCTTTAAGTGTTCCCCTTTAAGTCTTTCTTCGACTGCAGCTATCACATCTGGTCTATGTTTAGCTCTGAGTTGCTGTAATGTGTCTTCTGTTACGTCCATGAAACTTATGCAAGCAGTCACAACTAGATTGCTGCTGTCAAAAGTTGAACCGAGTAGCGATTGTAATAAAATGATAGCGTCACCAGCATCCATCGCGTTACCTAACTCGGGACCTACAAGAAGTTGTTATCTACTTGTAAGCACTCAAAATGAATAAAAATTATAAGTGTAACGGAATCTCAATACCATAGAGCTCCATTAAAGCCAATGCAGTTCGCAATAGCATCGCTCGGTTTCCTTCGAATAAAATCACGTCCCAAACACGTAGAACTGAAGGTAAAACAACACAATCATTATTCCTGAACAATTACTCTTGAATAGGGCTGCAAACGAACCGAACTTTCAGCGAACAGTTCATGAACCGTTCCGCGGGAAATTCGTTTGTGTTCGTTCGTTTAATAAATGAAAAACACGAACAAGAAATTTCATTAGGTTGGTTAAATGAATGAACATGAACAGAGGCCTCTTAGCATTATCGTATATTTAGACTTGATTTGTATAGAGTTTATTTCCATAATTATTCTGTATTCATTCCCTATATAATGGGATTGTATTGTATTGTCAAGATCATCAAATCAATAATACCATAGACCACTTTTAAGGCCGTGTTCGTTCATTTATGTTCGTGAACTTTCGATAACGTGTTTGTTTGTGTTCATTTGTCTATGGGGTTTTTAATTTTTATTAATATATATATATGTTCGTTAGTGGTGGATCCATTTAATGTTTGTGATGCCGATTTTATTCGAAATTTAATATATGTCCGTTTGTGTTTGTTACGTTCATTAACGTTTGTTTGTTTGTTTTTGTTTGTGTTCGTTTATGTTCATGAATACTTGTTTGTGTTCGTTTGTGTTCATGAACGCTAGTTTGTTTTTGTGTGTGTTCATGAATGTTCATTTGTTTTCGGTACCTAAAAATAACGAACGAACACGAACAAGTTCATTTCCTTAATGAACAGTCACGAACATAAAATCTCGTTCAGTAAGTATTCATGTACTGTTCGTGAACACAAGTATTTCCTTAACAAACGAACACGAACAAGTCATTCAGTTCGTTTGCAGCTCTACTCATGAAAGTTATTTTTTAAATCTGTTTTTTTCCTTGTAAATTATAGACCAAAATAGAATAAGCCTCACCACTTTCCCATGGAATCATATGTACGAAGATGGAAAGAAACCACGGTCCGCAGATCCATCCCATCTGTACTCCCAAGTGATCAAAATAATTGACTATATAACAAAAATAGCATGGATGAGAAATTGTATTTTTATAAATTTATTAGTAAACAAAATCAACAGGAATCAGCGGTGAAGAAACCTAGATTAGGATATCGTTCACGCAATAAATCTTCAAAAACAAGTTGATCCACCTGAATAAAAAGAGTACTTATTCAGCAAGTGAAACAAATAATATGTTGGTGCAACTCTTTATAGAATCCAGAATAAATATATTCGGAAAATCCAAGAATATTTGAAAGACAAGCCTGTGATTCTATCATCTCTTTTGTAAAGTATCCTTCATAGTAATCATCTATCATGCCAACCAAAGTCCTGAAATGATTTCAGTTGAATTAATACGCCTACAGGTTCATCAATGATGCCAAATATATAGTTTCGGTGACGTTATAGTATCTTGTGAAACAGAATAAACTAGCGAATACGTACCAAAAGGCATTTTCTTCGGGCATCATCAGTAGTAACATTGCAGCAAAAAAATTCATTCCCTACACAGGTTACTTCAAAATAATTACAAACATGCACACCATGGTTTTCTATTAAAAAGTTTCAAAAAATATATTGTCAAAGAGTACATGAATATATTTTATGAGGTAAACTAAGATATTTAATCATCAAGTTACCTGACAATAGCCAACAGCAGGGTTGTGCCGAGCATATGCTAAAAGTAAGCGCCTCAAGGAGTTTCTACCTTCCTCATTTAATGCAGGATGACCCGGAAATGTTCGTTGTAAATCCTGCATTTGGTAAAAAAAAATTAGTCCATAAGAAGATAAAAAAAAGTTATCCATGTAAAAGAAAAAATGATATTAATGACCTTTTCAATCTGTTTTTTACATATTTCTGGAACCGGAACTCTCCCAGAACTTCCATCACTACTAGCATCACCGCCATCTAATAAGTCCTGGTAATAACTCTCCACCCGACGTGCTTTCACACCAACAAAGGCTTGCCACGCCTGAAAGAGAAAACAAGTAAACAAATGAAAGGGGTAAAGTCGAAAGTTTTGAAACTCAAGGAGGTTAACGACAAATTAGTACTTTAAAAAAGAAATTAGCGAACGAAAATCATTAAAGAAGACACTACGTTAAAAACACATATTATATATGGTACATGGGTAAAGTTGGAGTATTAGAAACTTGAGCGATTAAATGTTGACGTTTGCAAAGACAAGGGACTAAAATTGCAATGTGGTGAAACTTTGGGTAAAAACGCAAAAGAAAGAGCAAAGAGAGTTAAAAATGCAAACGTTGAACGTCTAGGGGGTGCCGGTAAAATGGAGCA
This sequence comes from Helianthus tuberosus, assembly GCA_030545235.1. Taxonomy (NCBI): domain Eukaryota; kingdom Viridiplantae; phylum Streptophyta; class Magnoliopsida; order Asterales; family Asteraceae; genus Helianthus; species Helianthus tuberosus. Next base: position 137,577,277 of record CM060416.1, on the reverse strand, counting down.
GGGGCTAAAATGCCATTTCACAAAGTTGGGGGTGGATTTATCATTTTGTATGGAGCAGGGTTAAAAATATCATTTCCTAATGTTGGGGGCGGCCTTGCCTTTTTGTGAAAAGTGGGGGGCCGGGGCGTAAAATCCACCGACATTTGCTTTTAAGATAGAGATAATATGTTTACCAAAAACTATACTATTACAAAAGGAATATATTTTTTATAGTAAAGCACTTTAGAGGGTTCTATGCCTTAAGAATACACTTTAAGAAACTTTCAAAACATTTTACTTGTTTCTTCTTAGCTTTATTTCTAATACTACCCATTGACCCTTTAGAGAATAAACACAGCGGACAGCCCAAAAACCCATTCATAAGTAAACGGGTTGAAATTGCAGGCTCTGCTAAAAGTATAATACGGTTAATGAGGTGTCGAAACGCACCTCTCCTCTAAGGTCTCTTGGCACGCCCCCGCGAACAAGCGACTCCAATTCTTTCCAAGGAAACAAATCTAATTCCTCATTACTAACCAACTCCTTTTTAGAAACCTCACTTGCAGGTTCATCCTCTTCAATAGATTGAAGATGTTCTTCATGACTGCTTGTTGGATCATTTTTATTGTTAATCTTATTTTTAACACGACGACACATCACATCCTCAATGGCGTTTAGAGACGATCTGACTTCAGCCCAATTTTGCACCACGGGTTTCTTTGTTTTTGGTGTCTCTGAGACCACGTTTTCAAGGACACTCTCGGTTTGATCATCATGTGTTGGTTTGTTGTCACTTGAAACATTTTCATCTCCACTCGGTTCCAAGATAGGTTCAGATTTATGTTCTGTAGTTTCGGCATCAGACTTGGTAGATGAGTTCGGTTGACCAAGTTCGGAATACTGCTCAAGAAAGACTGCCCATTTTATTGCCCTTTCATCTTCCTCATTCTGACATATAAAGCAAGTCTAACTAATATGAACAAACAATATTGTCAATACAAACAAATTTGTACATATACATGCATATCCCACCCAATGTCGGTGATTTTAGTGTGTTATCGTGTTCAGTTTGATATGATCGGGTTTTACTTGAGAGTTAAGACCAAAGGGAAATAAGAATATAGATTGATACGTGTTAGGAGGTGTGTAGTACACGCTTGTTCATGACTATTCTTATTTCATGCACCAATGAACCCATGGGGTTCAAGGGGGCAGCACCCCCCTTGGTGGGGGTCCGGGGGTTCATAACAAATCTGTGTATTCGTTCTTGTCACTCTCTCTGAATTATCCGATTGAACTTTCGATCTGTACCATCAAAATATTTTAATCTGAAGGTAATCCGTACACAAATTACATTTCACAAGAGATACCGAGGCATGTTTGAATTTAGTATAACCTACACTCAATTCGAATTTGTTGATGACAGCTAACCCTGAACCCTAAACCATAAACCGTTTATGTTTAAGAATTTACTGCAATGTCAATGCTCTATCCTATCTGTCTAACCTATCCCGATTCACGCATGTTGTAGCATGTTTAGAATCTTATTCTACAAGAAACATTCACAAAATTATAATAGGCACATTACCTTATAGATAATATCAAACTCCTTGAATGTCTCAAGGTACTGAGGCCTTACAGTGAATCCATATGCATCCCTGTTAATTCAGTTAACTCCCAAGTATTATAATGTAATTGTAGCATTAATACTCTCCCTTGCTTGATGATCATGAATGTATCACTTTTAATTAAAAAAAAAGTGAGATTATACCTGAAATCGGCCCGTAAAGTTCGCTTACTCAACAAGGATAACAACATACTTGATAAAGATTAACAATTCTACTTCCCATATCGCTTCAAATTAAACATGAACACTGAGTTTATGCTCAAACCACCATCCCAAAATTTGCAGTGAAACCTTAGATCTATGAATCCTACTCCACGCGCTATTTGTCTGCGCTAAATCCAGCCAAGTTATCAAACTGATCCGAGCTAAATAATCCAAATCCGACGTACAAACATACATTAATCCATATGTTGCCTTTATGTCTCAATCCTCATCAAATCTGAGATATAATATTATCACCTTTTAGTGCGAAAAAATGGAAAAAGAACCCAACATAATCAAACTAATGATCCCAAATTCACATTCTTGAAGAACAAACAACCCTAATTTTCTTTTTTTCAAAAGGTGATGGATCCCCTTTGTGGTGATTGATGTTTTGTCTGAAACAACTTTCCTAAAATTTCTGACCTTAATTTTGTCAAAAAAAAAAAGTGTAACTCAAATATAATTGAGTGCACGTGTAAAAACACACATCCATGCAATGCTTTATAGATTAATTACGTGTATGCATGTGCATGCAATTTATAAGGGAACCATTATTTTTTCCACAATTGGGCAAAAAAATAATAATTTTTTGTCTGAACACAAATTTGCATATATATAATGTTTATGTATGATAGATATAAAATCTTCATGACATTAGTTTTGGTCTAAAATTGATAATTAAATGTAATGCTAGGGAGCATTAAGAAAGTGATTACTTAGGGCATGTTTGGTAGTGCTTATAAAACTCGTTTGACTTTTTGGAAAAGTCAGTATGGAGTGACTTTTTGAAAAAGTCAATTTTTCCCTCACATACACCTTTATTGCCAAACATCATCTTGGAGCTTATGACTTTTCAAAAAGCCAATAAGTCAATAAGTTGTTTCAAAAAGCTTAGCCAAACATGCCCTTAAATGGTTGTATATATGATATGTGTGATCCGTCATGTTCTAAAAACCATGTACAACCCACCCACCCGCTCCACGCCAAGAAAGATGGCCCATTTAAACCAGAACACGTTTTGACCCGCTACTCGATCTAACCTACCCACCCATCTTGTCACCTATAGCATTTTTAGATCAAATATATCTTAGCTATTAAAGGCACTAGGGGCACTCAAGGGGCATAGGTCTCGCCTAGGACCTAGGCGCGAGTCGCAAAAAAAAATGAGGGCTTGAGAAAAAAAAACGTACCATGAAAAGAAATAAAAATATATTACGTATTAGAAAATTAATAGTATTCTACAAATAAAATAAACAAAACCTATTATATAACATTTAATATCATCTATTAGTTCAAAAAGTTATAAAATATTAATGTATTGGTGTAGAAAATAGTTTTCCTTAGATAAAAGTAGAAATTTGGCTGGAATTTTGCCGAATTTAGAGAATTTGGCCGGTAACTCTCGGGAATCTAGGAATCGCGCCGGAATCCAACCTTGAATCATCACCTAGAGAATTAAAGTGCAATTGCCTCGATTTAAAGCGCAATTGCCTCGCCTCGTCTGAAAAAGAGCCGCGCAAGAGGTGATAGCTTTTAACGACTATGAAATATACAAAATCTATATACCAATGAATATCATATGGTATATATACACTCAACTTAACGAAGGATTGAAGGGTATTTTAGACATTTCCAATAAAGACTTTCCTACTAAATATGCATAAATTTTTTTTGGTACATGTCATATTATTAACTGATGAGTCCTTCTTAGCCCTTGTGTACTCATAATCCCCCATAACCCCCCTTTACCCCAACATACCCCCCCCCCCCCTCTTCAAATTTGTGTGTAGTAGATAACCCCCCCCCCCCCCTTCAATATAGATATGTGTGTATGTGTATGTGTATATGTATGTGTGTGTGAGAGAGAGAGAAACAAAACATAACCCCCCCCCCCCCCCCCCCCCCCTTTTCTTCCCGTGATGAGCATAGTGCCTCGCCACATAACCCCCCTCCATAGCGCCCCATAACGCCCAGGGGCGGTGTTCTGGGCGTTATGGAGGGTTATAGCACCCCATAACCCCCTTTTGATGTGTGCTAATGAGCTAAGCTGGTTGTTCTATTACTAATAGTCAATAAGTCAACAGTTAGTTGGATTAGTTGTATGTTAGTTCAGTTAGTTGAGTATTTTGGGTATAAAAGAGATCCTTTGTAATAGTATAGGGTTATCAATGAAATGAAACAACAACTTTCCTTCTCTTAATTCTCTCTCAAACCGCCATTAACGTGCTTTCAAGAACCATTGTTAATACACCCATAAGGTAAAACTTCAAGATAAAAGTTACCAGTTGCCTATTTGTCATCATTACACATACATGTTAATGGTGTTAGTTTTTGGCCCTTAAGATTGAAGGGTTTTTAGACATTTGACCAATAAACACGTTCCTCAACCTATATGTCAAAACAAGTGTTGAAATATGTGACAGATATAAACTAACATGCATAACAATGCTTTCTTTACCAGATTACAAAAATAAAACTAGCCAAAACAAAATATATGAATCAGGACTGGAAAGTATAAGACGTTATTAGATGCGGAAGTTTAAAATCATTTACTTATAACTAGGTTATAACCCCGTGTAGTACACGGGTCGAATAAATGAATTTTATATACTAAATAATAAAACAATATATGTTTAAAAACCTCCTTTCTTGCACGGGTTGAATAAATATAATTTTATATATTAAATAATAAAAGTTATATCTATAAGAACCATATTGTACGGGTTGAATAAATTTAATTTTATATACCAAATAAAAAAGTTATATCTTTAAAACCACGTGTATTACTCGGGTTGAATAATGTAATATTGTTTACCAAATAATAAAATAATGTAATATCTTTAAGACGTTGGGGTCCAAAAGGGTTAGAAAAATAGACGTTGAGGGCTCAGATGTTAAAATATTCCTTTTTAGGCTAAAATGGTAAAAGTGATATAACCACAGGGGCCAAAATCGTAATTTACTCTAATATCAAATTAGATAACTAAGTTTTAATTTGAAGTAAATAGATAAATATAAAAGTAATAATTAAACTAAATAATATTTATCAGGAGAGGATTATCTATAATTAATTAGAAGAGATTAAAATAAAATAATAATTATCCATAAGACATGACCTAATATGTTGACACGTGTCCCAAAGTTGGTTTCTTTTATTATAGTAGAAGATTGGGCCGATTTAAGGGCTTTTTTTATCTACTAACGCTCAAAGAGGTGAAATAAAAAAAATTAAAAATTAAAAAAAAACTAAAAACGAAATGGGTCAAATGGGTAGAAAGTTGCCCAAAGTGTATTTTAATGTATAAAACCCCTGAATCACTGCGAAAAAGAATAACTAATGGCTTCAAAGTTTTCATAGGTTCGATTATTACTGAATGTTATTGTGGGTCATCTTTTAGGGTCACGGATGGTCCTTGTGGTTTACCAAAATTTTGGATTTGATCCCTAGCTTTCTAAAAGTACATAATGGTCCCTATGGTTTGCACTTTGTAGCATTTAATCCCCCGCCAACAAATCTAAAGGATTCAGTAGGTCTAAGTTACCCATCGACCCAGCCATGGTTTTTTCTGTTGAAGCGGTGATGGATACACAAGTGGTCACAGGTAACTTCGATTTTACTTCATCTTGATTAATGATCGGTGTAGTCTACTTGAAATTGAACATTAAACAAGTTGATTTTAAACATTTGTAGCCAGCATTAGGGTCAATGGTACACTAATCCACCTCATATGGTTATATGTTGGATCCATGGGACTATATGGTTATATGTTGGACTGTGTAAGATAATGATAAAACCCGTGCCTCTTCTATTCACAAACTATTTAATATATAGTTACAACCGAATCTCCTATATTTGGAGATGATAATTACCATTAATATGATACAAAAATATATGCCAATCGATACTATAAATATGTCGCCTATTACACCCCCGCAGTCGAAGCGGTAGGATAACGAACACGTAGACTGGATCAAAAATCGTCAAAGAGAACCCGTGGCAACCCCTTCGTGAAGATATCGGCAACTTGAAATCTGGAAGGGACATGTAGGATGCGAACCAGGCCTTTCTGAACATGATCACGCACAAAATGTATATCAAGTTCAATGTGTTTAGTACGTTGGTGTTGTACCGGGTTACCTGACAAGTAGATGGCACTTATATTGTCACAGTATACCAGAGAGGCTTTAGACAACGGGCGACGTAGTTCAAGAAGAAGATTACGGAGCCAGCATATTTCAGCTACCACATTTGCGACCCCACGATACTCGGCTTCAGCGCTAGAGCGGGATATGGTAGACTGGCGCTTAGAGGACCAGGAAACCAGGTTGTCTCCTAGATAAACACAATAACCAGAGGTGGAACGTCTAGTGTCAGGGCACCCGGCCCAATCTGCATCCGTATAGGCACGAATAGAGAGAGAAGAGGATGCACGAATATGTAACCCGAAATCAGCAGTTTCTTGAATGTATCGTATAATGCGTTTGAGAGCATTCCAATGAGCGAGACCAGGAGAATGCATGTGCATGCATACCTGCTGAACTGCATAGGTGATATCCGGGCGAGTGAATGTAAGATATTGGAGAGCACCAGCAAGACTTCTGTAGATGGTGGGGTCATCGAAAAGAGGGCCAGAAGTATCACCCAATTTTGTCTGAGTATCAACTGGAGTCACAGCAGGCTTACAAGAGTCCATGCCCGCACGGTGAATAATATCCCTCGCATAAGCTTGCTGGGACAAGAATAAAGTGTCACCGGTTCTCGTGACCGAAATACCAAGAAAATACGTGAGCGGACCTAAGTCCTTCATGGCAAACTCACCTGCAAGAGTGGACATAAGTTGCTGGCGAAGAGAGTCAGACGACGTGGTAAGAATGATATCGGCCACATAAAGTAACAAGTAAGCCATATGCGGACCATGATGGTAGACGAAGAGTGAGTTGTCAGACTTGCACTGATAAAATCCTTGCTGAAGGACAAAGTCTGTAAACCGTTGGTACCATGCCCGAGGTGCCTGTTTGAGTCCATAGAGGGACTTTTTGAGACGACAGACATGATCTGGATAATCACGATGACGAAATCCCATTGGTTGATGCATAAAAACGGTTTCCTCTAAAGGTCCGTGCAAGAATGCATTTGTGACATCCAATTGGTGAATTGGCCATGACTGAGAGAGAGCCAATGTAAGCACAGTCCGAATGGTAGTCGGCTTAACCACAGGACTAAATGTTTCACCACAATCAACTCCCACCTGCTGACTACGGCCATCACATACCAACCTGGCCTTGTATCGTTCAAGTGTGCCATCCGAACGAAATTTGTGTTTAAATAACCACATACACCGTATAATATTCATGTCTGAGCGACGAGGTACCAAATCCCAGGTCTCGTTTTTAATTAAAGCACTAAATTCGTTGGTCATGGCATTTTGCCATTCAGGTATGGACAGTGCAACCTGTGGGTTTTGGGGTATCGGGATTATGGAGGAGGTGTTCAGGTTGAAGTGTTGTTTCGGCTTTGTAATGCCATCCATTGCACGGGTGCGCATAGTACGTACGGGTGCAGTGTTGGCAGGTGGTGTGAGGTGGTTGTTTGGGCCAGTGGATGGGGTGTGAGACTGGGCTGATTGGGATCGGTCACTCAGATTAGTGGGGTTACCAGATGGGCTCGGTTGGAGATGTGGGCCTGATTGGTTGGGGTTGGGCTGTATAGGGGAGCCGAAGGCAAAAGGAAAGGGACTGGAGGGTTGAGACGGGGAGGGGGAAGTTGGGCCTGATGGTGCGGGTGGGTTCGGGTTGGAGTTTTGGACCGAATGTGGGTTCGGGTTGGGGTTGGGCTGTGAGGGGGTTGGAGGTAAGGTTGGGTCAGAGGTGTGACAGTTTGGGCCGGATTGAGGGGCTGAATTAGATGGGGCGGTTTGGTGTGTAGGTGTAACAAGGGGGTTTTGAATGTGAGGCCAAAGGAGAGGTGATAGATTGTTAGAAAGAAACTGATAATTGGAGGGAAGTTGTGGTTGTTGAATTACGTAAGGAAAAATAGATTCTTCGAATAGAACGTGTCGGGTTATTAGTATTTGATTAGAGGCAATGTCAAGACATTTATAACCACGATGGTTCGGCAGGTACCCAAGAAAAACACAAGGTTTGGAGCGATCGGTAAGTTTGTGGGAGGTGTTGGGGGGAAGTATGGGATAGCATAGGCAGCCGAATACACGAAGATGTGTATATATAGGATTAACGTTATATAGGCGGGTGGTAGGAGAAAGGAAGTTGTGAGATTTTTTTTGGTAGGATGTTGAGAAGGTAGGTTGCGGTTTCCAGTGCATGGTGCTAGTGGTTGGGTGGAAGGGAGGCTTGGGCAAGTAGTGTACGGACCATGTTATTGATAGTACGAATTGTCCGTTCTGCTTTGCCGTTTTGGGAAGAGGTGTGGGGGCACGAAAAACGAAAATGCATTCCATTTAGTTGGCAAAAGTGTTTGAAATTGTTATTGGTATATTCAGTGCCATTGTCACATTGGAATTGCTTAATTTTTCGTTCGAATTGGGTGTTAATTAGATTATAAAATTGGGTAAAGATAGTATAAACTTGTGATTTATTGGTGAGAGGGCATGTCCATAGAAAATCACTGAAATCATCCAAAAATAAAATATAATATCGATGTCCACCCGTGCTTAAAACAGGTGAAGTCCATAAATCACTATGAATGATATCAAAGGGTAAATGGGTTTTATTGATAGAATCATAAAAAGGAAGTCGGACGCTTTTGCCAAAAACACATGACTGACAAAGCGTATTGTTTGGTTTACTAAAATTAATAAAGGAACAAGACTTTAACGATTGCAATAGATTGGATCCCGGGTGGCCAAGACGTTGGTGCCAACGATCTTGGGTGATAGCAGTAAAAGCAGTTGGTGAGGTAGATGTCTTGAGAAAATTGATGGTGAGCGGATAGAGGTCGCCCGAGCTATTGCATCATAGGATAGGTGCTTTGGTCTTGAGATCCTTCACAAGAAAACCAAACGGGTCAAATTCAATAGATAATAAGTTGTCCGTCGTGAGACGACGAACCGATATGAGGTTTTTGATAAGGTTAGGGGCGTAGAGAACATTATTTAATTTGAAGGGTGGAAAGGGTGGTGGGAGTGTTTGGTTGCCCTGTCCAATAACCGGAATGGTCATGCCATTTCCAACAGTTATATGTTTAGTAGTGCTAGAATTAAAAACAGACGGAGAAAAGTTACCTGGATGTTGCATATGGCCAGTGGAGCCGGTGTCCATAATTCCGATTGGTTCAGCGGATTGACTCATGGAAAGTGTATAGAGCGCCTGAGCAATGTCGGTAGGTGTTGGTGTATAAGTGGCGGTATAGGCTTGGTCGGGGCGAGGGCCGAGAATACCCGGGTTGTTATTGGGCCGAGGGGTAGAGGGATATGGGCATGGTGGGGTAGGTTGGGTTGGGCCAAGAGGAGAGGCAGTAGGGTTGTTGAAGTGTTGGGCCTGGTTAAGAAGAGTGGCCCATTGGCTTTGGGTCCAATTGTGAGGAAAAACAATGTAAGGGTGGGTAGGCTGAGGAGATGTGGTGGAGCGATGGGGTTGAGAGGTGGAGGACCGGCCACGGCCTCGGCCGCGAGAACGACCTCGGCCCCGGCTAGGGTCACGAGAGCTGTGTGGGGCAGTAGGGTAGGGAGGGTTGGTGCGGCCTTGGGTGAGTAGGGCGGTGGCAGCTTGGGTGGCGGAGTGTGAAGCATGGTTTGCTTTGGTGGTTTCGGTCATACAGAGTTGGGAGCGGACGTCAAAGAAGGAGGGTAGGGGTTTAGTATTCTGAATGATAGTACCGACGGTTTCATATTGTTCCGTGAGACCAGCAATGGTCTGTAGAACAAGGGTCTGTTCATCGACAGAGGCGTCGACATTGCTCAGTTGGTCAGAGAGCACCTTGAGTTCTTGACAGTATGCCGCCATGGAGGAGAAATTCTCCAGACGGGTGTTGGCAAACTTTTGCTTTAAGAACAAGGCACGAGTGGCTTTGTTATCCTAGAACAAGGACTCAATGGCCTTCCAGGCATCGTAAGCAGTTGTTCGGGGCTTGATGATAGTCTTGAGAAGATCGGTGGAGATAGTGTCGTACATCCACTGAAGGACGATGGCATCGAGTCGTTCCCAAGAGTCGGCTGTAGAAGAAGAGGTGCTAGGCGTCTCTTTTTCTTTGTCTTTTTCAGTGGCAGCAGGCGGAGGTCGAGGGGAGAGATGATCAGCAACGAGATAGGCAGTGCAGTGGAGACGGAACAGTTCGGACCACGTGTTGTAATCCGAGGCTTCGTGATCCAGGGTAATAGGAACAGAAGCCTTAATGTTGGATACGGTTACAGCAGGGTGGAGTTTCTGATCGGCCATGGAGAAGGAGAGGAGTGGCGGCACAGGGAAGACAGAAGCAGTGGGGGGAGCGACGATCAATAGGGGGATCGAATTATGGCTGATACCATGTAAGATAATGATAAAACCCGTGCCTCTTCTATTCACACACTATTCAATATATAGTTACAACCGAATCTCCTATATTTGGAGATGATAATTACAATTAATATGATACAAAAATATATGCCAATCAATACTATAAATATGTCGGCTATTAGACTGTATATTGGTTTAAGGTATATGGTTCTAATGTTGGGTCAAATGGTTTTGTTCTAATGCCGGATCATATGTTCGTTTCATGGCAGAGTCTATGTTGGTGTATGTCGATTGGGTATGGGCTGGAATTCATGGCCGGTTCGTGTCAGGTCCTATCGAATTCTATGTTGGTTCAAATGGGTATGGTTTCATGTAAGGGCGATTCACGCATAGATTATATCTATGGAGGGAGTTTGTTAAACTAAAATCTTGGAATAATATGGAAAACACAATGACATATTATATTTTTTTTTGAGTTAATTGCCATTTTAGTCCCTGAGGTTTGTACAAATTTGCCATTTTAGTCCAAATAGTTTTTTTTTCGCCTCTGGGTCCATGATTTTTCCCTTTTGCTGTCATTCTGATCACATACCCTAACTCCATCTAAAAAAACCTCATTTTTAACCGTGGGTATTTTGCGAATTTTTATTTTAAATCTTTTCAATTGTCATTTTGATCCAATTCTAAAAAATCAAAAAAACAATCCAAAAAATTAAAAAATTTCTAAAAAATAAAAAAATAATAAAAATATAAAAAAATATATAAAAAATTCTAAAAAATCAAAAAATTCTAAAAAATCCAAAAAATTCTAAAAAAATCAAAAAATTCTAAAAAAATCATAAAAATATAAAAAAATATAAAAATCAAAAATATCTAAAAATCAAAAAAAATTTCTAAAAAATCAGAAAATTCTAAAAAATCAAAAAAAAATCTGAAAAATCAAAAAAAATTCTAAAAAATAAAAAAAAAACTCTAAAAAATCAAAAAAAAATATAAAAAATAAAAATAAAAAACTAAAAACTAAAAACTCAAACAAACATATTTTAAAGTTTCAACTTCAAAAAATGACGATATATTCCTCGTCCAGACGAATATATTTTCAAGTTTTATCTATTTTGTTGAGTAAATGAGTGGTCATGATGAGATAGAACCACTAACTAACGAACATCCATGTTATGTTTTAGTTTATAAAATTTATATTTCATGGTATTTATATTTAGTAAATTATATTAATTGATACAAAACTAAAGATGAAAATTTTATTGTAATAAATAGTTTTGCTATGAAAACATATATAAAAAGGCCAAAAGGGTGATAATTGTTGGGATCGAACCCTACCAGAGGAACAGATAATGTAAAGCCAAAACCAGGTCACAACAGTGGATTCACAATAAGCAGCGGTTTACACTGTGCTCTTCCCTTGAAAGTGATTTATAACAACTGATGGTTTCTATCTGCTGCTCATACTCAACTGCTGCTGTCCTTTCAACTGCTGATGAAAACCCTGAAGCATTCAACACTGCTGGTCCTATCTACTGATGTTAAAGCACTGCCCAGTCAAGGACTGATCAACCTTGAGGAAAGCACTGACATAAAGGGAGAGCAGTTGTTCAGTAAATTGTTTGTCTTATGTATAGTCAGTGGTTAGGTTAGCAGTGTTTGTGTAAGGTCAGTAGATACAGGTTGTTAGGCTGTTAGACGTCGTTTTCATGGTGACGTCAGCTGAGATACCTCAGTGGTTTGGTTCGCCTATAAATGTAACAGTACCCTGTATTGTTACAAGTGATTTTGACTGAGTGGGATCTTCTCCTCATGTCTAATCCTTTCATCTTGTGTGCAACCAACCTTGGGGCATCAGGCTGAGGGGGAGTATAGTTTGTAAGCTTATCTGTAATCTTTTGCTTTGATTTGTAAATCATTCGACTCTATGAGAAGCAATTGTTTATCAAACTACTTTCTCCTTTGATTGTGTTTACAAAGTTTGTTTTCATTTCCGCTGCACTTAACATGTTATCATATTCGTTGATCATTCATTTTACACAAACAAACACTATCATGAGAGCCTCCGATCCTAACAATAATTAATGTGGAAATGTAAGAATGTTTGTGAAAGATGTCAACTTAAAATGAAATTTGTTTTTTTAAATGGATAAAATGGCTCTATCTTATCATGACCACTCATTCACTCAACAAAATAGATAAAACTTGAAAAATATATTCGTCTGGACGAGGAATAATCGTCATCTTTTGAATTTGAAACTTTAAAATATGTTTGTTTGAGTTTTTAGATTTTTTTATTTTTTAGAATTTTTTTTATTTTTTAGAATTTTTTTGATTTTTTAGAATTTTTTTTTTATTTTTTAGAGTTTTTTTTATTTTTATAATTTTTTTACTTTTATGATTTTTTTATTTTTTATATTTTTTTTGATTTTTTAGAATTGGATCAAAATGGCAATTGAAAAGATTTAAAATGAAAATCCCCAAAATACCCCTTGTTAAAAATGAGGTTTTTGGATGGAGTTAGGGTATGTGATCAAAATGGCAATAAAAGGGAAAAGTCAGGGACACAGAGGCGAAAAAAAAACTATTTGGACTAAAATGGCAAATTTGGACAAATCCCAGGGACTAAAATGTCTTTTTTTTTCTTTCTTACACTCTCCTACCTACCAATAACTTTGCTATTTGCGCGATTTTACCAGGTATGATTGATTGATTTCTTTCCTACACTCACAATTACTTGTAAACAAATGCATATAAAGAATGAAAAGTGGGGCTATATATTTGAAGATTTGTGGCATCTCAATATCTGCACTATTTTAAATAATGGGATGTATTTTTATTTATTATGTTACATATTTTTCTTTAAATTTTAAAAATAGGATATGCATTAAGATCTCCAATGTGAGTGCTCTAAAATCTCTTAAGGCTAAATTTGTAGTCAATAACATCACTTCTTAATGTGTTTGGACAAAACCCTCACTTTTGTTTTCATCACACCCATGGAATTGGAATAATCATTCACATATGTTATTTTAATTTTGAGTAAATGCATTTATAACTCAACTTCTGGAGGGTTTATTATTTTTTTCAAAAATAAAATTAATTTAACTATCACTAAAAGTAAAGATTTATTAATTATTTTATTTAATTGAGCATTAACTTAATTGCTACTTTTTTATATTTTCTTTCAGGTATAAAAAGAACAAAATAACTTTTGGGTTTTTCCCCAACAAGCATAAATCTCTTAATGCTAAACTGATTTCTTAAATAGACTCAGCAGAACCCCGGCGCTAAGAGTAGTTGCCACACACCCGAGAGAAACTTCAGTCGATACGTGATACCCTGCACAAAAACATAAATGGGCAAACGGGGTCCTAAATCGCTTTGTGAAAATTAAAGTTTTAACATTATTGTAAAATATAACTTTACTAATCGTATTTTTCACATTAGTATGACCAAAAGAACCGAATCATAGAGATACTCACCAAAGAAATCTAGGATCATCTTGAATCCAATGAAGCCGAGAACTATGCCAATGGCAGGCTGATAGCAAAAATGGTAAAATGTTAGTAATTTAAATCCATACCCTACTTGAAATTTACAAACTTTTACGTGATAAAAAAAATTTAAGGGGATTGTTTGACCATCAGTCAACTTTTAAAAATGCCTATTGACAAAATAGAGGAGCATTGGTAGGGGCAAACATGCCATTCTAACAGTAAACATTTCAGAATATAATTATGTTCCAAAACTCACCTGTAAATACTCCAACTCTCCCATGCTTTCGGAAATCAGTGTATATAGAGACCTTAAACCTGCATCAAACGCAAACTATATCAAGAAATTATCTTTGACCAGTTAGATAGAAGTCAACCATGTGAATTTCTGACACAAACCTAACACGAAATTCGCGGGTTTGGGTTTAGTTTAAACGGGTTTGGGTCATTTACAGCTTGAACCTCCGAACCCATTTAGCTAAACAGGTTGGGTTCGTGTCAACCCGATCGGGTTGGCGGGTTGACCCGTTTAACCTTTTTATATTATATTTTGTTTTTTACAATATGTTTTATGTCATAAATTAAATTGGGTGAGCATTTAATGCCATAATTATAACTTAATAAGAGAAATTGACATTAGATTTTATAATTAAAATGTAATTTTATTATAAACATTTGTGCTTTTTTAAGTAACATTTTAATCATAATATATTAATTTGCGAAAAAAAAGGGTTGAACGGGTCGTGTTTGGGTCAACCCGTGAATATTCGGGCCGTGTTCGGGTTCATATGTATGACATGATTTTCGGGTTCGGGTCGTGTTCGGGTTCGTCTAAAAATTCCGGTACAGGTCAGGCTGAACCTGCCAACCCGTAAACACGACCCGTTCCGGTTTCCTTAACTCAGGTTTTTACCTAATATGGCAAACAAATTAGACGAGAAAACAATGAAGGGGTCTCTTGTCACACCGAAAACTGCTGGTATAGAGTCCACCTGATAAAGATTGATAAAGTAAACGAGTGTGATTTGTAACATTAATATATTTAATAAATGTTACGTTCGGAGTCTGGGAAGAAGCAACCCTACAGCGAATGCTATATCACTGAGTTCGATGACTGCTACGGTTAGAAGCAAAGGTGTTGCCTGCCCAAAATGTTTGATGCCTGTTAGAAACCATGTAAAAAACAATTCAACATGACACTTTCGATTCAAAATATGAATCAAAAAAAGATTTATAGTTATGATTTACAGTCAGAGGTGGCCCTTTTGACCGTTTACTTATAGGGGTGCAAACGAGACGAGCCGCTCGAGATCGGCTCGAGAAAAAGCTCGAAAGGAGCCTTATCGAGCCCGATCCGAGCTTGGGCCTAAAATAAAGCTCGTTTATTTATCGAGCCCGAGCCTAGCATGTGAAGCTTGTCAGGCTCGTCGAGCCTTATCGAGCCTTAGTGTAATATTAGTTTTTGTTAATATTTAAACATTTACCCCTTATTTATAGTTGTCTAGTAAATGAGCCGAGCCGAGCCCGAACCTATAAATAAGCTTGTTTAGTAGACAAGCCCGAGCCTCACTTATTGACCTCGCGAGCCTAAACGAGTCTATTATTTATATTTTTTTTATTTAATATTTTAATTAATAGATTATAAACGAGCCGAGCTCGAGCTTGAGAATCTACCAACGAGCCAAGATCGAGCTCGGGCTTGGCTTGGCTCGGCTCGTTTGCACCCCTATAATTACTTATAAATGGGTTGATTTGGGTTGTGTTTGATCAATATTCTCAAACAGGTCAAATGGGTCAAACACTCTTATTTTATTTTTAACTTTTACAAATGTATTTTTAACAGCGTTAACAAACAAAAAAATATGGATATCTATTACTTACTTTCCAAGCTCCATTCACGACTGTGAAGAACTTATTGCCATCATATGCAGCTGCCAAACCATGAAAAAAACAAATAAGATAAATACCAGATTTACCCTTCATGTAACAAGTTATTCCGAAACTAGTGTACAAATGTGTTAAATTATTTTTTGTCCATATAAACGAACAATTCAAATAAACATCAAAGAAATTATTACATGTTACTGGAATGAATTTTTGGCATGTCTTCACGATAAAATTGTCTGATAGATCGTCGTCATCGTCTTCACCAGCAAAAAACAACTACAGAAACAGATGGAAATTATCATATCTAATAATATTACTTACTCTGTGTGATTTACAATACTAACGTTGATGTGATCATAAGTACTTTTTAGTAATATTCTTCATAGAAGTAATTACGAATAGAAACCGTACCTTAAAGGATGAGTAAAGAAGTATCGATGCCAGTAGCAAGTTCACCGCCTCAAACCTCTAAAACGTTTAGATGAAAAGTTTAACATACATGACAACAAAAACATTTTTATGTAGAGATGAAAATTAAAACAATTAAGTATTAACATTGTGGAATGTCCCACGTAGATTACAATACTTCCTCTTTCGGCTTTTCCGTCAAAAAATACTACTCACCATCATCAACTTTTCATATAAATCAAGATATTAATCTGGGTCGATAAGATTATCTTGTTTGTCATTATTGAAGGGTAATTAAGACATTTTACTACGAGTCAAATTTTGCAATATTCATGAGACATATGGAATGTTATTTAATGCAAGAAATTACCTGAAGGGTCGCTGTTCCAAGAAGTATTAATGACAAACGGAAGATTATTGCACCGGCAATGCCGTATGAAAGCACCCGATTCTGTGATCACACCATCACAATTACAACAAATAAAGAGATAACAGAAATATACAAAATCCGAAACTTAAATAACTTTCGAGAAATATTTTAAAGTAACTTTTAGAATACACATAGAAGTCTACCTGATAAGCAAGTGGCACCTTAAAGTATTTGAATATCAAAACAAAGACGAAAAGATTATCCACAGACAAGCTTTGTTCAAGCAAGTACCTGTGTGAATCGCAAATAAAAAATAATAGAGTATAAGAACCTAAGAGAGCTTGGCAGGAATAGAAGCAAAATATGTAAATCCACCATCACATGAAAATTGAAAGTGAAACTATTATTTAGATGTCTACATGGATCAAATTTCAACCCATTTATATGAATATAGGCCAATGCGGGTTATAGTGTATGGCTAAATGATCAAATGGGTAAAATTGAAGAAAAACTAGCTAAAAGAAAAAGGGTGAAAAGTTGAATGGTTGAAAGTCACTCAAAGTAAGTGTTTACCACCTACTATTTATTTCTTTGTTTCTAGAAACTGGACCATTATTTTATTGCAAAAATTTGAAAATTAAATAATTAATATATTAGTTATTAATTAAATTACAAATAAAAACAAATTTTTTGCCGATGCGATAAGACTAGTTAAGAAAATTTACACATTTGCCGTTATAGTCATCCCTTGAAAATTGCACCTTTTTTTTATTTCGCCAAACTTTCACACTAAAAAAATGCATACTTGCCCATTTGCCAATGTTACAATCCATTATTGCTACTATTTTTAGTGCACAAATTCTCCATTTGGTAATCATGGGACTATTTTATGCATTTGACTAATAGTCAAACATTTCTGTTGAACAACATGCTAACATTGCAATTTTCATGGGACATGCGGTAATTAACTTGAGTCCATACCTAAAAGTAGGGTTGTTCAAAAAGCTAGCAGCTCACAACTCGTCTTGTAGCTCGCTCAAAAAAAGCTAGCTAAAAAAACTCGATTTGAAAAGGACTTGAGCTGAGCCGGCTCACTTTGTAACCAAGCCAATCTCAGCTCGACTCATGGTTCGGTTCATTAACTCATTCTTAGGCTAGTTTAAATTCGAGCTCGAGCTCGAGCCAAGCTGACCTGCCTCGTTTGATTTCGAGCTCGAGCTTGAACCCACCCTGGCTCGACTCTGCCTGACTCGTTTACAGCCCTACCTAAAAGATAACTGAAGTGATTAAAATCCTTTCATATGCAAAATAAAAGATGTTCAAGCTCATACCCCGCAAAGAACTCGGAAGCCTTGCCGACTCCCTCTTTTAATCCCACACCGACACCAAATGCCACAGCTGAGAAGACCTAAAACAATGAAAAGACTAGTTAGTTTGGACCTTAAATGAGAATAAATAAAACTTTATGAACTTAAACTTATAGTTAGTTATACTTACGCACAAGGCTACGGTTTTGGCAGACGTCTTATAGTTTTCAAGATCTTTGGTCTTTTCTTCAATATGTTTATCTATAATGAGATGGCTTTTGGATTATGTTGTGCAACAAATAGTGAGTGTTTATAATAAAGGGGAAAAATAAAAAAGATTAACCCTCTTTCCATTAAAAAAAAACAAATGCAATACTTTCTTTCATAAATAGATACCATACAAAAACAATTATAATTTTTTTGACCTACTTTTGCTAAAGTTTTCATCTTTGTTCAGTATCGGATCTAGAATACTATACGATTGGAAGCACATGTTTATAACTAGAAAATTGGTTAGTCTTGAAATAAGACACTTCATACTTCTAGAAGCCAAACACAAAGTTTAAAACCATGATCCTGCATGGTTAATCTAGTGATTAGTTAGCTTCCTAGTAATTGTTTCTTGACTTTGATTTAAATCGTATGAATTTAAACCAAGTCATATGGCTACTTACCGCATAAACGAAATTCGATGTGTATGTAAACTGTAGTCGCAATAATCAGTTATTCAGTTTTGATTGTTTCAATAAAACTGTTTATCATTCAACTTTCTGATCATCCAATGTCAAAATAATCCCACTATGCATAGAAAAGTTGCTCTAACAGCCAATTATTGAGATAAAAACAAAACTACTGATTATCTAATTCTATTAGGGCTATGCTATACAAACACCACCCCCAAAAGTGTACACCATGCCTGCTGTCACATCAAAAAGGAGCATGACTTTGTCAATGGTCACATCAATCATTTATATGGGCCGTGTGATGTGGCAACACCACCTCATTCAACTCATATGACCATTTTCGCCAGTCATATGGCCCGTGTGAGCCTGTCAGTGGTGTTTGTTTAGCCAAGCCCTTCTACTATTATAAATTGCTATAATCATTTTCAAACACCCCTAGATCACTACACACCACCAATTTCTACTTACAAACACTTCCAAACATAAAACAAAACTACAAGATTCAAACTTTCACCTGCAGAAACAGATTCTTCTTCTTGTTCAACTCCTTTAGCACGCACAACAGGCAACTTTCTCAGCCACGCATTTCTACAAACACCTGGAGTACAATATTTCAATCACAAATATTTAACCATTATCTTGTCATCAATTCATTATCACCACCAAACATTCAAACAGTAACACTACCTGAAGCAAGATTGGGGGAATTAGTGAGTTGAAGGTTAACCCATTTTGGAAACTGATTGGAAGTTGAAATTGAAGTGAATTTAAGCAACCCCACATCGATTTTGAGCGGGGGTTGCATCCCATTTTGGATTATTGAAGCTAATTTCATGGTGTATTTGTATGGTTTGTATGGAGTTGAGAGGTAGATGAATGTGAGATGCACAAGTTTTTGGGTTCAGATGAGTGTGAAGACGAGCGCAAGTGTATAATTAGAGGTGTTAAAAAAACCGGTTTTTTTAAAAACCGTTTTTTTAAAAATCGGTTCCAACCCGAACCGGACCAGCGGTTTGTGTACCGGTTAGGGTTCTTGATGTTTGAAACCGGTTTTTTATTTTTTTTGCCAAAACTGGTTAAAAACCGAACCGGTTGGACCGGTTATTGTTTTTGGTTCAAAAAACCGGTTTTTGTTTTTGAAGAAAAAAACCGGTTCGGTTAAAAACCGGAACGTTTTTTTATAAAAAAAAACAATTTGTACACCTCTACATCGTATGATCCATCGAAGAACTAAAGTATGCTCACTTTGGCCGCCCCTCGTCTTTAAACTATTTTCATCAATTAATTTGGCATTCGCCGCATATGTGAAGGGGTCACAAAAACGCCAATGAGATCAATCGTAGTTCGTTTAACCCAATTTCCTACACTTCCTAGGTTAAGGACATTTTGTATTGGATTCTTACCCCTCATGATATACCCCGATTGTAATATTATGTTCCAAACATGTCTCGTTATATGTTAGGTATTTGTCTGGTAATTATTTGTGGATTAGGATCAAATACAAAGGCCAAACTAAGAAGGGTAAAAAGGATTTTAGTCAATTTATCTTAGATTTAGGGGTTTAAATTAATTTTAGGGAAAAGAAAACAATAAAAGGGCATAAAAAAAATTCTACATTCAATGACTTTCTCTCTACACATGCAAGGCACATGTCAATTTCCTCATCAGTTTAAAATGTTCATAACTTTTCATACGACATTTTTTAAACATATTTCACCATAATAACGACCGTTTTTTATCTTTAATATAAGTATAATATTGCTATATAAAAATAAAATAATAAATTTTCAATTTTAATGGGGTTTTTCTCTTTTTTGCATTGTGTTTAAGGTTATGTTCATTATGTCTTTCAACTAGGTTTTGGTCTTTACTAGAGTTTCCATATATTGTTTTATTATCAAAACTTATAACACAATGTTAATTTGGGTTTTGTCGATTGTGTTTTTATCATACTCTATAACACAATGTATGACACAATGAAGATGGTGTGATATTTGGTTTTCTATACATTGTGTTATTGATTCTAATTAATGTGTCTTTTAACTGGGTGAATTTTTTTATGATAATATAAAATCTTACATGATAATTGTTAGGGGAGGATTTTTCAATCCTAAGGATCAAGGATCCTCAAGTACTG
Source organism: Helianthus tuberosus (assembly GCA_030545235.1). Classification (NCBI taxonomy): domain Eukaryota; kingdom Viridiplantae; phylum Streptophyta; class Magnoliopsida; order Asterales; family Asteraceae; genus Helianthus; species Helianthus tuberosus. Next base: position 137,556,727 of record CM060416.1, on the reverse strand, counting down.
CCAGGATCACGGATTCTTAATTCTGTTTGAATTAGGATCCTCAGAATGTGTTGCAGGACCAGGATTCAGGATCCTCATTGTTATCCTTACACTAACGGTTGTCTACCTTGTATGTGAGCTCGTTTTGCAGGAGTATGTGCTTGGACTTGGTCTTGCCGATATTCGTGGAGCATATTCCCTCAATATTCCGCACGTGCTTGGCCCTTGTGAACGTTATGGAGATCGTGGGAGACTTGCACATTTAGCGGATAGTTAGTTATTTTAGTTATTTCTAAATTAAAAAGGGGATAACAAGCTTGAGATATAACACTTAGCGAATTTAGCAAACACACACTCTCATAACAGCTCTCAATCAGTTCTCAACAGTTTATTTGGCGATTTCATACACTTTTACACTTTTGCACTCTAGTGATCATTGTAACAAGCTTGTTATCATCCCGAGTTGTAACAACCATTTGTTTAATTGTAGTTGGTGATCGGTAGTTTCAATCACCCGAGGTTTTTTATGCCGGATATCAACTCTTGATCAAGGGCTTTTTACTCGTATAAATCCTTGTGTCGCTTGTTCATAACATTTTCCAAGTTATTCATTCATTTGTTCATTGTTTCAAGCATCATTCCTCACAACAAAGATTTGGTTGTATTATCTGTTTTGGTCAAAAATCAAGCAAAGATAATGCAACCAAATCTCCGGCATAAAAAACCTCGGGTGATGGAAACTACCGATCACCAACTCAGATTAAACAGAAAATGTATTACAACTTTGGATGATAGCGAGCTAGTTACAAGGATCACTAGAGTGTAATGTGCAAAAAAGTGTGTAATCGCCAAGCAAACTATCAAGAGCTGATGAGAGCAGTTACGAGTGTGTGTGTTTAGCCAAAAATAGCCAAGTGTTTTAATCTAGCTCGCTATCCCCTTTTAAATTTGGAAAATATCTAAGCTAACTAACTATCCGCATTTCGTGCAAGTCTTCCACGACCTCCATAACGTCCATATTAGTCAAGCACGTGCGGAATAAATAGGGAATATGCTCCAGGAATATCGCCAAGGCCAAGTCCAAGCACGTACTCCTGCAAAACAATCATCATATTCAAAGCAGACAATCGTTAGTGTAAGGATCACTATGATGATCCATGATCCTGATCCTACAATACTCTCTGAGGATCACTAATTCAAACAGAATTGAGGATCCCTAAGCTTGATAGTAATTGAGGATCACTGATCTTTGGAAAATCCTCCCCTAACAATTGCCCCCAAAATATAAGGAGTAAAGTGTAAATAAACGAGTTATATTTTCTCGTTCTTATCCGTAACAAACCAACAGATATATAGCCGTTACTTTCTGACTAGCCGTTGCCAATCTGACGTCACTGAAGTGACTATCCTGCAAGACCATGATTATAAATCGATATGCCCCCTTTCCTGCTTCAGCTTCGATCAAGTAAGGGCCTTCCCACTTTGGTGCCAACTTTCCATCAGCAGGATTGTTGGTATTCTGAAATGCTTTCCTTAACACCATATCACCAACTTGGAATTTCCTGATCCTGACATTCTTGTTGTAAGCTCCAGCCATCCTTTGTTGATAACTGGCCATCCTTATCCTTGCCAAATCCCTGAGTTCTTCTATAGTATCCAAATCTTGAACCAAGTTTTCAGCATTTTCTTCTGGATCACAAATGCTCGTTCTTGCAGTAGGAACCACCATTGTAACATCCCTATTTTTATATAAAAATTATAGGTTTGGTTAAATTTATTAACCACTAGTAATTAGTAAGTAGTTTATTTTTATAAATAAATATTCAACCCAAATAGTTTTAAACACTATTTTATATAGTTGGTTGAAATATTATACTAATTAATTGGCCTGAATATGGGTGACCTTTCTAACTAAAATAAAATTATATAAAACTTATATTATTAGACAAGTATATTGCGGGTAAGTTGACTATTAGAAATATGAAGTTCTTAGACGGGCCTAGGAACCGTATAATAATTAAATTATAAAAATACATTGTATTTTGAACCTACTCTATTTTTAATGAAACTTAGACCCAAATGTAGAAAAAAATATTCTCTTTCTAAAAACATATTTATTGTCTTATAAAACGTTATATCTTAAAAGTTATACACGCCAAAGAAGTAAACTAATTTAATTAATTATAATAAATCAATTAAATTGTATACGAAAAGTATGAAATAAGATAAATAAAGAATTAAATAAAATAATAAAATCAAATTTACATTTGAGATATTTTGTGTATGAGTGTCAATCATAAAATATTTGAAATAAAAGACACAAAGGCACGTATGTGCATATGTGTAGTCTTGCATTTATTAGAAATTGAATATGTGTCCATATTCACAAGCATATAGGAACCATTATGGCCTGGTCTATTCGCCCACGCCCATAGTCTATTTAAACACTCCAAAGCGCCCCGCTATGGCCAAAGCGGGGCGCTTTGGTGTAAAGTCAACAGACAAGGTCTGAAGCGGTCAGACCTTGTCTGTTGCTTTACATCAAAGCGCCCCGCTTTGGCCATAGCGGGGCGCTTTGGTTTTTTTTTTTTTTCCAAAGCGCCCCGCTTTGGCCTAAGCTCGGCGCTTTGGTTTTTTTTTTTTTTTTTTTTTTTTTTTACATTTTGGGGGTATTTTTGACTGGTGACTGGTCTACGTTTAAGTTCAAATTTTACATTTTGGTAAAAGTGGGTATTAATTAATTAAGGCCTGGTCTATTCGCACACGCGCTTGGTCTATTTGCACACTCAAAGCGCCCCGCTATGGCCAAAGCGGGGTGCTTAGGTGTAAAGTCAACCGACAAGGACTGACGCGGTGTATAACACAATGATAAACAAAACATAAAATAACAATAATTACCTTGTCTTTTTTCTCAATACACTTCGACAAATGTGTATAACACTGCTTCAACACATCATTACACAACACATCACTGTTGTATTGTAGAAGAACTTGACTAATTAATTCACCTTTCACATCCCTGTCAGCTGGTGGTGATGATAAAGATGATGACATCATATGAGAAAGTCAATAATAGCTTACACAACAAATATAGGGTACATGATAACACTATTACAAGTAATGCATGTCTACATATTTATAAAAGAAAACCTAATAGATTATACCTAACATTCAAATACCATTAACTCACCAGTGATTGGCCGGTCAAGTATGTGCCTTGTACATGTACGGTAGGCGGCTGATACACATAACACTACTCATAGGATGTTGCTTGTTTAAATGGTTAAAAAATATGATTCAATACGCACTTGTACGACCCAAAATGACAATATACATCATAATACTACAATTAATGAAAAAATACGTCATGTACATGTACGGTAGGCGGCTGATACACATAAAACTACTCATAGGAGTACTTGTGCTTTCAAACCAAAATGATACGATATAATGGAATACGACATCACACGTAACCGATTTGATCCGGAACTTGCAGTATAGTCCATATATATTAAAAAATGATGTATAATGGAAAAAGCGTAAAATTTAGACTATTATCGACGCGTTTGTGAATTAAAAACAATTTTAAAAAATTTAAAAAAGGCCCAAAGCGCCCCGTTTTGGCCATAGCGGGGCGCTTTGGTTTTTTTTTTTTTTTTTTTTTTACATTTTGGGCTTATTTTTGACTGGCGACTGGTCTACGTTTAAAGTTGTGGGCCACTGTTGACAAAATATCTATGAACAGAAGCACTGGTAAAAAATAATTTTTATCTTATGTCTTTATGTCTGACACAAGCCTTATCTTTTTCAATGACACAAGAAATCTTACGCTGATTTCCGAGGCGGGAATTACAAACACCCTCTAACATTAATGAAAAAAAAAAGTAAAAAGTGAAAGACTATAATACACAAACAAACAATTTTGTTTTGGGCGGGAATTAATTGAGTCGTGTCGGTGACATTCGGTTTTTAACGTGATGTAACGCATATATTTAATGAAAAAAAAAAAACGAAATACATTCAAAAGTGACATTTTCAAAAGTTGTCTGACAACAACATGTGGGTAACTCAAATTGATTGGTGGGTAGCTCAAAACTTTTGACCATTTTCAAAAGTTTTCAAAAGTTGTCAGAAGTCAATAAAGGTCCATTTCTTTTGTAATTTCCATTTCTTTACCCTTCTCACAACAATAAAGGTCCATTTCTTTACCCGAAAATTAAAAAAAAAAAAAAAAAAAAAAAAAAAAAAACCTCAAAGCGCCGCGCTATGGCCAAAGCGGGGCGCTTTGATGTATAGCAACAGACAAGGTCTGACCGCGTCAGTCCTTGTCGGTTGACTTTACACCAAAGCGCCCCGCTTTGGCCATAGCGCGGCGCTTTGGGGTGTGAAAATAATTTTCTCCGTGTGTAAATAGCATGACCCTTATAAATATCAAAGTTTTCGAAGAAAACTTCAAACTGCTACAATCTTGTCTTTCGCCTACTCTCTTTCTCATTCATATCCTTTCCCTATAATAAATCATTGCTCTGTTTTAAGTGTTTTAACTCCCGATTACCGCTACCCTTTCCGATTGATCTGAGCCTCATAACATATGTCAGGGCTCTGCCCGACTAAGTTGTTGGGGTTCTGTCTCGTGACATAGGGACAAGGTTGAAATTAGGGGTACTATACTTAACACGAGTGCTTTATATATTTTCAAAATAGTCCAGAAGTTATACCCAAAATTTATACCAGGAGGCTTTCTAGTTGAACCCTAAATATACAAAGTGGGTCCATTCTCTTTTTTCACTATTTTATTTCATTTTTCTTTATGATATAATTGTATTAAAAAATGTCCCAAACCATAACAACTCTCACCAAAACTATTATATTTTTATTATTACTATTATTTATATTTTGTCTAAAAAGAAACCCTAATTGAGACACCCAAGTAATCCTACACAAATCCTAAAGTTTTCAGAACAATCAAAATTAGGATCAGGGCCCCTAAAACTCAGAGGAGGCATTTCCTATTCGATATTATCTACACAATTCGTTGTCTAAATATAATTTTATGAAAACGTCGACTCAACAGGGCTATGCAAGTGACCAGGCTACCCTAGGCTAGGGGGTGTGCCCCGCGACACGCGACAGGGACCGAGGATCCCTTCGCGACACGCGGGCGGGTCCAATTTCGGGTATAAATAGGGAGGCTTGGGACTTGAACAGTTCGCTTGTTTCGACTTCAAAATTCGATTCAGGCACTGAGATATCATCCAAATACTACAGAAATACACACGATCACAAAACGCTGCTACGATACAGGGTATTAACTCGATCGCTGCTACGATTCAATGTCCGATCGATTTAAACTATCCGACCGGATGTTTAAGCGCTATCCTTTGTCATTAGTTGTGATTCCGACAGGATGTTTGAGTACCACCCGAACTCGGGGAATACTCTATCATTCGTTGTGAATACGATGGATGTTTAAGTGATTGCACTTTGTCATTCGTTGTGAGGGTTTTAATCTCGTGAGTTATCGTAAATCTTGTATTAGTTACTTACCTAGTTCGTGTGCCTTAGGTTACAAGGCTAAATCAATAGGCTAAGCTCTGCCTGTATAAATCTGCAATATATCAAGGCTTATTTGTAGACTAAACTTTGGCCGTATGAATCTGCATGCTTATAATGTGAGTCATTCCCTTTTTATCAAATTACTTTCCAAAAGCATGTTTATTTTCAAGGATTATAATTACAGGGATTAAGTCTATGTAATCTGAAATTACTGCCAGTATGTGGGGGGATGTGCACATAGCTACTAATTATTTATCACTTGTGGGTGAACGGACCCAGCAAGTGATGTGTCCACAGTCACAAGTCCGGTCAAGTGACAACTGGGTCAGTTAATTCAAAAGATAGAGACATTGTAATCGCTCTTAATACTGTAAATTATAACAAATGAGTCGTTTTAGTAAAATGAATGAACTCACTCAGTATTTCCCGCTGACAAAACCTTTTTAAAACACGTTTCAGGTAATTACAGTAGATTGGAGTAAGAGATGGATACGGCACTGAAAGACATCAAGAAGTGGCTTATTTATTAATTAAATCAAATTAAGAAATATTGTTTTATGTAATAAAATTTATCTTTATTAAAGCTACCTTTGTAAAACATGGGTTTATCCCATCTATTTAATAAATAAAATCCCGTGTTTTCTAAACTCTGATATTTTTCCTAACTCACGGTCCTGATTAAATTTCCGCTGCAACGTTTTCAAAATAATCATCGGTACCACTGAGCTGTTCGCGGCTCCCGATTCCGTCCAGGGTGGGTCGGGGGTCGTGACAACCATCTCTGTAGGGATCACTGATTCTGCCCCCAAATACCAAAGAAAATGGAGTTTGGCCAGTGGCATTCTTGGGAGTTGTCCTATCAGCCCAAAGCACATAAGGTAGTTCTTCTGCCCATTTTCCTTTCTTGGATCCAAGCTTCTTCTTTAAATTGTTGATGATGATCTTGTTGGATGATTCTGCCTGACCATTAGCTTGTGGGTGGACTGGTGTTGATGTTATCATCTTAATCCCCCAGCTGTCACAAAAGTTAGTAGTTCTACTCCCAATAAATTGGGATCCATTATCACAAACAATTCCAGAAGGGATACCAAATCTAGTAATAATATTTCTCTTGATAAAGGATATCACTTCTTTTTCTCTGACTTGAGCAAAGGCTTCAGCCTCTATCCACTTGGAGAAGTAGTCAGTCATAGCAAGCATGAATACTTTTCCACCAGGTGCCTTAGGAAGCTTACCAACTATATCCATTCCCCATCTCATAAATGGCCAAGATGAGGATATAGGATGCAAAAGTTCTGCTGGTTGGTGAAGGATATTACTATGTCTCTGACAAGGATCACACTTCTTAGCATAATCCACAGCATCCTTCTTCATTGTGGGCCAATAGTATCCTGTCCTCAGGATCCTTGAGAATAATGCTCTGTCCCCAGTGTGGTTTCCACAATCTCCTTCATGGAAATCCTTTAGGACTTCTTGGATTTCAGGATCCTCAATACATCTTAGATATGGTCCTGCAAAAGATCGTTTATACAACATATTATTCAATATTGTAAATTGAGATACCTTGATTTTGAAAGCCGTAGGGTTTTCTCCTGTAGGAATCTCTCCATGTTGGATATATCTCATGATTGGAAGGATCCATGATCCTGAATGAGATTGAGTATCATCACTAGGGATGATTGCAGAATCCTCTCCTATCTCCATGGCTACGTGATCCTCGATAGCAGGGGTCAGGATGTGGATAATAGGGATCTTGATATCCACCGGGATCTTCAAGGATGATCCTAGATTGGCTAATGCATCAGCCTCTGCATTCTCTTCCCTTGGTACCTGTGTTAAACTAAAGGAAACAAAAGAGAGTGCCAATTCTTTGACTATCTCTAAATATTTGATTAGCTTTTCACCTTTAACAGCATAGGATCCATTAAAGTGATTAATAATGAATTTACATGTACCTCAAGATACCTGATCCTCATATGCTTAGCAATTTGCAAACCAGCTATCAAGGCTTCATACTCAGCCTCATTGTTGGTAGTTTGAAATTCACAAGCTATGGAGTGGGGTATTATGTCCCCCTGTGGCGATTTTAGTAGTATTCCAAGCCCTGTTCCTTTGACATTAGAAGCACCATCAGTGAAAAGTATCCAAGGATCCTTAGTTTCTTCTAGCTGTTGGACTTCCAATTCAGCTTCCTTTTGCAAGTCACTACTGAAATCTGCCACAAAGTCAGTTAAGGCCTGGGATTTAATGGCAGTTCTAGGCTCATATCTTATATCATAAGCACTAAGCTTCACTGCCCACTTAGCCATCCTTCCTGACATTTCAGGTTTCCTGAGAACATTCTTAATTGGAAAATTAGTCTTAACAATAATTGCATGAGTCTCAAAATAATGTCTTAATTTAGTAGATGCCATAATTAATGCAAGGATAAGTTTCTCTAAGTGTGAATACCTGGATTCAGCATCAAGTAAACTCTTACTTACATAATAAACAGGATGTTGTGTACCTTGGTGATCCTTAACAAGGACCGCACTTACTGCTTTTGAGGATACTACTAGGTATAAGGATAATATATCCTCCTTTTCTGGTTTCATCAAGGCGGGGGCTGAGGATAGGTAATCCTTGAGAGCTTTGAGGGCACTTTCATGCTTCTCAGTCCATTCAAATTTCTTGTTCTTCCTCAGGATGTCATAGAATTCCTTGCACTTTTCTGAGGATTTGGATATGAACCTGTTCAAGGCTGCGATCCTGCCTGTCAATCTTTGCACGTCCTTGGCATTGGCAGGAGATTTGATATTCACAATAGCCTTAATATGCTCTGGACTTGCTTCAATGCCCCTCTTTGTCACCATATAGCCTAAGAATTTACCTGCTTTAACACCAAAATGACACTTGGAAGGATTTAGTTTCATATTAAATTTATCAAGGATATTGAATGCTTCCTCCAAGTCCTTAAGGTGATCCTCAGCTTTCTTGGACTTAACCACGATGTCATCTATATAGAATAATGAATCCCTAAGCAAACCCATTTTAAAGGCTTCTACAGCCGTAGCTATATCCAGGTTGGGGATATCTAAGGATTCTTTACTAAACTTAGTGATGTAATCTCTAAGTGATTCATTTTGACCTTGTGTTACCCTATATAGATCCCTAGTTAATCGTTCAAATTTTCTACTACATGAGAATTGACTATTAAACAAATTAACTAGATTAGCAAATGAAGTAATAGAGTGAGGGGGAAGACTTAGCAGCCATTTAAGAGCAGATCCTGTGAGTGTGGATCCAAATCCCTTGCATAGACATGCTTCTTTTAACCTCTCAGGAATTGGATTGATCTCCATCCTAACCTGTATTGAGCTACATGCTCCTCTGGATTCGTTGAACCATCATACAGCTTCATGGATAGTATCTGGAATCTCTTGGGTATCTCAGCATCACAAATAGGTGGTGCAAAGCGAGATATCCTATGGCTACCATCTGCAATTTCAGGAATGGGTTTAACCACTCCTGGCACGCTGGATATCATATCCTTAAGCTTCTGTAACTCCTTAGCCATAGCCTGATTGATACCTGTATCCTGCATAGAGCCATGGTTAGTGTTATATGAATTGTTAAAAGTGTTACCTCCCATGGGATTCATGTTTGGAATTCCAGATGTGAATCCATATTGACGGGGTTCCGGTATGATTGAAGGACCAGAGGAAGCAATGGTCTGCATTGGTATGAAGTCTCCTTGATGAACATCCGAACTTGGAGGCTGCATACTTCTTAAGAATCCTTGATCCTGAAAGATGTTGGATCCTTGAACCTGAAAGGATCCTTGGGGCTGAGAGGATCCTTGAACTTGAAAAGATCCTGGAACCATAGAGAATCCTTGGACCTGGGAGGATCCTTGAACCTGGGAGGATCCTTGGACCTGGGAGGATCCTTGATCCTGGGAGGATCCTTGAACTGCGTGCATTCCCAAATATCCTCCTGAGCTGACGAAGGATCCTTGATGCTGAAAAGAGGATCCCGATGGCTGAGAACAGGATCCTTGCGGCTGGAAGTGGGAGCCAAATGCCTGACTCATAGTTGCTGTTCCATAACGCCTTTCTGATGGACCACTTTGATATTGGATGCCCGGAACTGCCGATTGTAGGGTAGTTACAACTGGAGTGTCAAAATTTAATGACCTTGGCATCAGAGGAGAGTGATCCTCCACTGATTTCTTCTGTTTCTTGATATCACCAATCTCCTGGAGGATCCTTTCATTGGTTTTGTCCTGCTCTTGCATACGATCTCTCATCTGCAAAATCAGAGTAAAAAGATCATTAGTAGTGGGATTAGAGGAAACAGAAGAAGTTGGTGGTTTTGGGAAAATGGGGGTTTGTCTCTTCGCAGCATTTTCAGCATTCTTCTGGGATCCAGAAGGTGGTGGAGGCAAAGGTGGAACGCCTTGTGAAGAACTGATTGTCGGCATTGAACTTGAAGTGTTCTTCGCTGAGGAAGCCATCTGCTTGGTTGTAGTGAACCGGAATGACCACAAAAATATGAATCTTCTTAGGAATGAAGCACCAATTGCCCCACGGTGGGCGCCAAACCGTTTTGGTCAAAAATCAAGCAAAGATAATGCAACCAAATCTTTTGTTGTGAGGTGTGATGCTTGAATCAATGAACAATATTAAGGATCACTCAGAAATGTAATGAACAAGTGACACAATGATTTATATGAGGAAAAAGCCCTTGATCAAGAGTTGATCTCCGGCATAAAAAACCTCGGGTGATGGAAACTACCGATCACCAACTCAGATTAAACAGAAAATGTATTACAACTTTGGATGATAGCGAGCTAGTTACAAGGATCACTAGAGTGTAATGTGCAAAAAAGTGTGTAATCGCCAAGCAAACTATCAAGAGCTGATGAGAGCAGTTACGAGTGTGTGTGTTTAGCCAAAAATAGCCAAGTGTTTTAATCTAGCTCGCTATCCCCTTTTAAATTTGGAAAATATCTAAGCTAACTAACTATCCGCATTTCGTGCAAGTCTTCCACGACCTCCATAACGTCCATATTAGTCAAGCACGTGCGGAATAAATAGGGAATATGCTCCAGGAATATCGCCAAGGCCAAGTCCAAGCACGTACTCCTGCAAAACAATCATCATATTCAAAGCAGACAATCGTTAGTGTAAGGATCACTATGATGATCCATGATCCTGATCCTACAATACTCTCTGAGGATCACTAATTCAAACAGAATTGAGGATCCCTAAGCTTGACAGTAATTGAGGATCACTGATGTGTGCAAAATGCAACATATATATTACATCAATTGTGGCATAAAACTAACTCTTTTTTAGTACTAATGTTGGAAAAAGTGTGCTTTTGTCTTCCTTTTGTATTTTCAGGATTAAATGAGCTCAAATTAACAAAAGAAGCAAAAAGACAACAAAATCTAACATAAATACAAGAAAAGGAACAAACGTGGCATGCCCGACCCCACGACAGCATCTTCCCAAGCAAAACAAGAAGACAGAAGACTGAACACGCCCCGTGCTCAGCCAGCACGGGGGTGTGCCCAAGTGTCAGCAGAAAAGACAAAGTGGTAGAAGCTTCTATTGCCCATCACGGGGCCGTGCTCAGCGGACACGGGGCCGTGGTCAACTATAAGATTCGCACAATCTAGGCAAATCTTCATAGTACAAAGATTCTTCTGCACACGGGGTCGTGCTCAGCGGACACGGGGGCGTGGTCAACTAATAAAGACAAGCTGCATTAAATGAAGAAAGAGAGGATGTGGACACGGGGCCGTGCCCACTAGACACGGGGCCGTGCCCGAGCTTCTGTTCAGCCTATAAATAGGAGTGCTTGGCTCAAGCTCAAACCATCCCTTGGCACACCACCTCTCTCACACTTCACCCACCACCACCATAACACCATCATCCACCACCATCATCCATTGTCCATCACAGAGTGTGTGAGTCGTCTCGGGATCCAAGATTGATCGTAAGAGTTCTTGACAAATCCGTAGCACCATAAGTCTTTAAGTTTGTATTTAAATGCTTAACCATGGCCTAATCAATATGTATCTTTGGTGAAGTATTTGAATGTTTTAACTTTTAACCATGACCCAACTTTGATGAAGATTGTACTACAACTTTTTATGTTTTGATTAAAAAGTGTAGAATTTAAAAACCACTTTGTGTTCGTATGTATGTTTCCACATAACACGTGACTACACGTGTTACTTTTGTTTTGGAATTAGTATGCATATGGTAGTGAAATATAATTGATTAACCGTATATTTATTGTTTGCGCATTAATTTTGCTCGACCCACACATTTAAAGTCCAACATTAGAAACAATGAAAATAACCGACCTATAACCGAACCGAAACCGCATTAATCGAAACCGAACGGTTATGATTTTTTGATAACCGCAATGTGCGGTTATGGTTTTGGTTATAGGTAATAACCGAACCAAACCGCACCATGCTCGCCCCTATGTTTGCCTAAGTCTCTTACATCACTTGGTGAAGACAAGTGTCTAGTGTAATACTTTTTATTTCTAATCTTTTCGCACTTTTTACTTGGTTTTGTATTAATGACTTTAATAACTAGTTTCTTATGTTGAAGGTGATTCTTCCTTATCGTTTGTCCGTGGTGTCTTGGCATTATTTTACAGTCTATATAAAATAAAAGATTTTCACCATTCATATCTCCACGGTCTATATGGAGGTATGTTGGCTACCTGGTCGGGGGTTATGGGAACGGTTTGGTAAGAGTCTTGCCATTGTTCAGCGTTTAGAGGTCCTGCAATGGACCTGGGTCAAATTTAGTAGGACCTCCTTCAATACTTAACGGTATTGGATGGCGGGGGTCCAAACTCTTTGATCCCCTCATAAGTTAACTACTATTAATACTATAACCCGGCTATTTAGGACTGTATCCCTGCTGACTCAGACTACTTAGTCGAGGGTAACGTCACCTCCAAAAGAGGGGCCTGCCATAATTTGCATTAATAACTTAATTAATTATCTTTCAATAATCCGACCCTTTAGGATTGTATCCTTGCTGACTCAAACTACTGGGTTGAGGGTAACGTCACCTTCAAAAGAGGGGCCTACTACAATAACTAAGATAATCTCTTAAATAAGTGCAAAAGTGCGGAAATAATCAAAGGTTACACTATACACGAGTCGGAACCAAGTGATTCATCTTGTCTATCTGTTTTTATTTTTATTTTTATTTTCAGCATTTTAGTTAGTCTTTATTTTTCTTAGCTTAAAACATTTTTCTAAACTTTTTTATTTGATTAGACGTTGAGGATAAACCGGTACTAAAAGCTCTTGTGTCCTTGGACGACCTCGGTATCTTACCAACACTATACTACGCTCACGATGGGTGCACTTGCCCATATGTGTGTTTAGTGTTAGTAAATATCGTGTTTTATAAATTTAAAACTTGGCTAAAAAGTGTTAAAGGGGCTTAAAATATACACCTAATATATATAACACTCCACACGCATCAATCACTGATCTTTGGAAAATCCTCCCCTAACATTATCCTCGCCTGATTTTTGACCAAAACAGTTTGGCACCCACCGTGGGGCAATTGGTGCTTCATTTCTGAAAAAATTTGCTCATTGTGTTCAGCGAAGAACAAATGGCTTCTTCAGCGAAGAACACGTCAAGTTCAATGCCGGCAATCACTTCTTCACACGGCGTTCCACCTTTGCCTCCACCACCTTTTAGATCCCAGAAGAATGCTGAAAACGCTGCAAAGAGACGAAACCTCATTTTTCCAAAACCACCAACTTCTGTTGTTTCTTCTAACCCTACTACTAGTGATCTTTTTTCTTTGATTTTGCAGATGAGGGATCACATACAAGAGCAGGACAAAACCAATAAAAGGATCCTCCGGGAAATTGGTGACATCAAGAAACTGAAGAAATAAGGGGAGGATCACTCTCCTCTGATACCAAGGTCACTGGATTTCGACACTCCAGCTATGACTGCCCAGCAATCTGCAGCTCCGGATATCCAGTATCAGAGTGGACCATTGGGAAGGCGTTATGGAACAACAACTATGAGTCAGGCTTTTGGGTCTCACTTTCAGCCTTCGGGATCCTCTTTCCAGCATCAGGGATCCTTCGTCAGCTCAGGAGGATATATGGGGACACACACAGTTCAAGGATCCTCTCAGGTTCAAGGATCCTCTCAGGTTCAAGGATCCTCTCAGGTCCAAGGATCCTCTCAGGTTCAAGGATCCTCTCAGGTCCAAGGATCCTCTCAGGTCCAAGGATCCTCACAGGTCCAAGGATCCTCGCAGGTTCAAGGATCCTCTCAGGTTCAAGGATCCTCCTTCCCGGTTCAAGGATCCAACATCTTTCAGGATCAAGGATTCTTAAGAAGTGTACAACCCTCAAGTTCAGATGTTCATCAAGGAGACTTCATTCCAATGCAGACCATTGCTACTTCTGGTCCTTCAATCATACCAGAATCTCGTCAATATGGATTCACATCTGGGATTCCAAACTTGAATCCTCCGGGAGGTAACACTTTGAATAATTCTTACAACACTAACCATGGCTTTATGCAGGATACAGATATTAATCAAGCTTTGGCTAAAGAATTACAGAAGCTAAAGGATATGATATCCAGTGTTCCAGGAGTGGTTAAGCCCATTCCTAAGATCGCAGATGGTAGCCATAGGATATCTCGTTTTGCACCACCTATTTGTGATGCTGAGATACCCAAAAGGTTCCAGATACCAACTATGAAGCTTTATGATGGTTCGACGGATCCAGAGGAACATGTAGCTCAATACAAAGAAAGGATGGAGATCAATCCAATTCCTAAGAGGCTAAAGGAAGCATGTCTATGCAAGGGTTTTGGATCCACACTCACAGGATCAGCTCTTAAATGGCTGCTAAGTCTTCCCCCTTACTCTATTACTTCATTTGCCAATCTAGTTAATCTGTTTAATAGTCAATTCTCATGTAGTAGAAAATTTGAACGTTTAACTAGTTATCTATATAGGGTAACACAAGGTCAAAATGAATCACTTAGAGATTACATCACTAAGTTTAGTAAAGAATCCTTAGACATTCCTAATCTGGATATAGCTACGGCTGTGGAAGCCTTTAAAATGGGATTGGTTAGGGATTCATTATTCTATGACGATCTTGTTATGACCCCATGCAGGAATCTTGATGAAGTGAGAACCAGGGCCCTTAGATTCATCCGATTAGAGGATGATAAAAGGATCCAGGAAAGACTAGCAGGATCCTCGAAACAGGAAAAGCAAGGATCCTACTTCAAGAACAACACGTTCAAGTCCTACAACAAGTCGGATAATCAGAACGTGCATGCAGTAGAACAGGAAGAGATAATGAGGATTATCTTCCCATTTCTTAATACTGTTTTTCTGTTGATAACAATGAACTAATTTTTGCAATGCAGAATCTAGGTGAGAAAGCAAGATGGCCAAGGAAAAGTGATAAACCAGCCGCAACAAAAGACAAATCCAAATGGTGTGCATATCATGAGGATTTCGGGCATCTTACTGAAGAGTGTATTGCACTTAGAAAAGAAATTGGTTACTTGTTAAGCAAGGGGCACTTAAAAGAACTTTTGGGCAGGAAGAAGTCAAGGATCCAAGATCCTGAGAAGATCCCAGAAAGAGCTCCTGCTCCTCCAGCAGATGCACAAGTTATAAATTTCATTTCCGGTGGATCAAACATTTGTGGTACTTCCTTTTCAGCAGCCAAAAGACATGCCAAGGAGACCAAGATGGATAATGGAGATAGACCCATCCGGACCTCTACTGTCACACAGGAGAAAGTTATAACTTTTGATGAGGATGATCGTGTTGATGTTCAGGATCCTCATCATGATGGTCTTGTTATTACTTTATTCATATCTAACCATTTTGTTCGCAGGATCCTAATCGATGGAGGAAGCTCAGTGAACATCATTCAGCTTGATGTCCTCAAGAAGATGAATATCCCTGAATCAGATATTATCCCAAGATCCTCAGTTCTTGTGGGATTCAGCGGAGAAACCAAGAATACATTGGGGGACATTAAACTTCCCATTTATATTGAAGGACTTCATTCTTATCAAAAATTTTGTGTTATAGATTGCTTATCCTGTTGCAATGTTATCCTTGGCAGGCCATGGATACATGACATGATGGCAGTTGCATCTACATATCATCAATGTGTGAAGCTTCCTAGTCCATGGGGGGTGATAAAGATTGAGAGTGACCAACAAGAAACAAAGAATTGTTATACCTCATCAATGAAGCCAGCCTCAAGACCAAGGGAGCAATAGCAACTAAAGTATCCTCCAAGAGACGTCTTGGAGGCAAGAGAAAAGGATGTAAAAGAAATCCTTATGGATCCTCATGATCCTAAATCTAAAGTCTTCATAGGATCAGGGATCCTCAGCGACATTGAACAGGATCTAGTATCCTTCCTTAAAAGAAGGAAAACTACCTTTGCCTGGAAGCATGAAGACATGACAGGTATCTCTAAGGATATAATTACTCATAAACTTGGCATTGACAGGTCATTCAAACCTATACATCAGAAGAGGAGGAAGTTTGCACCAGAGAGGAATGCCATTATCCAGGAGGAGGTAGACAAATTACTCCGAGCAGGTATGATTAGAGAGGTTAAGTATCCAAGGTGGTTAGCCAATGTGGTTGTTGTTCAAAAGAAAAATGGAAAGTGGAGGGTATGTGTCGATTTCACTGATTTAAACAAGGCATGTCCCAAGGATCCTTTCCCATTACCCCACATTGACTCCATGGTGGATGCTACCGCGGGTCATGAGTTGTTGACTTTTATGGATGCTTCATCTGGATTTCAACAAATTCAGATGGAACCATCTGATCAAGAGGATACGGCCTTTATGACCCCAACTGGTATCTATTGTTATATTGCTATGCCATTTGGACTAAGGAATGCAGGTGCCACTTATCAAAGGCTAGTCAATATGATGTTTAAGGAACAAATTGGACACACTATGGAAGTCTACATAGACGACATGGTGGTTAAGTCCAAGAGAGCTGAGGATCACCTTAGAGACCTGGAAGACGCATTCAATATCCTTGACAAATTCAATATGAAGTTGAATCCTTCAAAGTGTCACTTTGGTGTTAAAGCAGGTAAGTTCCTAGGATACATGGTAACAAAAAGAGGCATTGAAGCAAGTCCAGAGCAAATTAAGGCTATTGTGAATATCAAATCTCCTGCCAATGCCAAGGATGTGCAAAGGTTAACAGGAAGGATCGCAGCCTTGAATAGGTTCATATCAAAATCATCAGAAAAGTGCAAGGAATTCTATGACATTTTGAGAAAGAACAAGAAATTTGAATGGACTGAAAAGCATGAAAATACTCTCAAAGCCCTTAAGGATTACCTATCCTTAGCTCCTGCCTTGATGAAACCAGAAAAAGGGGATGTATTATCCTTGTACCTAGCGGTATCCTCTAAAGCAGTAAGTGCGGTCCTTGTTAAGGATCATGAAGGTACACAACATCCTGTCTATTATGTAAGTAAGAATTTGCTTGATGCTGAATCCAGGTATTCACATTTAGAAAAACTTATCCTTGCGTTGATTATGGCATCTACTAAACTAAGACATTATGTAACAACTCTCATCAAAAGTCCTATTTATTATTTTAATTTGTCCAATAGGAAACCCTAATTAAGACACCCAAGTGATTCTGCATAAACCCTAAAATTTTCAGAACAATCAGAATCAGGATCAGGGCCCCTAAAACTCAGGGGGGGTGATTGTAGATCGATTTACCAAATCAGCTCATTTCTTACCTATGAAAGAAACCTTTAGCATGGAAAGGTTGGCAAAGTTGTATGTGGATGAAGTTGTATCTTTACATGGAGTTCCACTCTCCATTGTATCAGATAGGGATAGTCGTTTCACTTCCCACTTATGGAAAAGTTTCCAAGAAGCTATGGGAACCCGATTAAATCTAAGTACTGCATATCATCCACAAACAGACGGGCAAAGTGAAAGGACAATCCAAACTCTGGAAGACATGCTTAGAGCATGTGTAATAGATTTTGGTGGAAACTCGGATGATCACTTACCATTAATTGAATTCTCCTATAACAATAGTTATCATGCAAGCATCGAAACTGCCCCATTTGAAGCACTATATGGACGTAAGTGCAGAACTCCAGTTTGTTGGGCAGAAATAGGAGAAAGTCAATTATCAGGTCCAGAGATTGTACAAGAAACTACTGACAAGATCAATCAAATCAAGGAAAGATTAAAGACTGCTCGGGATCGTCAAAAGAGCTATGCTGACAATCGACGTAAACCAATAGAGTTCCAAGTTGGAGACAAGGTACTATTGAAAGTTTCACCCTGGAAAGGAGTAGTTCGATTCGGAAAGAAGGGAAAGCTAAGTCCAAGATACGTAGGACCATTTTCAGTTATCCAACGTATAGGACCAGTTGCTTATCGTTTACAACTACCAGAGGAGTTAACTGGAGTACATGACGTATTTCATGTATCCAACCTCAAGAAATGCCTATCAGACGAATCTTTGGTAGTACCTCTCCAAGATATAAAGATAAATGAGAAATTGAAATTTGTTGAAAAACCTCTTCAAATCGAGGATCGAAAGATTAAGTTTCTCAAGCACAAGCGACTAGTTCTAGTCAAAGTCAAGTGGGATTCAAAGAGAGGAGCTGAATACACTTGGGAGCTGGAATCAGAAATGAAGCGAAAATACCCCTACTTGTTCCAGTAAATCTCGAGGACGAGATTTTTATTAAGGTGGGGAGGACGTAACAACTCTCATCAAAAGTCCTATTTATTATTTTAATTTGTCCAATAGGAAACCCTAATTAAGACACCCAAGTGATTCTGCATAAACCCTAAAATTTTCAGAACAATCAGAATCAGGATCAGGGCCCCTAAAACTCAGGGGGGGTATTCCCTAGTTACGATTATCCACTTAATTTGCTGTCAAAAACGAATTTTATCATTTCGTCAACTCAACAAAGCTAGTTAGGGACGTGGCTACCCTATGGTAGATGGTGACCCTTCGCGCCACGCGACGCCCAAGGTGGTACCCCTCGCGTCACGCGAGGGGGTCAAATTTCAAGTATAAATAGTGGGGTTTGGGACTTGCATTCTGGAGTTGGAACGACGTAAAAAATTCGTTATACACACTGAGTTATAGTCTTTTTACTACAAAAACACACACGAATCACGAATCGCTGCCGCAATACAGGGTAATAACTCGATCGCTGCTACGATTAAATATCCGATCGATTAAACTATCCAATGGATGTTTAAGTGTTGCCCACATTAGGGTTTATGCTTTGTCATTCGTCGTTAAATCGATGGATGTTTAAGTATCGCACTTTGTCATTCGTTGTGAGGGTTTAATCTCGTGAGTTATCGTAAATGCTGTATTAGTTACTAACCTAGTTTTGTGTGCATTGTTATTTAAACTAGGTTAACAAGACTAATCAATAAGCTAGACTCTACCCGTGTTAAATCTGCAATGTGAGTCATTCTCTTTTTATCAAATTTGATTTCAAAATCATGTTTACTTTCAAAGTTTTAATTACAGGGATTAAGTCTTTGTAATCACCAAATTACAGCCGGTATGTGGGGTTTTGTATACATTACTTGATAATCGTCACCATTGGACAACGAGTTAGCCAATGGGTGATATGACCATAGTCACAGAAATGAGTCAAGTGACAAGTACCGTTGGGTAATTGGTTGATATCAGGAAACATTGTAATCGCTCTTAATACTGTAAATTATAACAAACAGGTCGTTTTAGTAAAAAGAATGATTCACCAGTATTTCCCGCTGACAAAATCTTTTTCAAACATGTTTCAGGTGATCTGTTGTGATCCAGGAAAAGTGCCGTGAAGCACTACAAGCTTAAGGAAGTGGCTCAATATAAAATAAAGGAATATGTTTTGCAAAAATAAAGATTTCTCAGTGAAATCATATGATTGTAAATTACCAGGGTTTTATCCCAAGTTGTGAAATAAAATAATCGGGAAATTTCAGCTTTGAAAAGATCCTGAAGAAAACTTCCGCTGTTAACTCAATTAAATAAATACCACGGGATTTTCTGTCCCGCGGCTCCTGAAACGGGTCAAACCGGGCCGGGGGTCGTGACACATTATTTTGAAACTCATGCCATTATTGTTAAAACTAATTTTCCAATTAAGAATGTTCTCAGGAAATGTGAAATGTCAGGAAGGATGGCTAAATGGGCAGTGAAGCTAAGTGCTTATGATATAAGATATCAACCAAGGACTGCCATCAAATCCCAAGCCTTAGCTGACTTTGTGGCAGATTTTAGTAGTGATTTACAAAAAGAAGCTGAGTTAGAAGTTCAGCAGCTTGAAGAAACTAAGGATCCTTGGATACTTTTCACTGATGGAGCCTCTAATGTCAAAGGAACAGGACTTGGAATACTACTAAAATCGCCACAGGGGGGCATAATACCCCATTCCATAGCTTGTGAGTTTCAAACTACTAATAATGAGGCTGAATATGAGGCCTTGATAGCTGGTTTGCAAATTGCCAAGCATATGAGGATCAGGTATCTTGAGGTACATGTAGATTCATTGTTAATCACTAATCACTTTAATGGATCCTATGCTGTTAAAGGTGAAAAGCTAATCAAATACCTAGAGATAGTCAAGGAATTGGCACTCTCTTTTGTTTCTTTTAGTTTGACACAGGTACCCAGGGAAGAAAATGCAGAAGCTGATGCATTGGCCAACCTAGGATCATCCTTGAAAGTCCCAGAGGATATCAAGATCCCTATCATCCATGTTTTGGCTCCTGCTATTGAGGATCATATAACTATGGAGATAGATGAGGATCCTGCAATGGTTCCTAGTGATGGTGCACAGTCTCATTCAGGATCATGGATCCTTCCAATCATGAGATATATACAACATGGAGATATTCCCACAGGAGAAAACCCCAGGGCTTTCAAAATTAAGGTATCTCAATTTACAATACTGAATAACATGTTATATAAACGATCTCTTGCAGGTCCATATCTAAGATGCATAGAAGATCCTAAAATTCAAGAAGTCTTAAAGGATTTTCATGAAGGAGATTGTGGAAACCACACTGGGGGCAGAGCATTGTTCTCAATGATCCTTAGGACAGGATACTATTGGCCTACAATGAAGAAGGATGATGTGGATTATGCCAAGAAGTGTGATCCTTGTCAGAGACATAGTAATATCCTTCACCAAGCAGCAGAGCTCTTGCATCCTATATCCTCCTCTTGGCCATTTATGAGATGGGGAATGGATATAGTTGGAAAACTTCCCAAAGCACCAGGAGGAAAGGTGTTCATGCTTGCCATGACTGATTACTTCTCTAAGTGGATAGAGGCTGAAGCTTTTGCTCAAGTCAGAGAAAAGGAAGTGATATCCTTTATTAAAAGAAACATTATTACTAGATTTGGTATCCCTTCTGAAATTGTTTGTGATAATGGATCCCAATTTATTAGGAGTAGAACTACTAACTTTTGTAACAGCTGGGGGATTAAGATGATAACATCAACACCAGTCCACCCACAAGCTAATGGTCAAGCAGAATCATCCAACAAGATCATCATCAACAACTTGAAGAAGAAGCTTGGATCCAAGAAAGGAAAGTGGGCAGAAGAACTACCTTATGTACTATGGGCTGATAGGACAACTCCCAAGAACGCCACTGGCCAAACTCCATTTCCTTTGGTATTTGGGGCAGAATCAGTGATCCCTACAGAGATGGTGGTTCCTACTGCAAGAACAAGCATTCGTGATCCTGAAGGAAATGCTGAAAATTTGGTTCAAGACTTGGATACTATAGAAGAACTCAGGGATTTGGCAAGGATAAGGATGGCTAGTTATCAACAAAGGATGGCTGGAGCCTACAATAAGAATGTAAGGATCAGGAAGTTCCAAGTTGGTGATATGGTATTAAGGAAAGCATTTCAGAATACCACAAATCCTGTTGATGGAAAATTGGCACCAAAGTGGGAAGGCCCCTACCTGATTGAAGCTGAGGCTGGAAAGGGGGCATATCGATTGCTAACAATGGAAGGCGATTTGCTACCAAGAGCTTGGAATGCTGTCCACCTGAAGAAATACTTCATGTGATAAGGATTCATGATCCTTAGCAATATTCATGATCCACATCCTTGAAGGATCCTTAGAGAATGGATGATTCTCATTTTGGTAATGATCTAATCTCAAACTATTTCATTCTTTAATTATCCTATATATAAGGAAAAGGATCCTGGATCCTTTATCCTTCTTTCACTTAATTCTGAGTTTCGCAGAAGGTTCATATATCCTTGACAAAGGGTTCAGTATCTACAGAAGTATCCAGTTATTTGGGCTTGGCCCCAGTTTTTTGGGCTTGACCCCAGTTTTTTGGGCTAGTCCCCAGTTGTTGGGCCTGTCCCCAGTATCGCCAGCAGTGTACGATGATCCTGGTACAGTTCATGGCAATGGGACCAGTACTCGCTTTAGGGGCTGACAATTTCATTGTACTGGCTGTATCCGGGATCCTACGTATAATGGTAGACGTACCATACATCCGTTCCTAAGGTTTCTAACGTTTTCACGTTAGCTAAGGTTTTGGCATTTTCATGTCACTAAGTTTGGATAGTCGCCAGTGAGGGCCATACTCCAGTTTACACAAGATCCTTTGGGCTTGTCCCCAGTTTTTTGGGCTTGTCCCCAGTATATTGGGCTTGTCCCCAGAATTGTTGGGCTTGTCCCCAGTTGCTAACTCTTTTCTTATAATGGCTAAGTCCCAAGTTATGTTCCATTTCAGGTTTTTTAAGCTAAACAGCTAAGGATCCTTGATCCTTACCTTTTACTAAGGTTTGTCTTTTGGTTATCCAGATTTTAAATGTTAAAGGTTTAGGATCCTAACTTGGATTCTCAGGTATGATCCTTGATCATTTTGATTTTACCATTTTATTTATCTAAGTGACCCTTATTCTTTGACAACAGGATACATGATCCTTAAGTTACATTACTTTTTTGAATTTATCGATTATAGGATATTTGATCCTTGATCATATCCTAAGCTTTTTGACATGATTTATTAAACCTTTATTCTTTACTTATGATTTCAAACAAAGTATATCACAACTATTGAAAGATAAAATATTTACAAAAGTAACAACATAAGAAATAGCCAAAAGATTAAAGTTTTATTTATCCACCAAAAGTTAAACCTTTGAAAGGTTGTCAAAATTGCCAACCCAAGTTTCTACCAGCAAAACGTGGCCCGTCCACTTGGGTTGGCAAAGGGTGTCCATTGTTAACAGGTCTTAAAAGTTCAGGAAATAAAAGATGGCAGGATAACAAGTGGTTTCATCTCCCAAAACAGAGGATCCCTCCACCACCTATTATCCTACCCATTGTTCAAAGGATCCATGATCCTCAACCCTAATAGCTATTGTTTAGTTATTACAGACCATCATTGTTTGAAATAAAAACATCAACAACCAAAAACCGCTACCAAATCATAAAAAAATGGGCTCCGGCCACGTCTAGATAAATCCATCATCGCCCATTTCTGCAGCTCAAACCTTGGCTGCATCACCACCAGCATCACCCGCCTGATCCTTAGCTCCACTGCCGCTTGCCTCCAGCATCAAGACCTCTGTAGCCTCCTCCTCATCATCAAGCTCAGCCAGCCTAGCCTTCCAGCCCTCCTGGTCCCAGTTGGTCCTGTCAAAGTCAGGATCCTCAGCCTCTTGAGCCATCTGCAACTTGGTCTTGTACATAGCAATGGCAGCAGAGAGTTTGGCATCCTCCATCACCTCGTTTTTCTCATGGTCAGCATTGATCTGGGTCATTACCAGCTGCTTCTTTGCCAAGTTCAGATCCTTCTCAAGGCGAGAGATAGTCTCATCCTTAGCCAAGAAGATTTTCTGGAAGTCCAACTCTTTCGCCTCAGCCTCTTCAACATAGGCATCAAAAAGCATCCGGATTTCAGCGAATTTCTGCAAAGAAAGAAGGATTCATTTTAGGATCACTTATCCTCATGTGTGCAGGATAGGATTAAGGAATAGAGATACTTACCGCATTGAAGTATTCCTCAAATTGGTAACGGAGAAGGGGTAGGCCTTCAAGGTTGTCAGCTTCAGAAGACTTCATTTTCTTTCCTCATTTGCCCTTGGAGATAACAGGCTTAGGGACTGTAGCACTCGGGCTAGCAGCAGTTTTCTTCTTTCCAGACCGAGGAGCCACAGTGCTGAGATCACTGACACTAATGCGGGAGGCTGACTTCGAGGATTTTCCAGCGCCTATCAATCCAAAACAACAGATAAGTATTCTTGTTTTATTTTCATTTAAACATTTAACCATATATAAACTTGGATACTTACTTGACATTGTAACTGAGCCGGAGGATACTTCTTGAGAATCCTTGGTATTTGCTTGAAATGATCTTACTGCAGGATCAAGATTCCAGAAAGCAGCGATCCTCTCCTTTGTTGCAGGTGATGGAATAATATGAGAAACAGAGATAGCTGCAAATCAAAACAAAAAAGAATCAGTTATCCTCACAGGAACAGGGTTATCCTATGATCCTTCTATAAGGATCCTCTATCCTACCATGAGTGGCCCATTTTCTAGGGAGATCCTTCCCATCCGGGATAGAATCCATCCTAATGAAGAAAAAACGCTTCTTCCAGTTAGTGTCATTTTTGGTGGTCTTGAGGATTGGGTGTTCTTCACCGGGTTTGTGTTTGAATAAAAAGCGGTGTGAACCATGGCTCACAAGGTTGTACAGTTCAGCAAGTTCCGACATCCCCAACTCTATGCCGTCTTGCTCAATGATTCTCTCTAGGGTATATAAAACCCTCCACATCATTGGCATGGCCTGGACATAGGATATGCCGGTAAGGGAGAAGAAAGACTGGGTAAAAGCAGGGAAAGGATAGGAGTATCCTATCAGAAATGGGGTGGCCGAAAAAGCAACCTAAGTTGCAGAAACGAAGTCACTCAAGGCGGTAGGGTCAAAAGGTTTAAAAACAGAGTCTGCCGGAAAGCAATGACGAATCCGGTCTATCTCCGGATCAATAAAGCAGCAACGTTCCTTCGGAGAATCTTTGATGATTCCTTGGCTCTTTAGGGGACTATCTTTTTGGTGATCCTTAGCCGGTGAGGATCTTAAAACCATCTTGGCCATGGATGATGTTAGAGAAAGTAGGAACAGCAGAAGAAGATGAATAGAGAACGGAGAGAGAAGTACCTGATCAATCTTCGAATGAGGATTTAAAGGGTGTAACGCACGAATTTAAATGCTTCCTGGCCCTTATCTCTAACTTGAATTTATAATGATGATTTTGCAGGATTGTCACTTCAATGACGTAAGATCAGCAACAGCTAGTTCGATCCTAACGGCTATATATCCGTTAGTTAGTTGCAGATAAGATCGAAAATATAAATCGTTAATTTACATTTTACTCCTTATATTTTGGGGGCAATTGTTAAGGGAGGATTTTCCAATCCAAAGGATCAAGGATCCTCAAGTACTGCCAGGATCACGGGTTCTTAATTCTGTTTGAATTAGGATCCTCAGAATGTGTTGCAGGACCAGGATTCAGGATCCTCATTGTTATCCTTACACTAACGGTTGTCTACCTTTTATGTGAGTTCGTTTTGCAGGAGTATGTGCATGGACTTGGTCTTGCCGATATTCGTGGAGCATATTCCCTCAATATTCCGCACGTGCTTGGCCCTTGTGAACGTTATGGAGATCGTGGGAGACTTGCACATTTAGCGGATAGTTAGTTATTTTAGTTATTTCTAAATTAAAAAAGGGGATAACAAGCTTGAGATATAACACTTAGCGAATTTAGCAAACACACACTCTCATAACAGCTCTCAATCAGTTCTCAGCAGTTTATTTGGCGATTTCATACACTTTTACACTTTTGCACTCTAGTGATCCTTGTAACAAGCTTGTTATCATCCCGAGTTGTAACAACTATTTGTTTAATTGTAGTTGGTGATCGGTAGTTTCCATCTCCTGAGGTTTTTTATGCCGGAGATCAACTCTTGATCAAGGGCTTTTTCCTCGTATAAATCCTTGTGTCGCTTGTTCATAACATTTTCCAAGTTATTCATTCATTTGTTCATTGTTTCAAGCATCATTCCTCACAACAAAGATTTGGTTGTATTATCCTCGCCTGATTTTTTACCAAAACAATAATTATGTATTTCGTAGCATAGATTTATAAATAGTATCATCAATATATCGCAAAAGAAAAGTCTTATATCTATATAATAAAGCACTAGAATGAAATATTACTAAAGAAACGTTTCTTTAGGGTTTGAATTTAATCTAAACAAATTCTTGTTTGTTTAAATTACTTAATTTATTACTTTTATTCTCTGTCATAAGACCTTTGTTATAAGGTTGTATACAGTAAAAATCTACAATGCATGTGAAACAAAGCATGTACTTAGCATATCAATTTTATTTATTTGTCTTATTTGAGAGTTATTTTAAGTTTGAGCTAGCTTGAAGGTTTTGAAACAAATCATTAACTTTCACTTCAAACTATTTAACAAGTCGACTTGAAGCAAACCATGTATGCATTGTAGACAATAGAAGTTTAGCTTGGGTATTATATACTATAATTTTGTAACATGTTTGTGCATGGTGGATTACACATTCAGCTTTAACAGTTTTCTATACTTTTATTGTTTGTATTTTGAGTTTAGGGGATTATACGCTACACAGCCACACATGTCAACCATTACCATGCCATGCGCCCCCCTTTTAAACCACGAATCTTGGTTACACACTCTTTCATGGCGGTTTGACAAAGTCATCAGAGAAAACCTCGGCAGACCACCAAACCTCCATTCTCATACCGTCTTCAATTCCCGCAACCACCGTATGAGTAAACTCTAATCCTAACTAAGCCCTAAATTTAAAGCCTGGAAATCACTGTAATTTGTCAGTAATTGACATCCAATGAAGAAGGGAACCATGCAAAGAAGGGGATGTTGACTGCTTTGAGGTATCGGTTCTCCGTCCAGATCTTCCGCTCACAACTATCTCTGTACGATTTTCTGGTAAAAAATCACTAATATTCCTTGTAGGATCGTTGTGCGACCTGAATGAGTCGTTCAGAAGAGTTTTGGACCTGAATCAAAGGCGGAATGAATGAAACGGACGCTCGATTCAATTATAATGTCTCTTGTATTGATATAATAGTCTTACATCACCTGGAGACAATTCGGCAGCACTTCGTTACCGAATCAGACAAAGTAATTCCGTTTCAAATGACACACCAGGCTCACCTATATATAGTGTTGTGATTCCGTTTGAAATGGCTATTGGATGTTTCAAGCGGAATTAGCTCCAAACACATAAAAATCAGTTTCTAGCAACCTGAGCACTGGTTTATCCTATCCTATACATGACTCGATACAAGACGAAGTCAATAGACATAGTGCACTAACAGACTCCCCCTTGGATGTTGACGAAGTCTTCAGTGTCGAGTATTTATCATGACACATCTTCAGTCTTGATCAGTCTTCACACTCTTACCAAATTGTCTAACAGTGTAAGCATCCATCAATCTTTCTACTTTGATCAGCTTCTATCTTTGAATTGTATACCAGGATCTGTCTCTGGCTCTAACATTAACAGATTCTTCAGGCTCCCCCTTTCGTCAAGCTTCCGTGCTTTAGGGATCGACACCTTGCTTTCTGGTTACAAGCTCCCCCTTGCTTTGAGCTCGTCTTCAGACTCCCCCTTAGACTCAGTAATAAGGATCGTAGTCTGGTACAATATCTGCAATTTCTCAATCATTTATAAGTAACAACATTTTGAATACTCAATTATCCAGGAATTGTGACCTGGCTCTTTTATCATAAAAATTTTACAATGAAAGCAATTTTGATTTTCCAGGAATCGTAACCTAGCTTTATTCAACAGATATTAACAAAATAAGCATCCAAATCCCTCACAGTTAATCATCCAAGTCCAAACTAATGACCTTGGAGATATCACAAACTGTTTTTGATTTTTTATTAAAAACTTCAAGTTTCAAATTAATGAACTTGTTTTATTTTCAGAAACACAATCAGCATACTTAGATTTTGAAACTCAGCACTCAGACATCGGTTGTCGAAAATAAAGTAGAATCGAAATCTTTTTGTATATTTCTGAAATATAAAGCAGTAAAGAAATATGTACAAACATATTTACAAGCAATATTTTTGTTTGAGTATGCGTCAGAGGATCATATCAGTTTTTGACAAGTCACAAGTACCGTTGAGCTTAGTTACACAATAAGAATTAAACAATTCACTTTGATTGTCGATATACTGATCCACTTAAATTTTCACACAAATTTCAACTAATTCAGGATACGAATTAGGTGTATTAAGAACTTAAACTCATACATGTGTCCCACCTCTTGAATATACTCCCGTATCCAGATCCCAATATTCAGTCTTACAGGTGAGTATACCTAGATGATATCTGTAAAGGGTTAAATTGCGAGAACCGTGAGAGCTCAGGTCAGAACTTCCGTTCAGCAAAGAGATGACGGCTTCGACTTTAGGTGTGTTCCCTTTAGAGAATCTTTTCTTCAACAGCACATGATTAACATTTCAATGTTCCATCATTTTTTATGCTGAGGGCGATTGCTATATTTCAAGCATGCAGAAAGTATTATATGGGGACTAGGCCATTGCTTCCGCAAAATCAGAAGTCCCGGAATAATACCCCAGATATCACTAAGTATAAAGACCTAGTATCTCAGAAAAAAGGGGTCCTTCAAACAAGATTTCAGGGGTTACCTATATATCCAAGTAGTGTTCCCCACGAAACAAGCAAGTTTGAAATTATGTTTATATCCCGAAAAAGTTTACTAAATGTGTAAAAACCTATCGGCATATCATCAGTGAGACTGTTTAACGCTATATAATCATTACATTTCTTTAGCATACTGTAACTGTCTACTGATGTACTATCATTTCCTCTTTTTACACAAAAACTCATTTTTGAATTTTATCATGTTTTTGACTTTTTCAAAATTTCTAAATGTTTTTGGATTTTCTGACAATAATACTCCCCCTAAAATGCAAAATCATATAAAAGAAAATTTGACAAACCGACACTGATAGCTTTGTCTCGCCATCCATTTTCTGCTTCACATGCTCTGTTTTGCAGAAAGTATAACGTACCCCCATGATTTACAACACATTGATTTTTTACAGTTTGAAAATCATTTTTCAATCTTGTGAAATTAATCATGTTTGTTCCGCCGTGAGGGTTTCGGCATATTCAAGTAACATATTTTTGGTTTTTCAAATTTTTGACAAACTAAAACAAATTTTTGTTTTTTTTTTAATTTTCAATTTTTAGGGTTTTTGAAATATTGTTTATTTATGTACAGAAAACAAACACACTCCCTGTTTCAACCAAACCAGGGTTCAGCAGCCTCCTCTTCTTGTGCCAGGCTGCTCTTATCTCCATATTCACAATCTTCAGTTGTCTTGAGCACCTGGACATTCAACTATTCAGTCACTTGAACAATTTAGCCCAGGTCTGTTGAACCTTAAGCATTTCAACACAATATGTATCATGCAGTTTCGGGAAATCTTTGTCATCAAAGACTTTTTCAACTTTGACTTCAACTTTTTCATCTTTTATCGAAGTCATTTGTTTCTTAATACTCCATGTTTGACCTTTTGGAGTACCTCTTTTGTAAAATTTTGACTCTTTTTGAACATTTTCATTCGGAACAACTTTTGGTTTCCAAAACTCATTTGATTTCATTGTATCGACAGTTGTTTTCCAACTTTGTGTTATTCTTAATCTGGGTGTGTGAGAATTCCAGGTTTGTCTAGAATCGAACCTATTCGGGTTTGATTTCCAAGTTTGGTTTGAAACAAACTTGTTTGTGTTGTACCTCCAAGTTTGTTTTGAATCAAATCTAGTTGACCTGTGTTTCACAATCTCGGATTTCTGTTTTTGAAAATTATCAGACTCCTTTTTGTCAACATCCACAGGTTTCAGATTTGGACACTTGCGTGCGAGATGTCCAATTTGATCACACTTAAAACATGTTCTTTTTGAAACATCTTTGACCTGTGGTTGTTTCTTTTTCTTTTGAGCATAAAACTCTTCATTAGACTGTCGTCTAAATTTGAGTTCTTTCTCTTCTTCAGAACTTGTCCCATGAACAAAATTCATTTTTGTCTGAAAATTCAGAGTTTCATTTTTATTTCGACCTTGTTTCTTCTTATAACCCAACCCAGCCTTCATATTCTTCCTTTTGTAACCAGGTTTGTTATAAAAAGTTTTGTGACCTTTTCCAGCAAACTTTGAAATTTCAGATTTTTCAATTTCAACCATCTTGAAAACTTTATCAACCTTTTCTGAAATCACATTCTGAATCGGGAATATAACATCTAAGAATAATTTGTCCGATCCAATCATGGTATAAACCAATCCTTTTGAATCATCATCCAATTTTTTCTTAGATTTTGAGTTTTTCAGATATCCATCATGAAAAATACCTTCATTTTCATCCTGTGATTCAGATTTACCTGTTTCAACTGACTCTTCTTTCAACATACTTTCAACGACCTTACCTACCACCTCTGAATCACTAGAATCATCAGATTTGGAATAGGTTACGTCAATGTTATCTGGCAATTGATCTACCATGTTGAAAGCTTTTTCGACCTTTTCATCATCATAAAATGCAAACTTTTCCGGTGGTGGAACTTGATGAAATTCTGAGCCAATGCCTTTCTTGTTTTGCTCAGAATCTTTTCCATCCGGTTTTATGTTGAAAATACGTTCAAGCACATATGACAACACGTGATAACTTTTTAACTTGTTGTTATCCTATTCTAAATCAGCAATCTGACGCTTTAGCTTAGCAACATCCTCAATATAGGAATTTACAACATGTTGTTTTATTTCATACTGTCGCTTAAGCTCATTAGTTGTTTCAGAACAGTAATTCAATCTTGATTGAGCAAATTTCATTTCACTTTTCACCTTTTCATATGACTCTTTTATAATGTGATATGCCAATTTTATTGAATCATATTCCTTTTTCATTTCTTGACAAACATTTTCTTTTTGATCACATTCTTCTGTCATTTTCAAAACATTTGCTTTCAAAACTTCATTTTCTTTTTCTAACATTTTACATTTTTCTGAAATTTTTTCATCATTATCTTTCAAAACTTTTTCGTTTTCTAACATTTCTTTGTATTTATTTTTGAAAACTTCTTCTATTTTGGTAAATTCAAGATCTCTTGTTCTGAACCTTTCATCTTTTTCAGTACAAGTACTGCACGTTTCCATGCATTTCTTGCACTGTTCAACAATTTTAATTTGAGTTTCAGAATCAGAATTTACCTCAGTGATTGGCACCTTGGTGTTCTCTGCTGCATCTATCTGATCAGTATCTTTCTGTTTCAGTTCAGTTTCACTCTTCTTTTCTCCACCAGTACCAGCATTACCAACAACATTCGAAGTCTCATCCTTCACTTCAATCAAACTTTCAACATTCTTCTCAGCTTCTTCAACCTGCAGTTTTTCAGTAACTGCTTCTTTCACACCTTTTTCATTCACAACAACTTTTTCTTCTACCTTCTCTTCTTCAGTAATCTTCTTTAAATTGTTCACTATCTCATCAACATTCTTCTTCATTCTTTCTTCATCTCTCTTCCTCAAACTCGATATCATGACATGTCTTATGTTCTTTTCAAGCCTTTTTGCATATGTTTATCTTTTTCAACATTTGTGTAATATTCGACTGATCGAGGAATTATGAGAAGAGCATCATCAAAAACTATGTCCTTTTTGGGAACAACAAGTTCACCTTGTCTGTTGAAATAGCATTCTCTCTTTTTATCCCATCTTTTATTGCTCACTGCACTTTCATACTCCTCTTGCATTTCATCCATCCTGTTCCAAGCAATGTTTCTTTCTCTGTAAGTTTTATCAATCAGAATCTCTTCTCTGGTTTTCTCTTTGATTTCAGATATAACATTTTCTTCTTTGTTTTCCTATTTAATTTCAACAACGAAAATATAATGATTGCTCTTTGATGGGTTTCTGCCATGAGCTGTACTTCTATTATCAACACGATCTTCTTCTGAAAGAATCTGGCTCCAATCAAATCCTTCGTCATCATGGATTACAGCACAAGCTCTTGACTTTTCTCTGGGTTTATCTTCAATCATTTTCGGCTCTTCTTTGCTTCGGTGGTATATTGCCTTTCGGTAATAATCATCATTGAACGGATGTTCATTTCCACCAACTGCAGAATTGTTGCATTCTCTCTTGAAATGGCCTTTTTGCTTACATTTGAAGCAGGTCACTTTGGACTTATCAAATCCAAGTTTTGTTGATGCACCGCCTAAAGATTGTTTCCCAGTAATCTCCATGTATCTCTGAGCTCTTCTGATGCAACTCGCTAAACACCAGCGGATGTCAATGAGTTCCATCTCTTTCGGATCAATCTGGTCGTAGTCTTCTTTGGTTAACTCTGAGTTTCCAATTTTGCCAGCTATAAGACCTTCATACAATTCCAGAACAGATGCAAGGAAGCTCATTTGCTGCTTAGCTGCATTGATGCTCATTGCAGGAGAATTTTTCAATTTGAGAGCAATGTTGCACAATATTTCCTCTGATTCTTCAGAAATAGCTTTTGACGATGAATGATAACCTGGATTGTAACTTAATGAGCTTTTCTGTGGCTCTTTTATCCTCTCACCACTGAATGCTGTCTTTGGTGATTCTCCAACTTTCACCGAAGGTAAATTACCTTTATAGTAGAGACCAACATTCTGTTGATGTGAAGAACTGCTCATCTTGTTCTGCTTTTGCAATTCAAGCTCATGACTTTCTATCTTTTCTATCAAGACATCAAGAGAAATTGTATCATATAAAGCATCATTTTTCAATATGAATACAAACCTTTGCCACTGATCAGCTCGTGGTAACGCTTCTATGATCTTATCAATTATTTCTTCACGAGTTTTAACAATACCAAAATGATCAAGTTTAATTTTTAGATGACCAAATCTCTCTATCATTTGTCTTACTGATTCATCTTTCAAACTATCAAACAAATCAAATTCTTTCTTTAATAAAGCAATTTTATTTTTCTTGATTTGTTTACCCCCCTCAGCTTTTACCCGTAAAGCTTCCCAGACAGATTTCGATGTTCCATCATGTTGCAATAAAGCAAACATGTCATTTCTGATTGAAGATTGAATTAAAGCAATCATTCTCTGTTCAGCTGAGAATTCTCTTTTGTCATCTGCTGATAATTTTTTGAGCGGGGTTTCTTCTCCTTTATCATTGGTCGGCCTTTTATAACCAAATTCCAAACAGAACCAACTTTCATGAGCATAAGCTTTTGCCCAGTTGATGAACCGATCTTTCCACCAAGTGTAATCTTCAATGCTTTCCAGAGTTGGTGGTTTTGAATGTGTTCCGTAAAAGTTATCATGTTTAATGATCTCATTTATTGCTTTTGTAATAGTTTTTGGTGTGACAGTTGAGATTTCGGAAGACTCGGATGTAAACGCGTTGTAAAACGTATTGTAGAACTCTTCAGCCATGATGTGAAATTCTTGAATTACCTGGAGACAAAGACAATCAAACAAATACAATCAGTTTAAACAATATCAAACAACTTGTAATAAACTGACACTCGATTGACGTGAAATGATCTTGACGCGGAATTTCCACTTTCAAACGGAATAGTAATTTTCAAAAGGAATCGCTTCTTCAAGCGAAATCAGAACTTTCACATGAGATCACACTTTCAAACGAAATCCCTTACTCAAACGAAATTAACCTTTCACACGGAATACCCTTTTGAAACGAAATTACTGATTCCGTGTGAACCTTTCAAACAGAATTACACTTTGAAGCGAAATCAGGTGAACTTTTCAAGCGGAATTACTTTTTGGTGTGGAATTACCCTCTTCACACGGAATTAACACTGAATTCAAACGAAATTAGCAAGCTATTTCAAATGGAATTATGATGACATCAGCATTTCGGTCCAATTTTTGTCTAATTGATCCAGTAAACGGTCGAATTATGATTTGAAACTTTCAAGGATTCATTAAAACTGTGTTTCGCAAGTAATGTGTAAAATTCAGTCCATTTTGTCCGTAAAAACTTGTTCAATTGTGAAAAAGAAGGTGTAGAAGTCAGAAAACTGATGAAATCAAGCTAAACTCTTCCTCCTGAGCTCTGATACCACTTGTAGGATCGTTGTGCGACCTGAATGAGTCGTTCAGAAGACTTTTGGATCCGAATCAAAGGCGGAATCAATGAAATGGATGCTCGATTCAATTATAATGTCTCTTGTATTGATATAATAGTCTTACAGCACCTGGAGACAATTCGGCAGTACTTCGTTACCGAATCAGACAAAGTAATTCCGTTTCAAATGACACACCAGGCTCACCTATATATAGTGTTGTGATTCCGTTTGAAATGGCCATTGGCTGTTTCAAGCGAAATTAGCTCCAAACACATAAAAATCAGTTTCTAGCAACCTGAGCACTGCTTTATCCTATCCTATACATGACTCGATACAAGACGAAGTCAATAGACATAGTGCACTAACATTCCTTTCTGTTCGTCAAAGGGTTTTTCTGTACAAACGCGATTGCATTTCGCGTATAATTGATTTGCTGTTTACTTGCAGAATTTAGAGTTGTTGCTGTGACGTATTTTGAATTCGATTTGTTTGTTTAGTTGTTTTGAGCTATGGTACTCTACGATGGATTACCTGTTCCAAAAGATAAAGAGGTGAGTGAGTTCTAATTAAGCATTGTACCGATTATTATTATTATGATGATGATGATGATGATGATGATGATGGTGATGGTGATGATGATATATATATCATACCAGCATCAATGCTGCACCATTCGAAGCACTTTATGGACGAAAGTGCCAAACTCCAGTCTGTTGGGCAGAAATTGGAGAAAAGCAATTGTCTGGACCAGAAATAGTACAAGAAACAACGGGCAAGATTATTCAAGTCAAGGAACAACTAAAAGCAGCACGCGATCGACAAAAGAGTTATGCGGATAACAGACGAAAGCCATTAGGATTTCAGGTAGGAGATAAGGTATTGTTAAAAGTCTCTCCTTGGAAAGGAGTTGTCAGATTCATCAAGGGGAAGGCTAAGCCCCAGGTATGTTGGACCTTTTGAGATTATTAGAAGAATAGGACCTGTAGCCTATCAGCTACAACTGCCAGAAGAAATGGCAGAAATACATGATCTATTTCATGTATGTAATCTCAAAAAGTGCTTAGCCGATGAATCATTAGTAGTGCCTCTTACGGATATAGAGGTAAATGAGAAGCTAAAGTTTATAGAGAAGCCCCTACAAATTGAAGACAGGAAAGTCAAGAACCTCAAACACAAGAGATTAATCCTAGTCAAAGTGAAATGGGATTCCAAGAGAGAACCAGAATACACTTGGGAGCTTGAATCAGAGATGCAGAGAAAATACCCACACCTGTTCCAGTAGACCTTGAGGACGAGTTCTAAAACAAGGTGGGGAGGATATAACAACCCTCCTAAAATATTTCCGACACCCCTAATATATTTAGAACATCCCTATACGTCCTAAAATACACCCCGTATACGTAAAATGACCCTAAATACCTTTATTTTTATAAAAATTAAATAAAAATCATTTTTTATAGTCTCTCATGGGCCGCGAAGACTTGCTCTTCATCTTACGCGGGCCGCGAGCGAGTGGACATGAGGCAAGCCCCGGAGCCGCCACGTGTCATACGCGTGTCGAGCCTATAGCGGTGATCGGGCCAAGCTAGGCCCTACATACCCTATGTCGCGGGGCGCGAAGGCCCCTTCTGTTTCTTATGCGGGCCGCGAGAAAATCAAAATCAGATCCTATAAATTAGATCAATCGGCCTTCAGTTTCCGTCGTTCAAATCTCAAAATTCTTTCTCAATTTCTATAGTGTAGAAGTAATACCCGGGCATTTTACCCCCCTAATTAACGAAGTTCTGCCTCGTTGTAAGTATCATAACCCCCGGTTACGTATTAGATACGCTGCTCGATTGATCTAGTGCTCTGTAACGGCTGTCGAGGCTCTGCCCGACGTAGTCGTTGGAGTTCTGTCTCGGGGAAGGTATAACTAATGTAAAATTTGGTTATTATAGTAACGCGTGTGCATTATTTAAAATTTATAGATTATAACCATGAAGCCACAGGAAATTACCTAAGATAGCAATGTGAGTAATCTCCTTTTTGTAAACCTTTTTGCAAACTGTTTTTACAAAACCTCAAGTGTTTTAATTTATACTTAACAGTGATTGAGTATTTATATTCTACAATTATCGTCGGTATGTTGAGGTTTTGTATACAAAATTTGTTACTACACTATGAGTAGTAACATGACCACAAGTTGGGTTGACAGTATCGTGGGTGGTAATTAAAGTAGAAAAATAAACAAATGTAATTACGAGATCGCCCTCAAATCTGTAAACTGATAAAACCTGTCTTGATTAAATTGGGATTCACTCACCAGTAATTCCCACTGACAAAATGTTTTTAAATGCGTTTCAGGTAACAAAATGTCAAAGCCAATTAGAAGCAAGTTGGACAGCACTGAAGGCTTGGAAAGTGGCTATAAAAGTTACCTAAATAAAGAAGATGTTTTATTCAATAAAATAGGGTTTATCCCTACAAACATGTTTGTAATAGAAACTTGGGAATTTCCCATGTGTTTAATATTATAAAAATGTGGTATTTTACTCTGATACAATATTTCCTAACTACGTTCCTGATGTAAATTCCGATGCCAAACTGATAAACACCGATACCACTGATACTGGCTCGCGGCCGCCCGTTCCTATGTGACTAGGGGACGGGGGTTGCGACAGAAGGTGGTATCAGAGCTACAGCCACTGATTCAGCCACAGAATTGTTCCGCTGACACCAAAATTTTATCCATTTTGTTAGGAAATAATCTACGTGATTACGTGCATATCTGTATATTATTATTTTGTGTTATTTGACAATTTGTTAGTTTACAGTATGAGTGATCAAGGACCCTCAGACGCTTATCATCAATTGTCCAGCTCTCCTAGGGATGAAGGAACTTCTTCCCAGCCTACCCCCTCGGGGTATTCGGCTAACACCGAAGAAGGGATTTTCATATTCAAAGCACAATCTGAAGAGTCATTCCCTCCCAAGAAGAGAGGATGGTTCAGCAAAGGAGCTCACGAGCGTAGAAAAAGGATGAGAAAACTTCAGCAGCCGCGAATAGAGAAATGAACGCTCTAACTCAGGATATAATCAATAGGAGACTAGCCAATTTCCATATACTAGCTACCACAGCCGCATACCCGAACCTAGAACAACTCATAGCACCCCAGCCACTACCCTTATTTCCAACCCAACCCATGGACATCAAGCCCAACCCAGGCAACCAAATTCCAGCACATGCTTTTGACCCAGCTGAAATCCCTAGAGTACCAGCACCCCCTCCCCCAGACTATGACCCATGGTTTGACGACCATATGAGCTACCCAGAACTCCACCCACAAGACGAACCCATGCCAAACCCAGTAGCACCCTACCCAGACCTTGACCCTCTAGACCCGTACTGGAATAATGACCAGTATATTCGAGAGATCCTAGAGAACCCATACCCTTACGAAGAAACAATGCCACAATACCCTGACCCTATACTAGCACCCGCACCACCCATGAGCACTGAGAATGTGCAAGAACTCCTCACCTTTGGTGAGGAGATATTAGAAGGAAGTGAACGAATGAGACAGATAGGGGAGAGACTCGTCTGGAAATATGACGAGCGCAACATGCAATATTGGATGAACCCCTATCTGTAGTAATAATAATAAAATATATATATATATGTGTGTAAGTTTGAAAAATATATATATATATATATATAATAATATAATCAACTAAAATAGATAATCCTATAGCTACTGATGCATACTAGTATTGTATTTTCAATTCTAGTTGTATTTGTAATAGATATAGATGCATATATAAAATAGAGTAAAGGTCTCAATGACGACGATTTTGGATCAATGTGTTGTTGTGTGATTATTCGCACTAAATATTGTTTTGTTATATTAATACTTGGTAAATGTTTATAATCCAGATGGACAACGAAGTGAATCAAGAAAACCAGAATAACGATAATAACGGAAACCAGATAGATAATAGTGCCATTCAACACATAGTGGCACAAGGGATTATAGACGCAATGCCATATATTATCAAAACGGTTAAAGAAGCGGATAATAATAAAAGTAATAGTGGAAGTAAACGAAAACCTCCTGAACCTAGTCACAGTGTAAACAATGGACCATTACTTCGAGTGCCCATTCCAAAAAGAAGAAGAACCATGTCTTATGGTTGTTCTTACAAAGAATTCTGGTCTTGTAAACCAATGGAATTCTCGGGCAATGAAAGAGCCATTGCAGCTCTACGCTGGATAGAAAAGACGGAGGCAGTCTTAAAAATAAGCAAGTGTGCAGAAGAGGATAAGATAATGTTTGCTTCCAATCTGTTTAAGAACTCAGCTTTAGAATGGTGGAACACTATCCTCCAATCTAGGGGAAGTGACAGAACCTATAATATGGAATGGACTGAATTTAAGAATATGGTGGAAAGGAAGTTATGTCCTCCCAATGAAAAGGAATATATAGCTAATAAATTCTTAAACCTTCGAATGACTGGAGTAGATAGTAAGGGTTATACTACTACATTCTTTGAATATGCTAGAATAGTACCAACCCTTGCATCACCAGAACCAGTATTAATCTCCTGTTACATCTGGGGATTAATCAGTGAGATTAGGCATGTAGTCAAGGCAGCTAGACCACAAACTATAGAAGAAACTGTAGAGCTAGCAAATACCTTGACTGGTGAATTAGTATGTATGCAAGAAGAGAACCAAAGGAGGAACCTAACTCAGAAACTTACCCAAGAATTTCAATATGGAAATTCCAATCGTGGAAGAAACATAGGTTCTACCTCCGCACCTTACTGCAAGGCCTGTAAGAATAAGCATTCAGGGAGATGCTCCACCTACTGTAATTTCTGCAAGATACCAGGACACAAGGAAGAATATTGTAGGAAGAAACCCAGTAATGGAGTGTGCTTCAACTGTGGAGAAAAAGGACATATCAAGCCGAACTGTCCGAAACTAGCTCCAGCCATGAACAACAAGACTACTAAAAATACTAGAGCATTTGTTCTGGCAGCCGAAGAAGCCAAGATGATTCCAGATGTGATTACCGGTATGTTTTTAGTTAATGATGTTTTTGCTAAAGTATTATTTGACTCTGGTGCAAACCAAAGTTTTATTAATACTTCATTCTGCAAACTTCTCAATCAACCATTAACTAAACTCTCACAAGAATGTCTAGTAGAGACAGCGAATGGAGAATCCATTAAGATTACTGAAATCTTGCAGGGAGCAAGAATAGAATTTTTAAATCAAAAGTTTATTGCAAATCTTTATCCAATGCATCTGGCAGGATTTGATGTTGTATTAGGAATGGATTGGTTAGTAGCCAATAAAGCCAATATTCTATGTGATCAAAAGTCAATCCAAGTAAATTCACCAAAGGGTGAAAAGATCACAATTAAAGGAGAAAAGCCAACTAGATCTACAAAATTCATCTCTGTGATGAAAACAGCAAGCTGTGCAAGAAAAGGATCATTAGTGTATATGATTTCTATAATCATTAACACTAAAGGAAAAGAATTGAAAGATATCCCCGTAGTATCTCAATTCTCAGACGTATTCCCAGAAGAACTACCAGGATTATCGCCAGACAGAGAAGTCGAATTTAAAATTCATCTGCTACCCGGAACAGCACCAATTGCCAAAGCACCTTACCGTTTGGCACCAGCAGAAATGCAGGAGTTGAAGAAACACCTGGACGAACTTTTGGAGAAAGGATTCATACAGCCAAGTTCATCGCCATGGGGAGCACCGATCCTATTCGTCAAAAAGAAAGACGGGTCAATGCGTATGTACATTGATTACCGAGAATTAAACAAGGTCACGATTAAAAATCGGTACCCATTACCGAGAATTGATGATCTGTTTGATCAATTGCAAGGAGCTTGATTTTTTTCTAAGATCGATTTACGCTCAGAATATCATCATTTAAAGGTACAGGAAGAGGACATTCCTAAGACCATTTTCAGAACAAGGTATGGCCATTATGAATTTACTGTCATGACATTTGTTTAACCAATGCCCCAGCCGCATTTATGGACATGATGAACCG
The DNA here is from genome assembly GCA_030545235.1 of Helianthus tuberosus. Lineage (NCBI taxonomy): Eukaryota > Viridiplantae > Streptophyta > Magnoliopsida > Asterales > Asteraceae > Helianthus > Helianthus tuberosus. Next base: position 137,516,829 of record CM060416.1, on the reverse strand, counting down.
AATATGTAAGCCAAATTTGGATAAATTCATAATTATCTTTATAGATGATATTCTCATTTACTCTAAAAGTAAAGAGGAACATGCAGCGCATCTGCATGCACTCCTAAATTTGCTGAGAAAAGAAAAGATTTAAACTAAATTTTCAAAATGCGAATTTTGGTTAGAAGAGGTACAGTTTCTTGGACATTTAGTTAACCATGAAGGAATTCATGTGGATCCCACAAAGATTGAGGCGATTACTAAATGGAAAACCCCTGAGTCGTAAACCGAGGTTAGAAGTTTCTTAGGACTGGCCAGTTATTATAGAAGATTTATCCGAGATTTTTCTAGAATAGCCATCCCCTTAACTAAGTTAACCTGTAAATCCGTTAAGTTTGAATGGGGACCAAGACAAGAAGAAGCCTTTAGAATTCTTAAGCAAAGATTAACCAACACACCCATACTAGCGTTACCAGAAGGAATAGAAGACTTTGTAGTCTATTGTGACGCTTCTAATTTAGGTTATGAATGTGTGTTGATGCAACGCCAAAATGTTATAGCCTATGCATCCAGACAACTTAAGAATCATGAAGAAAACTATTCAACCCATGATCTAGAATTAGGAGCCATAATTTTTGCCCTTAAAATTAGGAGACATTACCTTTACGGTAGTAAGTTTACCATTTTCACCGATCATAAGAGTTTCAGATATGTTTTTGGGCAAAAGGAATTAAATATGAGACAAAGACGCTGGATAAAAATTCTTAGTGATTACGATTGTAATATCCAGTATCATGTAGGAAAAGCTAATGTAGTTGCTGATGCTTTAAGTCGAAAGTATCATGAAAAGCCAAGAAGAGTATGTTCTCTAAAATTAAATCTACAGGTAGATTTAAATGAACAAATTAGAAAAGTACAAGAATCAGTAATCAAGGATGATACTAAGAAATTAAAAGGAATGATTAAAGAATTAGAACAAGGAACAGATGGAATTTGGAGATCCATAAAAAGAGAATATGGATACCTAAACTAGGAAACCTACGCCATCGAATATTATAGGAAGCCCATAAGTCTAAGTATACGATACATCCTGGAAGTGATAAGATGTATCAAGACTTAAGAAAGAATTTCTGGTGGATAGGAATGAAAAAGGATATAGCAGCTTATGTTGCCAAGTGTCTAACCTGCTCACAGGTCAAGCTGGACGTCAGAAACCCTCAGGTTTGCTGCAACAATTAGAAATGCCAATATGGAAATGGGAATTGATAACAATGGACTTTGTTACCAAATTACCCAAGACACGAAAAGGTAATGATACAATCTGGGTGATTGTAGATAGATTAACCAAGTCTGCTCATTTCCAACCAATGAAGGAAACTTTCAGTATGGAACAGTTAGTGTTATGGGCGATTTTCTACTCATATATCCTGACAAATATTCTGACTATGTTTCTTTTGTTGTGATCAGGATATTGGTAACATCCTGATGCGATATCCTGGTAGTAACTAATTAACTCACATGCAAATTGTTGTAACAAGTCTCTAACGGTCAGGTGGACTTCTTCTCCTCAAGACTCGGGCAAATCAGTTAGATTATGAACGTTGAAGCCGGAAGAAGTGGACTACAACGTTCACATATGGAATATTCGCTGAATCCCGGAATAATAGGATAGTTAGTTGGTTTCTTTTAATATAAAAAGGATTGATCGGATCAGATTAAGGCACACACAATCTCTCGTACACTCTTTCTCTCTAGCTGCAAACACTCACAATACACTTACACTTACACTTGTATCGAATTCACATTGTAACACTTAGTCGATCCGCATCATATCCCGCACTGTATCCTGACATTTGAAGCAATAAGAAGAACAAGGCAGTTGCGATTGTCAGCTCCCGAGGTTTTATGCCGGCGATCTAGATTGATCAAGGGCTTTCCTCGTACATCCCGTGTCACCCTTTACATTTTCGCTCATTGTTTGATCGTAGATACAGCTCAATATCCTGAACCGTATCCTGAAAACTGTTTTTGCAAACGACTTAATTAACATATTTTCAACACATTTTCTTAGCACACTACCTCACTTAACTAATTTGATCACTTAATTGCTTCGGTAATTTTTGACCAAAACAATTTGGCGCCCACCGTGGGGCAAGTGGTGCTATTTCTACTAAAAGTTTTTTGCAAAATCATTACTTGGTTTTCTATTTTCAAAACTTTTTGCTACACTATTTTCAAAGGCCTCGAGATCAAACATGAGCTCTTCCACCGTGTCTGCTACGACCTCTGCAACAATTGGTTCGGTGCTTCCACCACCTCCTCCGAGAATGCAAACCTCTTCACAAGGAACTGAAATTCATGTGGCTCGGGATGTTATCCCCGCTCGCAATATTCAGGGATCTGGTCCTGTTTTGGCCTCTAATGAAGAAATTCTAACTTTATTTGGTAGTGTACAGGAACAGATGAGGCAACAGCAGGAGACCAACCAAATGCTGATGAGAGAGATACAACTCTTGAAATCCAGCTCAAGCAAGCCCGCTGAGGACACTATCACTCCCTTACAGCCTAGAGCTTTGAACTTCCGTTCTGCAGTATATACTGAGGATAACAGGGGAAATATTGTACCTAGCCATTCTCAGAATCATACTCCTGAGATACCCTCTTTGGTTAGGGTGTCAACTGTGAGAAGCTCAGGATATGCTTCAGGATATGGCCAGAATCCTCAGACTGGTAATGTATCTAATAATAATAATACTCTTGCTACTAATGGTATTGGATCTTTGCAAGATGCAGGTATGACATCAGCATTTTCAAGGGAGCTCCAGAAATTGAAGGACATGATATCCAGTGTACCTAGGGTGGTCCAACCAATTCCGGAAGTGTCCCAAGACAGCCACAGGATATCCCGGTTTGCATATCCTATTTGTGATGTTGAAATCCCGAAAAGATTTCAGACCCCCAACATGAAGCTCTATAACGGAACGACGGATCCTGAAGAGCATATTGCCCAGTATAGGGAAAGGATGGATATCAACGCTATCCCTCCGGATCTCAAGGAAGCATGCCTATGCAAGGGTTTTGGTTCTACCTTAACAGGATCAGCCTTAAAATGTCTCTTAAACGTTCCTCCTCACTCAATTACATCATTTGCTCATTTAGTGAACGTATTTAATAGTCAATTTTCTTAAAGTCAAAGTTTTGAAAAACTAACCAGTGATCTCTACAGGATAACTCAAGGACCTCAGGAATCCTTGAGAGATTACGTGAACAAGTTTAGCCGGGAATCCTTAGATATCCCACATCTTGATGTTGCAACAGCTGTGCAGGCTTTCAAGATGGGATTGCAAAAAGATTCTCAATTTTACCAGGATCTTGTGATGAATCCCTGCAGGAATCTGGATGAAGCTCGGAATAGGGCTTTAAGATATATTCGGCTGGAGGATGACAAAAAAATGTAAGAGAGGATGAATTCATCCACGACTTATGAGTCAACTAACAGGAAATCGGAATCCTCGTATAAACCATATCGCTCTAAGCCATATGGCAGAAATGACAGCAAAAAAGTGAATGCTATTGAAGACGAGGATCCAGAGGAGTATCCTGAGTTGTCTGAATATTGTTTTTATGTTAATATACCTGAACTGATGTATGCTATGCAGGGTTTAGGAGACAAAGCAAGGTGGCCTAGGAAGAACCAACAGAAAGCTGATTGGAAGGATAAATCCAAGTGGTGTGCCTTCCATGAGGATTGCATTACTCTAAGGAAAGAAATAAGCTATCTCCTGAGCAAAGGATATCTGAAGGATCTCCTGGGAAGAAAGAAGAATAAGGGTCAGGATACTGAGAAGGATCCTGAACGAGCGGCATCACCTCCTGCAGATGCCAAGATAATTAACTTTATTTCAAGAGGATCCGACATTTGCGGGACGTCGTATTCTGCAGCAAAGAGACATGCAAAGGAAGCCAAGGCAGAGAGGGGAGATAAACCAACCAGGATGTCAACCCTCACAACCGACAAAGTGATCACGTTTGATAATGACGACAGGGATACTGTCCAAGATCCTCATCACGATGCTTTGGTAACAACTTTATATGTTGCTAATCATTTTGTGCGCATGATATTGGTAGACAACGGCAGCTCCGTCAACATAGTCCAGCTGGAAACAGTGAAGAGGATGAATGTATCCCCGATGGATATTACTTCGAAATCCACTGTGCTTGTTGGATTCAGTGGAGAAACCAGGAATACCGTGGGAGAAATAAAGTTACTTGTGTATGTTGAAGGGGTCAACTCAATGCAACGCTTCTGTGTCATGGACTCCTTATCCTGCTACAATATTATATTGGGTAGGCCATGGATCCATGATATGAAAGTTGTGCCATCAACCTATCACCAATGCATCAAGATCCCTACCCCTTGGGGGGTTGACAAGGTGGATAGTGATTAACAGGAAGCAAAGGAGTGCTACTCATCGTCGATGAAATCCTCAACCAAGCCTAGTCCAGCATAGCAATTAAAGATACGAGCCCAGGGTATCGTGGAGACTAGGGGTGCTAAACGGGTCGTGTTCGCGGGTTCAACCCAACCTGAACCCGAAAATTTTACACAACCCGACCCGGACCCGAAAATCGTATCATACATTAGAACCCAAACACGACCCGAAGTTTCGTGGGTTGACCCGAACACGACCCGTTCAACCCGAATTTTTTTAATTTTTTTCTGAAATTAATATATTAAAATAAAAATTTACTTAAAACACAAATGTATATAATAATATCATATTTAAATCATAAAATCTATGTTAATTTCTTTTTTTAACTTATAATCATGGCATAAAATACACACCTCGGTTAATTTATGACATAAGATATATTGTAAAAAAATATAATATAGTATAAATGTATTAAACGGGTCAACCCGCCAACCCGACCAGGTTGACCCGAACCCAACCCGTTAACCTAAACGGGTTCGCGGGTTCAACCTGAAACTGACCCGAACCCGTTTAGACTAAACCTAAACTCGCGAATTTCGTGTTAGGTTCGTGCGGGTTTTCGGGTCGTGTCAGAAATTCACACCCCTAGTGGAGGCTTCAGAGCAGGATGTAAAGAAAGTTATCCTGGATCAGGATAATCCAGATATCTCGGTGCTCGTAGGAATCAATATCCCTCAGGATATTGAGGATCAATTGACTAACTTTTTGAAATGCAGGATGTCAACATTCGCGTGGAAACACGAGGATATGACAGGTATTTCCAAGTATATTATAACTCACAAGCTCGGAATTGATAGGTCTTTCAAGCCTGTCCAACATAAACGAAGGAAGTTTGCTCCAGAACGGAATGCAATCATTCAGGAAGAAGTTGAAAGATTATTAAAGAGCAGGATGATTAGGGAAGTAAAATTTCCCAAATGGCTGGCAAATGTAGTTGTGGTGCAAAAGAAAAATGGGAAATGGAGAGTCTGTGTAGATTACACAGACTTGAACAAATCTTGTCCCAAGGACCCATTTCATCTACCTCATATTGATTCAATGGTAGATGCTACTGCTGGCCACAAGATGTTAACCTTCATGGATGCCTTCTCAGGATTCCAGCAGATCCAAATGGAACCCTCGGATCAGGAGGATACTGCTTTCATGACACAAACAGGCATCTATTGTTATACTGCTATGCCTTTTGGTTTAAAAAATGCAGCTGCAACATACCAAAAATTGGTGAACATGATGTTTAAAGACAAGCTGGGGGACACCATGGAGGTGTACATCGATGACATGGTAGTAAAATCGAAAAAGGCTGAGGATCACCTCCAGGATATTAAGGGAGCATTCGATATCCTGGATCAGTACAACATGAAACTAAATCCTGCCAAATGCCATTTTGGGGTGGGAGCAGGAAAGTTTCTAGGATACATGGTAACAAAAAGGGGGATAGAAGCAAGCCCGGAGCAGATTAAAGCTATCTTGGATATCAAGTCACCTTCAAATATGAAAGATGTTCAAAGATTAACAGGGCGAGTAGCAGCATTAAACAAATTTATCTCAAGATCCTCGGAAAAATGCAAGGAATTTTATGATATCCTGAAGAAGAATAAGAAATTTGAATGGGGAGAGAAGCATGAAATAGCCTTGCAGGATTTGAAGCAGTATCTTTCAACCGCACCTCTATTGATGAAACCTGAGGATGGTGAACCATTATCCCTATATCTTGCAATATCAGGGAATGCAGTAAGTGCTGTCCTTGTAAAGGATCATGAAGGTCAGCAGTGTCCTGTCTATTATGTTAGTAAAAGTTTATTAGATGCTGAAACTAGATATTCTCATTTAGAAAAATTGATATTAGCCCTAGTTATGGCATCAACAAAAATTAGACACTATTTTGAGACACATAGGATTCATGTAAAAACCAACTATCCTGTTAAAAATGTGCTTAGGAAACCTGAGATGTCGGGTAGGATGGCTAAATGGTCGGTGAAATTAAGTGCCTATGATCTAGTATATGAACCTAGAAATGCCATAAAGTCTCAGGCTCTAGCTGACTTGTGGCTGATTTCAGTAGTGATATTCAAAATGAAGTAGACCTAGAAGTACAACAACTAGGAGAAACCTCAGAGTCCTAGACATTATATACTGATGTGCATCTAATGTTAGAGGTGTAGGATTGGGTATACTACTAAAATCGCCACACGGGGGCATATTACCCCAGGCTATTAGGTGTGAATTTCCTGCTACTAATAATGAAGCAAAATATGAAGCCTTAATTGCATGATTAGAATTCGCTAGGAATATGAGGATTAAGAGTTTACAAGTATTTGTTGACTCTTTGTTAATTACTAATCATTTTAATGGAACCTATGCAGTTAAAGGTGAGAAACTAATTGAATATCTCGAAATTCTTAAAAAATTAGCAGGATATTTCGATGTTTTTACACTTGAACAGGTACCAAGAGAGGATAGTGCTGAAGCTGATGCCTTGGCAAATCTAGGATCATCAGTCAGGATACCGGAGGGAACCCAAATACCAATATTACATATCCTGTATCCTGCGACGGATCTTCTCAAATCTCAGGATAAGGAAGTAGTGAGTATTCAGGATCCTGATGATGAGCATTCTGAGGAGGATCCTAAGTCTTGGACGGCTCCGATCATGAGATATCTCAAGGAAGGACACATCCCAAAGGATGAGAATCCTAAGGCCTTTAGAATGAAGGTATCACGATTCACTATCATAAATAATATTTTATACAAGAAATCTCTTGCAGGACCATATCTGAGGTGCTTGGAGGATCCCGAGACTAAAGAAGTACTTCAGGATATACACGAAGGGGATTGTGGTAACCATACTGGGGGCATATCATTATTCTCAAAGGTATTGAGAACAGGATACTATTTGCCAATGATGAGGAAAGATGCTACGGAATATGCTCGAAAATGTGATGCACAGTAATATATTACATCAGCCTGCTGAACCACTGTATCCTATTGCTTCCCCTTGGCCGTTCATGAAGTGGGGAATGGATATAGTAGGAAAATTGCCAAAGGCTCCGGGAGGAAAAGTCTTTATGCTGGCCATGACTGATTATTTCTCTAAATGGGTTGAAGCTGAAGCATTTGTTCAAGTTAGAGACCAACAAGTAGTATCCTTCATTAAGAGAAATATCCTGACTAGATTTGGAGTACCAGCTGAGATAATTTGTGACAATGGTTTTCAATTTATAAGTAAGAGGACTACTGACTTTTGCAAGAGTTGGGGAATTAAAATGATCACATCTACACCAGTACATCCTCAAGCAAATGGACAAGCAGAATCCTCAAATAAGATAATTTAAAGAAAAGGCTTGGAGCTAAGAAGGGAAGATGGGCAGAAGAATTACCCTTTGTTTTATGGGCTGATAGAACGACGGTGAAAAGTGCAACTGTCACACCCCAACCGATGGCGGAAACATCGGGGCGTGGCATTGAGCGAAACAGATTGTCCAGAAGTTTCCATAACAACTATAATTACCAAATATTTAAAGCAACATGTCCCATACCATGTCATAAAGGATAATATAATTATTACAGACAAAATCTAGTCAAGTAGTTCTGTTCCGACAACTCAGATTTACAAATAGATAGTTTGTTTATTGGTTTCTAGGACCCCTTCCCTAGCCTCAATTTCATCACCAGCACAAAGAGCGTCCTAGACCTTTCCTTGCCTCAATTTCACAGCAAGCTAAGCATATAAACAACTTAAGCACCTGTCACATACGTTAAAGTAACAGTCAATACACTTAGTGTAAAGGTGAGCATACAAGTTTAATAATTAGCATAATAGAGTTTGAAATTGTTTACGCATAATCAGCACGTACACAGAATGAAATGAGGGATGTTAGTTATCGACATGAACCCATCGATACCAATGACTACGGGTTGACTGCCCAAGGCAGTTCGCGATACACACTCACCATTGTGAGCCATGTAACTAATTGTCCTTAACAACCCCTGAATGAACAGGTTCTGAGTCCAAACTAATAGTACTACTGTTGCTAAGGCAGGTAGACAGCATTCCATGTGTAAACATAACAAACAAGCATTCATTTAGTCACGTAATACATGCAGTAACGGTTAGCGTTTAAAGTATTTGCGTAGTATGTTCGATGTGATTTAGAATAAGTAACGTATGTAACACCCAAAAGTGCACACAGCAAAAAGGGTTCGAGTATACTCACAGCGATTGGTGGATTGAAGGGAGCGCTTAGAGCGGGAATTTGCCTGAACAGATTGATAGCATAACGATAAGCGACGCGTAAAATGAAACAAGAGACAGTGGGTTGATCAGCAGTCTGATCAGATTGCAGTCCGATTGGTTAGCCGGTCGCTCGAGTGACAGTCCGCTCGAATAGTCATCCGATCGGGTGACCTTTCGAGTGGATTGTTTCTTCCTTTGGGAAGGATGCGTTTGTGTATGATGATTTGACTTTTGAAGTTTTCGTTGTAGCATTTTGAAAACTTAGGAGTATCCCTACCTTTCAGGTCGATCGATCGAACGACCGTTCGATCTATCAGTAACTCGATCGGTTGGACACTTTAGTGGGAATAGGTTCTTAGCAGTTTGTCACTCGATCGGATGGTAGTTCGATCGGGTGGCAACTCTGGTGCATTGAACATGTTGAAAATTGTTTAAGTGTTGAAGTCTGATCATTACATGGTTAAGTGGTAGTCCGATCGAGTGGTAATCCAATCGGGCAGCACTTCATTCAATGTTCATCCCTCAAAGTTTGAAAAATAAAAGTTGAGTATGGGGCCAGGGTGCAAATCGATCGGGTAACCACCCGATAGGGTGACAATCTGATCGAACATCAGTCCGATCGGGTGGCACTCCGCTCTGGTGTCTCGGTCGTCTCTTTCCTTGGTTATTTAATAGCTTGTCATTTTATCGAGATGTTTTGATAACGTGTTAAGCAACAGAAACCTCGTCAATACTTGGTACTCCTGATCGGACAGGAATCACCCAAATCCAACCAGTTAACTGTTCGAGACGGTGTTCCATGTTTAACCTGAAATCGGTAGTCTCATGGATAGAATCCAGATTCTTGAACCAACATAACCACAAGAATGAGTAGAAGTTGGTACAACCTCCGTTTCTATCGGTTTTGAGTGCATTGAGTGTAAAAGAGTTGAAAGAAAGCTGGAAACCATCTTTCAATCCTTTTTCACCTTGAATATGTTTAGATCTATGAAAGATCTTTGTTTATTGGTGTGGAAATCATTCAGATCTAAGTTGTTCTTGGTGGATTGAAGTCAAAACATGATGTTCTTAAGAACACCATGATGACATCATCCTAGAACACCTTAAATCTAGTGATTTCTCGGTTAAAAGTTAAGATTCAAAAGATAGAAAGGTGTAGGAGTGTGTGTAGATTAAGAAAGTACAAAGATTAGGTTGAAATCTTACCGGAATCGTAAGAAATCGAAGAAAAGGTGAGCAAGAAGAGCTGGTCGGACGAGAGATGCCAAAAGTGGTAAGTTTGATGTGAACAGGGGGTATTTATAGGGTTTCCCAAAGTGGAAAGAGCTGGCCAATCGAGTGGCAGCCTGGTCGAACAGCTGGCCGATCGAGTGGCAGCTCGATCGATTGGCTGGTCGATCGGCTGGTCACTTGGTCGATCAGTCACTTGGTTCGAGTGTTCGGTGCGACGAGTTTTGCCGTTTCGATTGCGATTGCGAGCGTTGCGATGCGTTAGAGTTTCCTAGTCAAATTACTTTTAATCCCAACTACTACATCAACATACAAGCATCCTTATTTCGTGTTCGTTTAGCGTTTGCGATTCGATTGCGATTAAGTTTCGATTGCGTTTTAATTAATCACCACATAAACATAAATAAACATGCACAAGTAACACATAGAGGGCACACACACATATAAAACAATAACCAAAGCGCGTAAGTTTGAGTTGCGAGTTCGATGAGCGATAAACATGCGATAAATAACGATTAAACCTCGATTATTAATAATTACTCCACATAATACAACTAACGCAAGAAAATAGATAGACTCTCTATAATTCAAAGAAGCCAAAACAGTCAAACTTGACTTTAACCTTGACTTTCGAAACACGGGGTGTTACAGCAACTAGCCAAACCCCATTTTCCTTAGTATTTGGAGCAGAAGCGGTGATCCCGACAGAAATGGTGATACCTACGGCAAGATCCAACCTCCAGGATCCTGAGTAGAATCCTGAAGCCCTTTGCCAAGAATTGGATACTATTGATGAAACAAGAAATGCAGCAAGGCTAAGGATGGCAGCATATCAACAAAGGGTATCCAAAGTATATAACAAGAATATAAAGACTAGAAGGTTTCAAGTTGGAGATCGGGTATTAAGAAAGGCTTTTCAGAATACTACTAATCCTGCTGATGGAAAGTTAGCTCCTAAGTGGGAAGGACCTTATGAGATTGAATCAGAATCAGGGAAAGGAGCATACCGACTCAAGAATATGGAGGGGGATATGCTACCAAGATCCTGGAATGCTATACATCTAAAGCTCTATTTCAAGTGAGTTTAGAATTTACTTCTAACTCAGAATGGTATGAATTCTATTTCTTTTAATATATTTGATGTTTTTTATTCTATTGAACCCAATACTGACTTAAGCATCGGAGGGGTGTTAGCCAGGCTAACACCCACCTTAGTTTATGGCTGTTTTGCGGTATATGCTTCGGGATATAGCTCCAGGATACACACTCAGGATACTTCGAAAGATTAGAGGATTGGCCCCCTCTCTTACGTTTAAGGGATCCTGATCCCTTCACAGGTTTAAAGGTATTCACCTTTCTCTCGAATTGGGTTTAAACACCCCGCCTGGAGCGCAAGTTATCCAGGGATAGTTCAAGATAGCGGGACCAGTCCATGTAAAAGTGGCTGATAATTTCGTTATTGTTGGCTATATCCTGGATTCTAAAGGTATATGAGGATTGATCACCCTCTCTCACGGAAGGGTATTTTCATACCCTCTAAGGTTTAAAGGTTTTCACCTTTCTAAGTCTTGGAGTTTATACACTCCCGCCTGTAGCGCATGAAAATTTGGGATTTTCCCCAGAATACTTATGGGTTTATCCCCATAATACTAAGGATTTATCTCCAGTATATTTTAGGGTTTACCCCCTGTAACACAAGAATTGTTCAAACAGTTGGAACTGATGTCCAGAAAATTTCTAAGTGTTCAAAGACATTATGCACAGGGGAGATTCCTACTGAGGCAGTTGTGTAAAGCTCAAAGGATCAAGTTTGGACCTAGTACACTAAGTATCTCAGACTGGGGACATCTTCGTTGAAAGAATTGCAAAAGGATTGAAGTTTGAGAATAGGGTTGCAGTCTATTCCTGGTATGATCTTTCCTTTGTAAACCCTATTTAAATCATTTGAGTTTTTGAAACTATGTTTGGCAAAAAAACTTAAATATCCTGGGAAGGATATATTCTCAGGATATCTTCTCGGAATGTATTTTCGAGATATGTTTCAGGATATTTGGCATATAATACTTGGGTTAAAAACTAAAACTATATTCTAGTCAAACAAGTGTTATCAAAACAAACCTTATAGAAATAAAATCATATTAACCGATGACCAAGGGCTTCATCCTGAAACTCAGGATCCCTCCACCTCTGGCCATCATTTTGTTTTAATGCAGGAAAAGAAAATTGTTTAAAGGACAAGAAATAAAATTTTTCAAACAAACACAACCATCAAATTTAAAAAATGGGCTCAGGCATGAACATCCATCACTGCCCGCTTCGCTACTTTAAAGGGGGAGCACCCCCTTCATTCATCATCTCTTCACCAGCATCCGCTTCAGGGTTAGCTTGAATATCCTTCTTAGCCTCATCACCAGCACCAGTTAGCTTTTCAATCGCTTTTGAAGGCCCCTCAGCTGCAGATTTAACAGGATGCTCCACAGGATTGCCGCCAAGACCCCTAAGCTTCGTCTCCCAGGCGTTGACGTTCCAAGAAGGGCATTCGAAGCCCAAGGACTTGGCTTCGTAAGCCATTTTTAGCCTAGCCTGAAGAAGGGAGATGACAACAGAGCTTTTAAGGCCTTCCCGGTAAGTGGCCGTATGCTGTTCATGTTGGGCCTGGGCGGCGTCGAGATGGGCTTGGGCTTCATGAGTGACTTTCTTGAGGGCAGCCTGATGCTCCTGGGTCATGGCCTTGAACTTGTCCTCATAATTTTTAGGGATAGATTTTCTAAAACTAAGGATCACGGATCCACAAGTGCAGCCAGGATCACGGATCCTAAATTCTGTTTGAATTAAGGATCCTCAGAAGACGTTGCAGGATCAGGATCCAGGATCCTCATTGTTATCCTAACACTAACGGTTGTTTCCATTATATTTAAGCTTGTTTTGCAGGAATGAACGAGTGGGACTTGGTCTTGCCGATATTATTAGGGAATATGCTCTCAATATTCTACACGTGCATAGCTTAATGACCGTTATGGAAGTCATGGTTAGCTAGCACCATTTGTGGGATGTTAGTTATTTAGTTTATTTCTATTTTTAAAAGGGGATAACAAGTATTGACAGTAAGAACAAGTAGCAAACACACACACTCTCGCACGCTCTCTACAACTCATTAGCGATTTCATACATTTTGCACACTAGTGATCCTTGTAACAAGCTTGTTATCATCCCGAGTTGTAACGATTATTTGTTTAATTATAGTTGGTGATCGGTAGTTTCCATCACCCGAGGTTTTTTATGTCAGAGATCATCTCTTGATCAAGGTCTTTTTCCTCGTATAAATCCTCGTGTCACTTGTTCATTTCATTTACGAGTTGTTCATACATTTGTTCATTGATTCAAGCATCATACCTCACAAAAGAAGATTTGGTTGCATTATCCTAGTCTGATTTTTGACCAAAACAGTTTGGCGCCCACCGTGGGGCAATTGGTGCTTCATTTCTGAGAAATTTCGTTCATTGCAATCATTTCGGTTCACCACCTTCAACCACATGGCTTCTTCAGCAAAGAACACTTCGAGTTCCATGCCGGAAATCACTTCTTCACAGGGCATCCCACCTTTGCCTCCAGCACCTTTTGGATCCCAGAAGAATGCTGAGAATGCTGCGAAGAAACAAAGCCCCGTTTTCTCAAAACCACCAACTTCTGTTGTATCTTCTAGCCCTTCTAACAGTGATCTTTATTCTTTGATTTTGCAGATGAGGGACTACATGCAACAGCAGGACAAAACCAATGACAGGATCCTTCGAGAGATTGATGACATCAAAAAATTGAAAAGACCAGCGGAGGATCACTCTCCTTTAATGCCGATGTCACTGAATTTTGACACTCCAGTCATAACTAGCCAACACTCTGCTCCAGCTGATGTCCAGCTTCAAGGTGGATCATTGGGAATGCGTTTTGGATCATCAGCGATAACACAAGCTTAAGGATCCTACTTTCAGCCTTTAGGATCATCGTCTCAGTATCAGGGATCCTTTTTCAATTCTGGAGGATATGTGGGAGCACAGACGGTTCAAGGATCCTCATCCCAGGGTTAGGGATCCTTTCAGGTTCAAGGATCCTCATCCCAAGGCCCGGGACCCTTACAGGTTCAAGGATCCTCCTCTCAAGTTCAGAGATCCTCATCTCAGGTTTACGGATCCATGGAGTATCCTCCAAGGCCCCCAATCACAGCACATCAAGGATCTAACATCTTTCAGGATTAAGGATTCTTGAGAAATGTACAAGCCGGAGGTTCAGATGTTCATCTGGGAGACTTCATTCCAATGCAGACCATTGCATCATCTGGTCCCTCAATTGTACCAGAATCTCGTCAATATGGATTCACATCCGGAGTCCCAAACTTGAATCCTCCAGGAGATAACACTTTCAATAATTCTTATAACACTAACCATGGCTTTTTGCAGGATACAGGCATCAATCAAGCTATGGCTAAGGAATTACAAAAGCTGAAGGATATGATATCCAGCGTTCCAAGAGTGGTTAAGACCATTCTTGAAATTGCAAATGGAAGCCACAGGATATCTCGTTTTGCACAACCTATTTGTGATGCTGAGATACCGAAAAGGTTTCAAATACCAACCATGAAGCTATATGATGGGTCAACGGATCCAGAAGAACATGTAGCTCAGTACAGAGAAAGGATGGAGATCATTCCCATCCCAGAGAGGTTAAAAGAAGCATGTCTATGCAAGGGTTTTGGATCCACACTAACAGGATCAGCTCTTAAATGGCTGCTAAGTCTCCCCCTTACTCTATTACTTCATTTGCTAATCTAGTTAATCTGTTTAATAGCCAATTCTCATGTAGTAGAAAATTTGAACG